>OX377618.1:50436392-51020202 GCA_947397865.1 Polietes domitor
TCCAAAAAGTACGAATTTCGATAAATCCTTCTATTTTTCTTGTGTACGCAATCACAGGAATTTATACACCGAATTTCATTATTCTAGGTGAAGCCGTTTGGTTGGTACCATTTTTATCCATCTATTCCCATTTTATCCCTTAAAAGTACGAATTTGGAAAATATAATTTCATATTATGTATATACTAAATTAGAGGAATGTACACAGCGAAATTCGTGTTTCTAGCTGTTGTCGTTTGATATGTACCTTTTTCCCCATTTTTGCCGCATTTTGCACGTTTTTGTTAACGGGGGAATGCGCATACCCAATATCAAGTAAGTACAAGTAGACATATTGAAAAAATATGCTCTAAAATATTAGGGGTTATTATAGGTTTTTTCAGTCCTTGTGAGGGATCGGAAGTGATCGGATATTTCAAAATAGTGACATTCTTAATGGGCCTGCAAGGCGGTTACACCAAGTTTCCTTGCTTTCTTTGCCTGCGGGACAGCAGGAACGACAGTGCACACTACAGTAAGCATGAATGGCCACAACGAACTGAATTCACAGTGGGGAGGAACAACATCAAGTGGGAGCCCTTGGTGGACCCCCAGAAGGTACTGATGCCACCACTCCACATCAAACTGGGTCTTATAAAGCAATTCGTCAAAGCTCTCGACAAAAATTCTTCAGCGTTCAAGTACCTACAAGACTTGTTCCCTAAGCTCTCTGAGGCGAAAGTTACAGCCGGTATATTCGTTGGACCACAAATAAAGAAAATCTTCGAGTGTGAGGAATTGCCCAAAAAGCTCACTCGTGTTGAGAAAGCTGCTTGGATGAGTTTTATGTCAGTGGTACAGGGATTCCTAGGCAATCACAAAGCCGCAAACTACGTGGAGCTGGTCGAAAATCTGGTGGAGAACTACGGCAAAATGGGCTGCAGGATGTCTCTCAAACTCCATATTCTGGATGCACATCTTGACAAATTCAAGGAGAACATGGGAGCATATTCAGAGGAGCAAGGCGAGCACTTCCATCAGGATATAATGGAATTTGAGCGGCGATACCAAGGACAATACAATGAGAACATGATGGGAGATTACATTTGGGGATTGATTAGAGAAAGTGACTCGCAGTATAAACTGATTTACTTTTATGTTTTTGGTTTTCTGAAGTTTTAATAAAATCTAGTTTTGCTTTATATGTGCTGTTCTGTATGATTTTCTCTGTAGTGAAAGACTCAAACACGTTTTTCTCATAATTTTAGCATATTTTAATGAATCACATTGTCCTGGTCGCAAAAGCAAAGTTTCAGAGGAATATTAGGTGGTTTCCATATTTTTAAGACATAACAGACTAGGAAATAACAATTACATCCCAAGGACTGAGAAATTTTTTATTTCTGTTACATAGTGTAATATATACACTTTATAGGGTCTCATGTCGATATTTCAAGGTGTAACAAACGGAATGACAAAATTAGTATACCACCATCCTGGAGGGGGAGGGTATAAAAATATGTTCGACAAAATTTTTGTTGCATAGTTTTTTCGAAAAAGAAAACATTCCCTTTATTTTTGAAACACGATTTCATTCATGTGGCTTTATTTCTGAATTATATCAAAAACGGCCGACGTGTACGAAATATGTGGTTTCTATAGCGGAAATAGTCGACTTGGGAAGCTATATAAAACATGGATCGCACTGACCCACCCTCGATCTTTCTGGGTGAAATGTTACATATTGTGCAAGATTTGAGCAAAATTAATTATAATATCTGATTTGTAGAACTTAAAAGGCCAAAAGAGATGGCAAGTTTATGGGCGATTTATCCAAATCTGAACCGATTCGCTTCAAATTAATCCGGAAAAGTTCGCTGCGCAATGTTTCATTTGAATTGGGCATTAATTGCGACTTGTACTTTTATCGACGGACGGAATGTGTTGTATCTAAAAGACGGATTTCCAATCGATCGAGACAATAATCTATCTCATTTCTTTTTGAATATTACAAAAAAATGAACTAATGCATAATACCCAAGCGGAAAAAATTAAAATCTATCAAAGAAGCTTAAAATGCTAAAAGTGCTCTCCTGCGATGTAAATTACTGAAACGTTAAAAGTAATGTCCCGTAAGCATACTGCACCTTCTATCCTTCTATCATTTTGATAATGTGAATGTAATTTTCCATTATCTTGTAGTTTAGTTAATGGGTGGACAATTCTGCTGCACGTTTGATTCAACGCCTACGTAATAATAAAATGAAATTCATTTACAGCTATGGTACTCCCTATCTTACTTCCACCTACTAATAAATCACGAACACCATGAGGTCTATTAATCAATTTAATAATTTATGACATTTAATAAAATACCAAAAGCAAGCATTTTCCACTTCCATATACTTGCGTTAACGGCCAACACTAGCTGAGAACAAAATCAATAAAAGTTAATAAGAGACATATGAGTCATGTTTAATACTATATATTTTTTCTCTGTCCCACTTTGCCGCCGCGGGGCGTTTGAATGACATTTTATTTAATAACAGTAATCATATATAAACCTTGTTCGTCCAAGATAAATAGAGCAAAATCACATGTTTGAATCAAAGAAGCTCTACTACTGGGGGTTGAAAATTTACTACTCTCAAGTTAAATAATTTGGACCGAGATTAGAATAGCTCGTTTTCTTTGTTAAGTGAAGTATAGCATTAATTGATTTTTTAACTTATCTTAACAGGTATGATGTTACCCAAAATTTAAGATGGGTAGAGAGGGATTTCAGCTTTCGGTAAGTCTACCCTCTCTGACTTGAATATGAATGGACATCTGCTGAGCTATATTGACAAATTTAGACTATAAATTAGGGAGTGAATTTAAATTACATAGATTTAGATATAGCCCCCATACTAATGTCGCTCTCGATTTGACATTTTCCGCTCTAGAAACGACATATTGTACCCGATTTTTTTAAATTTTGCAGAACATCTTATCATCGAACTAGAAACACGTATGCAAAAATTGGGTAAGATCGGTTTAGAGTTAGATATAGCCCCCATACAAATTTCGCTCCCGATTTCACTTTTTCCGCTTTAGAAACCACAAATTGTACCCGATTTTCTTTAAAATTGGCACAACATTTTATAATCGAACTAGAAACACCTATGCTGAAAGTCGGTATGATCGGTTCAGATTTAGATATAGCCCCCATACAAATGTCGCTCCCGATTTGACATTTTCCGCTCTAGAAACGACATATTGTACCCGATTTTCTTTTTCTTAAAAATATTATATTTCACCAATAAACAGACATGGTGAAAGCGGGTCACATCGTTCCAGGTTTCAATATACCCCCATACAAATGTCCTTTCCGATTTAACATTTTTTGTCAAACACATACATACATTTACATGATGCAATTTATATGAACTACATAAAATTTCTCACATGAAATACCTGGGTTTAGTAATCAAAGCGAGGTATATACGCAGGGAGTGGTGTAGGCCCGCCCGACTTAAGCCTTTCCGTACTTTAGCCTTTCGTACTTTCCGTGTTGTAAAATATATATTTCCTATAAATTCTTAAAGGCTAGCTTTTAATATTTTTATGGACTATTTTCTTTTGTTTTTGGTCATATGTTAGAAAGCCAATTTGCTTTGCTCATGGTTTTCTCTAGAGCTCCTTTACAACGTCGGAAGATTAACTGATTGTTCCCTTAATATATTAATGTCCCCTTTTTACTTATATCGATTTATTTGCCTGGATATAGTAAATTAGGTGAACGTGCATACATACATTCATGCATGTGACGGACTACTAAATAGGTTTCAACGGTAAATGACACTCCATTTATAAGACCGTACAGGTTGCTAGGGTTTAAATAGCATTTATTATTCCGAATACTATGGATGTGTTTGTGTACAAGTTTATGCTTTGCCATTAACTACATGTACATATGACCATTCGACAAAGGAAGGGCTATTATGATGTGGTAGGAAAAGACATTTTAAATAATTCTTAGAATACTAGTCTTTGTGTTGTTTGATTAGTGATCGATTTGATTGATTTTCTTTGTGTTTTGATTGTAATACATTCGAATTCCAGCTATTCGATCAGATATCCTTCTGCATGGAGTTCTTGCGTTAACATTACTTAATCAGTTGCATATATACTTACATGAAATTGTATGTACATGAAATTAAATGTACATATTCGTATTATATATATACACCCGCACAGCAAAGCTTTGAATAGATTGACTATTCTTCATGATATGTACATACACAAGGAATACATTTCAATATCCTGTGTAGCCAAGTTATATAAATGCTTAACCTCAGTGAACAAATTTCGAGGATCCGTATCGGACTATTTGTAAGGGTGATACTAGAAGTGGCTCTCAAAATGCTCCATTATTTATCGAACAACTGTAAAATCATTTACAATTATTTCGCCGTAGGATTTCAAGCACCGAAGGATTTAATTTTATCAAGACTGGCGATATTTGCAAAAACAAAAGACTAAATATCTGTATTCCCTTCAACATTTTTCTTTTCGTTTGCTAAACTTTGAAATAATCGTCAATCCATAAAGTATATATGTATGTGCCAATTAGAATGATAGTGGTCTAAGGCAAAAATCCAAAAAAGTAGAT
Organism: Polietes domitor; assembly: GCA_947397865.1. Classification (NCBI taxonomy): domain Eukaryota; kingdom Metazoa; phylum Arthropoda; class Insecta; order Diptera; family Muscidae; genus Polietes; species Polietes domitor. The sequence continues at coordinate 50,441,025 of OX377618.1, forward strand.
ATACCAACTTTTCTCTTTATTTTGAGTAGATCTCTAATTTAAGAATTTTTATTTTTGACATTTTTAAAAATGTCATTCATGTAAATGTAATGACATTTCTCGTTTTATGCACCCCAAAATTGACTTTAGTGTTACTTTGAAAGTGGTCTATGTCACACTAGTCCACTGACATTGATGTGCGGTGATGTAAACAAACATTTTTTATTTATAATGCCCAAGTGATTCAAATATTTATATATATATTTTATTTTTTTCCGTTGTCGATTTTTTTATAAAAGTTCGTTATAATATTTTGTGAAGAATGAAAGTGGTTCATGAAAAATCCCCAATGACCCCAAACTATAAAAACATTTTTTTTATTTCAAAGAATACGAAAAAAATAATTAATCATTTGTTGATTCGTCAATAATAAAGGAATATGAAAGAAAATCGTATTTTTACTATATTAAATGATAGGTTGGTAATCAAAATGGTACGTGAAATGGTTATGGATAATGGATAACGCATTAAACATACCGAAGATTGTTTTTAGATGGGGATATCCACAAATTTATTGAAACCCACAGAAAGTATGTTGTTTTCATTATTGCAAACAAATATGTTTAATTTCGACTGAAGTCACGCTTATAATTGTTGTAGAGCTGGAACTAGGTTCGTACCAACTGACACTATTACAGTTATTGTAGTTAATAAAAAATTATTTAAAAAATCGAAGAGGTACTTTTTGCTAATTAAAAATTACAGGAAATTAAGAAAAAAAATTACAAAATATAATAATAACAAGATTTGGCATATTTATAGTAAACTGAAAATCGCCATATAATATACAAACGAATACGAAACAAAAAATATTTTTTAAATTACCTTATGACAAAATTCCTGATTTTCTTCCTATATTTTCATACTAGCCCCGCCCGCTTCACCAGGCAAAAAAAAAAAACAAATGGTAAAATTACGTTCCAATTTTCAGCCTACTAGCTCTCAAAAACACTTTTGCCACGACCCACGAAACGAAAATCCAAATTTCGGCATCAAATTGATCGTTATTGTGGTCAGTAATATATATGTACCAATTTCAGCCTTCTAGCTCTCAAAAACGCTATTTCCACGCCCACTCCGCGCACAAAACGAAAATCCAAAGTTCGGCATCATATTTATCATTCACGTGGTCAGTAATATATACGTTCCAATTTGCAGCCTTCTAGCTTAAAAACACTATTGCCACACCCACTCCGCCCACAAAATGAAAATCCAAATTTCGGCATCTTATTTATCATTCTCGTGGTCTGTAATATATATGTATGTACCAATTTTCAGCCTTCTAGCTCTCAAAAACACTATTGCCACGCCCCATCCGCCCACAAAGCAAATTTTTAAAAATTCTATAGCCTATAGTTCCTTCCAGACCTACATCTATCTGTCCTGAAAATTTCAACAACATCGGTTCAGCAGTTTACACGTGATTGCGAAACAAACAGACAGACAGACTTACACTAAGGTTTTATAATAATAATATTAATAGGTATTCTATAGCCTATAGTTCCTTCCAGACCTGCATCTATCTGTACTGAAAATTTCAACAACATCGGTTCAGCCGTTTACACGTGATTGCGGAACAAACAAACAGACAGACAGACTTACACTAAGTCGGTACACAAATTAGCAAAGTTATAAAATATTCTTGAAATTTTCACGGTATGTACATAAATTCTGAACCAGTGGTGAAAATAGGCTATATACATATATGATATAAATCAATTTATTACTGGATTTAAAAAGAAGAAACTTAGACCTTTTGAACGATATACATATTGCCGACCAAAAGCATGATAAAGGTCGTGAGCAGCCAAGAAATAAATGTTACCGAGACATTTGTAAATGAATTTGCATTTCCAGTTAAATACAAATATCAAATGTCTTTGAAAATATACCTACAAAATCCCAAAATATTTTATGAAATCCCCACAAAAATCTCCTGTCCTCATTTCATATTTTTTTGTCTCTTAACCATCATAAAATGACCATGGTTGGGGACAAATCCCCACATCTGGCAAGCCTGTTATTCAATACACAACTTTGATTTTTTGGTTTGTGTTTTTTTTTGCCTAGCGAAGCTGGCGCGGTCCTGTATTTATATATTAATAATTTAATAATTGTGTTAATATTTTCTATTTTTGATTTGAACTCGGACATTGTCCTGGTTCAAGACCATTTTGCATCTATATTTAATAGAATGCAAATTTATTATTATATTTATATTTATTATTACTTGGCTGCGGACTACCACGATCATGATTTCGACCATGTCAAAAGACTTTTCAAGTGGCTTCGAAGCGACTTTTCAACATCAAACTCTATAAGGGCCGTTTCAAAAATTGATTTTAATGCAAAATGTATTGAAATTTGTTTTTTGTCCAAATGAAATTGAAGTGGTAGTGAAAATCCATTTTCCGGCGGAAAATAAGTCTCATATATACATTTTTATAAAGGTTGTTGGATTATAACGAATGTTTATTGGCAATTGGAACCTCGTTAATTGTCTTCACCTCACCTATAAACAGGTATTTAATTATATTTATAACATCAAATACTTTATTACAATTTCTTATCTATGCACCGTTTTTTTCGATGACATTTTCAGGAAACAGAAATTATATATTATAATTTCTTTTCTAACATAAAACCAGCAAATCATTCTGAAGATGATAATTACCGACCAATAATCACGATAAAGGTAATGAGCTGCCATGTTTTAAATGTCAACGCGAAATTTGTACATGAATTTGCATTCAAAAATATACCAGTTCGAATTAAATACTGAATATTTTCCATAGTTCTTCGAATATCCCCGCAAAACCCAGGACAAGTTTTAAGAAATCCCTTATCCATATTTCATATGTTTGTCCTTTTGACCGTGGCTGCGGACAAATCCCTGCATCTGTGATTGTCTGCAGTGTGGCAGCTAAATATTCCCATAACCAAGTCGGGGGTATTGAGTGCATTTTCCTAGTGCTAGTGCATTTCCAACATTCAAATACATCATCAGCCGTAGAATAAATAGACGTTTATTCAGTTACAATCTGACAAGAAATGAACTGTTGCACAATTTTTTCACATTTCCTCGCTGAATTTAGTTAAGAAAATATTTTCACTGCCTTAAGACTTCACTTAAGACTGAGTGGATGAGCTTATTCAAATTTCCTATTTTCCATTTAAGACGATTGTAATAAAGCAAGTCAAACACAATTGTTTGAATGGATTTCTCTAAATGCGAAACATCACTGGCATACCAACAGCAATGCAATTGCAACTAGTGCCACGTCTATGAACATACATATGTATGCATACAACTGCCGCTGCAATTTGCCATAGCTGCATTAGTAACTGTGTCGCATGGTGACTGTGACTGTGCGGCGAAATAGAAAAATCCAAGTGAGTTTACAATCGCGCGGAGCCATTGTTTAAACATAAAATATGATGTCTTTTCAGACAATGAATGAAGACAGTGGGAAGGATTGTGCCCAAAGCAGAGAGGTCTTAAATTTATAATAATTTTCAATGGACAACAAAGTGGATACTGCAGCAGTGACAAATAAAAGAAGTAAGAAAAAGCTGAAACCAGGCGGGACCGTCTAAATGATACCCTCCACTTTCTAACTCATTACGATTATTTTATTAGCATATATACTTACCTTGAAGTAGAGATAGTCAGATAGACGGACATGGCTAATTCAATACAGAAAGTGATTTTAAGTATATCGGTGTAATAATGATGGATAGACCCTTTCCCGTTATACCCTTCAGTTTTGTAACTTTTACATGGAAGAGAGATAGACCAATCGTTTATCACTTTCTGAATCGATTTAGCCTCAAATTGTGGATAGTTAGCGATATTATTTTAAATTATTAATTGATATTTAAAATTCACATATACAAAGGGACGATTTTCTTGGACCCCCCACTAATTATATAGTGGAATCAGATTTTTTAAATACATACGCTAAATTTTAATCTCGAATTATTTACGACAAATGACCGAAGGAATGTCCTATATAAATTCTAGTTTACCTCATTTTTGGCTGGTTTTTAAAATTAGGTTAATAGGTATATGACAAAACTTTCCTGAATCTAGCTGCCTCTGAAATCTCTTCAAGCTGACCGCAGAAAGATCGTTACGAGCGCCTCTGAGCCTTTCGGAGTTTTTTCCAGTCTTTGTTAAACGGCCTTCTTCAGGCTTTTGCCCTTGTGCTTCAGAATCGGGTAAGTAATTTCCAGAGGATTGGAGAAAGTGTAGGTGACGTGTTCGAACATTTAGTCTATGTAATCTGAGTCCATCTCTAGCACACAATACAGCGGCATTGTATATTGAAGAGTTTTTTTGGCCAAAACTCAAATTGTTTTATTACTGCACTTTCGTAGAAAACACTTCAGAGCATCAGAAAAAACATTTTGTTTTTGTAAACAATAATTTGATATTTAAACAAGTAAGGAAAGGCTAAAGCCGGCCTGGCCGACTCTATGATACACTCCACTTTCTATCCGGGGGTATATGTATGGGGGTATATTGAAATCTGGAACGAAATAGGTGAAATATAATATGTATAGTTAGGCCAAAATCGGTTAAAAATTTGGGAGTGACATTTGTATGGGGGCTATATCTAAATCTGATCCGATCTTACCCTCTTTCTGCATAGATGTTTCTAGTTGGATTATAAGATGTCGTGCAAAATTTAAAGAGAATCGGGTGCAATATGTGGTTTCTAGAGCGGAAAATCTCAAATCGGGAGCGAGATTTGTATGGGGGCTATATTTAAATCTGAAGCGATCTTACCCAATTTTTGCATAGGTGTTTCTATTTGGATTATAAGATGTTGTGCCAAATTAAAAGAAAATCGTGTACAATATGTAGTTTCTAAAGCGGAAAAAGTCAAATCGGGAGCGACACTTGTGTGGGGGCTAAATCAAAATATGAATCGTTTTGCCTAAAATTAAATAGCGTTCGTCCATGAATTTTTGTTAAGATCGGCTTATAATTGTGACTTGTAATTTGTTTACAACAATAGATGGACAGACGGACAGACAGACGAACATTGCTAAATCGACTCAGAAAGTGATTCTAAGTCGATCGGTATACTTAACAATGGGTCTATCTCCCTTCCTTTTGGGTGTTTGGGTGTTACAAAGAAATGTACACAGACATAATACTCTCGTGGAGTGCATACAAATATGAAACTTTAACAATATTTTATAATTTGCCGTCATGCGCTTAAATATCAAAAGTCGACCGACCTTGTATTATTGTATTCTGCTGTAATATCTTGCGGAAACTTGCAAATATAATTTTTTTCTTTCAGGTAACTTTTTCTTCAAAAATAAAAACCTTTTTATACACTCCACGAGAGTATTATGTCTTTGTGCATTTGTTTGTAACACCCAAAAGGAAACGAGTTAGACCCATCGTGTATTATACAGGTTGGCTTAGAATCACTTTCTGAGTCGATTTAGCAATGTCCGTCTGTCTGTCTGTCCGTCTGTCTGTCCATCTGTTTGTCCGTCTGTCTGTCTGTCTGTGCGTCTGTCCATCTATTGTTGTAATCAAATTACAGGTCGCAATTATAGTTCGATCTTAACAAAAATTGGCACAAGTAAGTTTTGTGGATCAAGGACGAACGCTATTTAATTTGCAGCAAATCGGTTCAGATTTCGATATAGCCCCATACAAATGTCGCTAAAGATTTTACTTTTCCGCTCTAGAAACCACATATTAAACTCGATTTGCTTCAAATTTGGCACAGTACCCTATAATTGAACTGGAAACAGCTATTGTGAAAATTGGTCAGATCGATTCAGATTTAGATATAGCCCCCATACAAGTGTCGCTCCCGATTTGACTTTTTCCGCTTTAGAAACTACATATTGTACACGATTTTCTTTTAATTTGGCACAACATCTTATAATTCAACTTTAAACACCCATAGTGAATGTGGGTAAGATCGGTTCAGATTTAGATATACATTTTTTATATATATACAAATGTTGCTCCCAAATGTTTAACCGATTTTGGCCAAACTTTACATATTATAATTCATCTATAAACATACATAGTGAATGCGGGTCACATCGTTCCATGTTTCACTATACCCCCATGAGATGTCCTTTCCGATTTAAAAGTTTTTGTCAAACTCATACATTTACAGGATACAAAAATCCTTACCGATTTCACCTTTTTACAGAATTTAATTATAATACGATAGCAAGTGGAGTATATCATATAGGCGGCTCCGTCTGACATGTGTACTTTAGTACTTGGTGCGATTTTTTAAACGCAAATTCGGCAAGTGAGTTGTGTTTCTCGTTCGTTTGTGAGAATCATCTCCTTATATAGGCCGGGTTTGATGTTGAAAAGTCGCTGCGAAGCCACTTGAAAAGACAAGTAATACATGTCACCATGCCATTTGTAAATAAATTTGCATTCTATTAAATACAGATGCAAAACGGTCTTGAGCCAGGACAATATCCCAGTTCAAATCAAATATTGATTACAAACCAAAAAATAATACAAAAGAAAAAACTAAATGTTTTGCCAATTTTGAACAAAATCTGTTAAAATATGTGATTTCTAGAGCAGAAAATGTCAAATCGGGAGCTAAATTTTAATGGGAGCTATGTATAAATCTGAACCGATGTGGCCTATTTGCTCCATAGGTGTTCCTAGTTTAAATATAAGCTGTTTTGCCAAATATGAAGACAATATGATACAATATGTGGTTTCTAGAGCGGAAAAAGTCAAATCAAAGGGATCGAAATTTGTATTGGAGCTATATATAAATCTGAACAAATTTTCTAGTTGAAATATAAGATATTTTGTCAATTTTGAAAAAATCTATCAAATTAAATAGCGTTCGTCCTTTTACCGAAAAACTTTGTTGTGCAAAGTTTCATTTGGTTCTGTGTACAATTGCGACCTATATCGTGATTACAAGAATAGAGGGACAGACAGACGGACATTTCTAAATCGATTCAAAAAGTGATTCTAAGTCGATCGCTATAATTAACATTGGGTCTATCTCCCTTCCTTTTGGGTGTTACAAAAATGCACAAAGACATAATACTCTCGTGGAGTGTATAAATAGACAAGGATTTTAGAGCGGTCCGAAATCAAACTGGAAGGTACCTTTGTGTGAGGGCTATATCAAAACTTGGGCCTATGAGATTCGCTTTAAAATATGTGATTCTTAGCCAAAACCAACATCTTATATCGAATTTCATCAAAATCCGTTTTTAAACAAGGTTTTAGAGCGGTCCGAAATCAACCTGGAAGCTACCTTTGTATGGTACCTTCAAAAATTTGGACCTATGAGGACCACTATCAAAATATGTGTTTCTGACCCGAATCCAACATCTTATGTCGAATTTTATAGATATCCGTAGTTAAACAATGATTTTTGAGCGGCCCGAATTCAAACTGGAAGGATTCTATATATAGGGATTATATCAAAATTTGGACGTATGAAGTCCACTTTCATGCCAAATTTCATCCGCTACAAATACATATAAATCAATCTTTTTAGTTATAGCAGAAAAAATGTGGTTCGTCAGACATATGTGCATTGAGAGCTCACACTTTATCCGTTCTGAGATATGGTTTGAGTCAATTGAAAAATATTTTTCCACCGAAGCACAAATTTTTTCTAGAATATCCTACTACTATATCAATTTTTTATATAAAATTGATAACGTTGGTACCTCTAATGGAAACACTACTTTCAGAGCAACTATACCACTTTCATTCTTCTCAAAATTGAAAAAATTGAATACACAAAATTTTTATTTTTTTTTCGCAAAAGTAATATTTCCTTACAAAAAATTAAAGAAAACAAAAATATTTTATTTCAAAAAATTAAAAAATATATATAAATATTTACAGGTAGTTCGTCTGGAAACTTTATATTAAAATTATTTTTTACTTTTCAAATAATTTCATTTTATATGTTATTCAAATTATATGAATATGAAAAAATGTTTGTTTGCATCGCCACAAACATATTAGTGTATATAGTGTGACTTAGACCACTTTCAAACTAACACTAAAGACACTTTTTGTGTGCATAAAATGAGAAAAGTCATTGTAAGGGTACATTTTTTATAAATGTGAAAAATAAAAGTTCTTAAATTAGAGATCTGATCAAACTAAAGGGAACATTTGGGATGTCTCAATTTTTTTGGATTTTTGACTTCTAACTGACTCATATATATATGTACGCCATTGTTTTCCCCACATTTCTAAGAATGACAGCTTTGGGTGCTTGTTCTATCCCGATATAACAGTGACCGAGTATGTAACTTTTTAAATAGTAATCTTTTTAGAAAAGAAATTCATATTGAACACTGAGTAAAACCTATGAATCTCATAACGAAATTTTGATACTATTAAGAAGAAAGGTATCCGTAAATAATGGCTAAGAAGCTTTTAATTGTTTCCAACTAAATACACAAATTTTCAAAGTTGAGAAAATATATTCCAAAATTTTTGTTTCTTTTGAAAATACAAATCAAAAATACTGGACATTAGAGTCCATCCAATATTAAGAACGAAATGTTATATAATGTATTCCATTAACATTTTGAAATGTTTATAATTTCTTCTGGCACATACTGAAGACAAAAGGTACCAACAGAGATCATTGATTTTTAGCCGTGACCCGAAAATATGTCCCCACCTGGGATCTTTATTGTTTTTAGAAGTCTGCAATCGGCACAGGAGCTACCAAGTGCGTCTTGAGAACACCTTTAGCAGATTTTCAAGTAAACCTTTTGATTGCCAATGATAATCTTCACATTATCGCAAATCGAAAATTTAATTTGAACTGGGATATTGTCCTGGTTCACTACCATTTTGCATCTATATTTATTAGAGTGCAAATTTATTTATAAATGGCATGGTTACATTTATTACATGGCTGCAGACTACCACTATCATATTTTCCAGCCTGTCAAAGGTTTCCTCAGGTTTATCGCAAATCGAAAATTTAATTTGAACTGGGATATTGTCCTGGTTCACTACCATTTTGCATCTATATTTATTAGAGTGCAAATTTATTTATAAATGGCATGGTTACATTTATTACATGGCTGCAGACTACCACTATCATATTTTCCAGCCTGTCAAAGGTTTCCTCAGGTGGCTTCGCAGCGACTTTTCAACAACATACCCGGCCTCTTTAAGTAAATGATTCTCACAAACGAACGAAATTTATTTAAAAATTCTAGTTTTCCCAGTCCTCTCAAATTCAAATTTTACTCATTCTACTAATCTTTGTTCTTTTATTTATCGCCCGTTTTTAGAAACAATGGACCAATGTGCGAGACCACCACTGTCACCGGCACCATCACCAATTGCATTTTATGGCTACAATGCGCTGACACAGCCCATGTAATTGCATGAAAATCGAGTGTCAGTGTATCTCTCTCTCTCCGTGTAAACGTGTGTATGAGTGTGATATTGTATTAGTGCAGTATTGTCTTTTCTTCTTCGTTTGCCTTGCCGTAGGCTTCCCTGTTGTCTTGACAACATATTTCCTTCATTTGCACTTCCATTTTATGTTAAAGGATATAATTACGTTTAACGAAATCGTGCAGTAATCTCCTGTTCCCGTTGCAGGAAACTAAAAAGCTCCTGTCGCACATACAAACGCACACACACAGACTTGTAACCAGCCAGACATTCGCTCAGTGACATGCACCTTTTTTACGTGTAATCATGCAGCGCATGCAGTCGCGGTAGGCATGCTCATTTATGTTCATGAATGCGTAGCGTGTATGTGTGAATGTTAGTCATTCCCAGCTGCGGAAGAAGGGTCTTTGGATGTCTTCTCTACCGGTAATAGCGCTAGCACAGAACTGATGACAACGTTAGCAGGAGCTAGAACCGCTACAATATATTTTATATGTATGCAACAGACTTGGGGATGTCACAAAGTCCCATAAGTGGTCAATTGACCTACTTCTGTATACCATGCGTCAGTGACTTCACTAGTCGAAACGAATTAACTGCTTCGCTGGGTCCAACAAAATCGATAGTTCATATTAAATACAAGCAAATAAAGGTTGAAAACCCTCCACTATCTATGTATGGGTCCTATATCATGTAGGTCCATGGTCCAATGGGACCCATTTTTACCCTACATGTCTCTTGTAGTAATGTGTCGAATTTGTAGAAAATCGGTTAAATTATCTGGTTTCCAGAGCGTAAAAAGTCAAATCTGAACCGATCTGACTCATTTTCATCGCAGATGTTTATAGTTGAAATATAACGTGTTGTGCCAAACTTGTAGAAGATCGGTTAAAATATGTGGTCTCTAGAGCTGAAAAAGTCACACCGAGAGCGACATTTATATGGGACCTATATCTACATATGAGTCCATCTGACCCATTTTCACCTGTTTCCAATTCAATTATAAGGTACTGTGGAAAATTTGAAGCAAATCAAGTAAAATATGTGGCTTGAGCGGAAAAAGTCAAATCGGGGGCGACATTTGTTTGGAGGCTATATCTAAATCTGAACTTTAAATTAAATAGTGTTCGTCCTTGGTCTGCAAAACTTACTTGTGACAATGGTTGTTAAGATCGGACAATAATTTCGACCTGTACTGTTATTACAAGAATAGACAACCGGAAGAACGGACAGACAGACATTGTGAAATCGACTCGAAACAATGGGTCTATATCGTCTATATGTACAAAGACATAATACCTTAGTGGAGGGTATAAACATGGAACGATATGACTCACTTCTAGTTGATATATATCGTGTTTAGGCCAACTTGAAGAAAATATCTGGTATTAAGAGCAGATATAGTCAAATCGGGAGCAAAATTTACATGGGAGCTGTATATAAATCTGAATAGATGGTCATATCTATTTAACCATAAATATTTCTAGTTGAAATATAGATATTACTACACTACAGGAGAGTATAACGAGAAGTAGATGCAAATGTGGGGAATTTACTATACTTTATTTCCATCATGTTTGAATTATTCTATTTTTTGAAATGACGAATGAATATGTTTTGAACAGTTCGGAGGCGCGAATGAGGATCATCTACATCATTAGTGTTTGGACGGTTTCGGTTGAATGAGTCTCTTATAAGACGGGTATTTAATAAAATCTGTTTTAGAATATAACACCAGCCCTCATTAGCGTAGGCCTATCAATTACCGCAACTGCGTTATATAGCTGCATGCACTAGACTGGACTAGACTTAATTTTTCCATCTTAAAATAACATACACGACAATTGGTCGAAATTGGACCAAGAAAAGTGGATCGACTTAATATTGGAAACAGAACAGAGCGTGTGAAAAAAAAAATCTTAATTTACTAAAATATCTTAAGTTTAGTGAGAGTTAAACGAAAAAATAAAAAAGTATATATAACAAGTAAAGAAAGGTTAAAGTCGGGTGGGGCCGACTAAATGATTCACTCCACTTTCTATCCGAATACAATTCAATTCGGTAAAAAAGTGAAAACGGAAAGAATTTATGTATGTTTCCTAATCACAGGCTAATATGACCTGGTCCAATTTGTCAAATCGAGAAGAATATTTGTAGCGGGTCTATATCCAAACATTTAATGGAGTGACTAACTTTCACAATTTGAATTGGAGCTACATACATAAATCTGAACAGATCTGACCTATTTTCACCATAGGTGTTCCTAGTTTAAACATAAGATGTTTTGCCAAATCTGATACAATATGTGGTTTCTGGAGCGGAAAGAATCAAATTGGGGGCGAAATTTGTATGGGAGCTATATACAAATCTGAACCGATCTAACACATTTTTACCACAGGTGTTTCTAGTTGAACTATAAGATGTTTTGCTAATTTTGAAGAAAATCTGTTGAAATATATGGCATCTAGAGTGAAAAGAGTCAAATCGGGAGTGGAATTCGTATGGGACCTATATCTAAATCTGAACCGATTTTCTTCAAATTAAATAGCGTTCGTCCTTTCCCGAAAAACTTTCCTGTGTAAAGTTTCATTTGGTTCTGGCTACAATTGGGAATTTTGATTATATGAATTTAACAATATTTAACAATGGGTTTACCTTTTGAGTGTTACGAGCAAATGCACAAAGACATACTTCTTTCGTGGAGTGTATAAAAATGGACAACGGACGCCGTATTTGGCCCAAGATTTAACAATTATTAAAGAAGGAAATCTTTCAGAACTACAATTTTGTGAGTATGTGAAAATATAAATCTTGAGCTTTGTTTGTTGAGTAAAAAATCAAAAAAAGTTTCAAAAAAATACATTTTCCGAATAAAACACTGCAAAAAATGCAAGGCACAACAACAAAAAATTCCATTTTTATACCCTACAACACTTCGTGGTCTAGGGTATTATAAGTTAGTTTCGCGCCAAATGTTTGTAACACCAAGAAATAATCGAGCTAGACCCACCTTTAAGTATACCGATCGGCTTAGAATCACCAGCTGAGTCGATTTAACGATGTCTGTCTGTCCGTCTGTCCGTCCGTCTGCTGTCCATCTAAGCTTGTTCGCACTCTACAGGTCGCAATTGTTGTCCGATTGTCATGAAACTTGGCAGAAGTTATTTTTTCTTGCCAAGGACCATCGGTATTGAATTTTGAGGAAATCGGTTCAGATTTAGATATAGCCCCCATACAAATGTCGCTCCCGATTTGACATTTTCCGCTCTAGAAACGACATATTGTACCCGATTTTCTTTAAAATTGGCACAATATCTTATAATCGCACTAGAAACACGTATGCAAAAATTGGGTAAGATCGGTTCAGATTTAGATATAGCCCCCATACAAATGTCGCTCACGATTTGACATTTTCCGCTCTAGAAACGACATATTGTACCGATTTTCTTTAAAATTGGCACAATATCTTATAATCGAACTAGAAATACGTATGCAAAAATTGGGTAAGATCGGTTCAGATTTAGATATAGCCCCCATACAAATGTCGCTCCCTATTTGACATTTTTCCGCTCTCGAAACGACATATTGTACCCGATTTTCTTTAAAATTGGCACAATATCTTATAATCGAACTAGAAACACGTATGCAAAAATTGGGTAAGATCGGTTCAGATTTAGATATAGCCCCCATACAAATGTCGCTCCCGATTTGACATTTTCCGCTCTAGAAACGACATATTGTACCCGATTTTCTTTAAAATTGGCACAATATCTTATAATCGAACTAGAAATACGTATGCAAAAATTGGGTAAGATCGGTTCAGATTTAGATATAGCCCCCATACAAATGTGGCTCCAGATTTGACATTTTCCGCTCTAGAAACGACATATTGTACCCGATTTTCTTTAAATTTTGCAGAACATCTTATAATCGAACTAGAAATACGTATGCAAAAATTGGGTAAGATCGGTTCAGATTTAGATATAGCCCCCATACAAATGTCGCTCCCTATTTGACATTTTTCCGCTCTAGAAACGACATATTGTACCCGATTTTCTTTAAAATTGGCACAATATCTTATAATCGAACTAGAAACACGTATGCAAAAATTGGGTAAGATCGGTTCAGATTTAGATATAGCCCCCATACAAATGTCGCTCCCGATTTGACATTTTCCGCTCTAGAAACGACATATTGTACCCGATTTTCTTTAAAATTGGCACAATATCTTATAATCGAACTAGAAATACGTATGCAAAAATTGGGTAAGATCGGTTCAGATTTAGATATAGCCCCCATACAAATGTCGCTCCAGATTTGACATTTTCCGCTCTAGAAACGACATATTGTACCCGATTTTCTTTAAATTTTGCAGAACATCTTATAATCGAACTAGAAACACGTATGCAAAAATTGGGTAAGATCGGTTCAGATTTAGATATAGTCCCAATACAAATGTCACTCCCGATTTGACGTTTTCCGCTCTAAAATCCACATATTGTACCCGTTTTTCTTTAAAATTGGCACAACATCTTATAATCCAACCTATGGTGAAAGCGGGTAAGATCGGTTCAGATTTAGATATAGCCCTCATACAAATGGTGCTCCCGAATGTTTAACCGATTTTGACCAAACTTTACATATATTTCACCAATAAACATACATGGTGAAAGGGGGTCACATCGTTCCAGGTATCAATATACCCCCATACAAATGTCCTTTCCGATTTAAAATTTTTTGTCAAACACATACATTTACAGGATGCAAAAATCCTTCCCGATTTCACTTTTTTACCAAATTGAATTGTAATGAGATAGAACGTCCGTCCGTCTTTAGAATTCCCTTACTTGTTTGGGAGATGCCCATATGTCCATACTTTCGTATAACCCAAATGGGGTCCCATTCTGATCTATTACAGCTCTAGAAACTACATCTTACATCGAATCTTCTTCAAATTTTGCAGATCATGGTACTTTTCAAACAGGAATACCTACCGTGAATGAGAAATATATAGGCCCATGTTTTGGATCAGGCCCAAAATGTAGTTATAGGCCCCCTTTTGAAATGTCGGTCCGATTCATCCTATTACTACTGTATAATTTGTATTTGTATGTCGCACTGTGGTCATTATTTTGAGATAGCGGCCAAAACTCCTTTTGGTTTTTGTTCTCCGATTTTAAAGTTATTAGACTTATATGAAAGTAGACAGTAGTAAACCTCGGGTGCCAAAAAATTAGAAATCTATTTTAACTATTTCACTGAGAACAGGGTGGTCCAAAATGGGCTTTTTCAGAATTTATGATATTTATGATATTTTTAGTTAATTTTTAAAGTTGAAATGATCATAACTTTTTTGTTTTTCAAGATTTTTGGACGAGATAAATTTTGTGTTGAAACTTAACTTATTTCCTATTACTGGTAGAAAAAATTGAAGCTCTACTGTTTGCAGAACAATTTAAATATTTTTTTTAAAAAAGGTCTAATTTATCGGAAATTTCCAACTTCATAGAGCACAACTCCTGTGAGTCAAGCTGAGTCAAAACACAAATTTACTATTTTGTAGTCCTAACCCTCCCCTACATTCCTATATATACATGTCCATGCATCGGGACTGCACTTTTTGAGCTACAGCAATTTTTCTGACCCAAGGTAAGATATTCGGTACAAATGCACGTCATATTTTTTGAGAAGTTATTTGTATGTGAAAGTGGCTATTATGCATATATTTTGATGAAATTTTGTACAAGAGTTCTTATTGACCCAAAAAATAATTCTGTTGAAATTAGGAGAATTTGGCCCATATTTGGACCTAGTCCACATAGAAGGGTGTATCAAAATTTTGACAAAAATGACAATAGAATCTGACAACATTCGCTTTGCTTACAAACCAAATAGAACATTAAATTCAATTTTTACCAACATCAACGACAGAACACAACGAAGAGAACATTAGAAACGAGAATGAATCACAAAAATGAAAGAGACAACAGCACTGTCACAACTTAGTGCTATCCAGTGCACGAAAACAAATGAAACGATTGACGTACATATCATCCAAAGTCATTATTATTCATTACACAGTACAACACATGATTTGTCAACTCAATTCTGAGAACAGTATGTGAAATTTCTGCATCATTCGTTTTGTCTTCTTACCTGCCGAAATATTTTTAATATCGATTTGAAGTTAGTACTATCGTATAGGGGAATTTATCACGTTTTAGGCCCTGTTGTTTGACATAGCTCGACAGCCACTAGCCCGATTTAGTTGAAATAAATTTTAAAAAATTAAGAATTACAATTCCCTTAATCTGTGCATATATTGTTTTCCTATACAAGCAACAGTTTCCAAGTTAAAAATAAAAAAATTAAATTCATAAAAAATACAAAACGGAAGTAAGTTTCAAGTGTAGTTACTTTTTCGCAAAGTCACATAACCTATGAGCAAAATGAGACAAAGATCATGAAAATCGATGCACGCGTTTCGCTTTTATTTGCAATTGAGTAAAGGTATGAATTTCAAAAAATAAAATAAAAATAAAAATTAAAAAATTATCATGCAAAAAAAATATTTATAAAAACTTTATGAAAATAAAATAATTTGCAATTAATACGCAATAATAATATGCATAAAAACCAAATTCAGAACATTTTTTCAATTATTGGCAATATCCATGCTTGCAGAAGTTGACGCTTGTGGTTCTGATGATCTTGTTTTCTTCGTAGGTTGTTCATGAAAGAATCACTTTTGATCAATTTCCGAATATCAGGTCCGTTCAGAATACCTGTTTTAAATACATTTGCGAATAATGACGACCCCTAAATGTGCGTTGAATTTCTGTAAAAAACAGGTAGCCAACTGAAAAACCCATAGTAAGCAAAGTAACTTTTAATTATTTGGGTTTTTCACATTTAGGGGTGGTCATTATTCGGAAAATTTAAACCTCACACATGGTGAAACAGGTATATAGCGACGGTAAAAAAATATGCACCCATTTACAAGTACCTGTCAGTAAAAAAGTGAACAATACACAGTATAAATAGGTGTGCATTGATCGATTTTACTCATTCAACAAGTGTCGACGAACGCGAAAAGTACAAGTCAATATTTTGAAAGTGCAGTTTTTAATAGTGAATTATATAATTATTGTTTAAACAATGACTAAATTCAGTTATAGTGTTCTATCTGATATATATTTTGAACGGAAAGATGAAAACGACATTATTTTACATATAATGAATAATCCATTCTTCAAAATATCCGACAAACAAGAAATTAAAATTCATAAGTTAAAAATAAAAAACTTTTTAAATACTTTAAGAAAACGGTACAATCAATGTTCCAGAAACAAGAAATTGTTTTACTCACGCAACCAAGAATGGCTAAGAAATAAACTTATTTTTGAAAAGCCATCAGTAACTACCACGGAAACTGGAAAAGGTGGTCGACCAGCAAAGCCAATTGATAATTGTAGTGAAAGATCACGAAGACGCAAGCTTAAACATATCAATGAAGAAGTTTGTTGTAGCATCATAAAGGATTCATTTCTGCATCAAATTCAACCATCGAAAACTAAAAAGAGTAAAATTGCTATCATTGAAAAAATAGTGGAAGCAAGCCCCAGACGCACAAAAAGGATTTTAGAAAGTATGCCGACACCAACTGAAGAAAATAAATTTACTCCAGAAGAAGCATTTGCACTATTTTTGGATTTGAAAATGACTAAAAAGCAATATACAGAATTGCGGAAGCGAACCAATGAAAAAAATTGTGGAATTTTTCCATCATATCGAGATTTAGTTTCTGCCAAAAAAGATTGCTTACCTTCACCAACTGCTATTAGTGTAACTTCAAGTTCAGCAGAAATAAAATTGCAGGATCTTCTTGAACACACTGCAGAACGATTATTAAAGACATTTGATGCTGACTATTTAAAGAAGTTTAAAAATTGCAGCATGACTTTAATTTCTAAATGGGGATGTGATGGGTCCCCTGGCCAGAAACAATACAAACAATGTAATGCGGAAAATTCATCAGATGCCAATTTATTCATGATTTCTTTCGTTCCATTACGTTTAACAAAAACTTATATTGGTTCAGAGCCGTCAACTAGTAGAGCTGCAGAGATAGATGTATGGAAGAATGAAATTCCCTCGTCAACAAAATTTTGTAGACCAATAAAGTTTGCTTACAAAAAAGAAACTAAAGATGTCATAACTGAAGAAGTTGGCAAAATAAGAGATGAAATTAAAGAACTTCAACCAGTGATATTTGAATTTAATGACCAATGCATCGAAGTTAAC
Organism: Polietes domitor; assembly: GCA_947397865.1. Classification (NCBI taxonomy): domain Eukaryota; kingdom Metazoa; phylum Arthropoda; class Insecta; order Diptera; family Muscidae; genus Polietes; species Polietes domitor. The sequence continues at coordinate 50,458,783 of OX377618.1, forward strand.
TTTAAAATGTCACTTACAATGATCGAAGGAAAAGTTGCACAAGCTTTAACCGAAACAAGCTGCACCATATGCCAAAAAACATCAAGTCAATTGAGCCAACCACCAACACAAGACGATAGTTTTAATGAAGCATATGAATTTGGAATGTCACCTCTTCATGCTAGAATTCGTTTTATGGAGCATATTCTTAAATTGGGATACGATTTGGAATTTGGCCCGTTAGGCGAAAAGTGAGAAACAACAAAGAAAATTTGGAAAAAAGAAAGCAAAAAAAAAGATATTCAAGAAAAATACCGTGAGATAGGCCTTATAATTGACCAGCCAAAGCAAGGAGAAGGAAATTCTAATGATGGAAACACAGCAAGGAGATTTTTTCCGATCCAGAAACTGCAGCTTCTATAACTGGAGTAGATTATGATTTAATACGACGATTCCAAATCATATTAGTAGTTATAGCATGTAGCAAAAAGATAGATGCAAAAAAATTTGGTCAGTATGCTAATGAGACAGCAACCCTTTATAACCAAAAATATTCTTGGAGACATATGCCAACCACAGTTCACAAAATTTTGTTCCATGGGGAACAAATAATTCAGCACAATATGCTTCCAATTGGAGATCTCTCAGAAGAAGCGCAAGAAAAAAGGAACAAAGACTACAGATTCTTTCGCGAGCACAATACAAGAAAAATTTCCAGATATTGTACTAATGAAGATCTTATTAATATTTTGTTGTGCACATCAGACCCATATATGTCCAGTATTCGACAAAAATGGAAATCAACCTCATTAGAGTTAGATGAAGAAGCTAAACAACTACTGCAAAATGAAAATCAAAGCTATTTGGAAGAAATTTTTACTAATATTGTTTAATTAACACTAGTTTAAAGATTATAATTTGTTTCTAATTTTAGTATAAATTTTTATTAATACATTTAAATAAAATATATGTGCACTTTAAATCAATAGTAAAAGTTTACTTAAAATTTTATCGATGTTGTGTTCTGTATATAATATATCCAAATGGTATTGATATTGTTGGGAATTTCAGTGTTATTTTTCAGTTTAATCCTCACAAGAATTAGCTTTCTTCCACAAAAACCAACCTTTGGCCCCTGTGAATATTGAGACTAAATAAATGTCAGGGGCCAAATGTTGGCATTTTCTGACCAAAATTAAGTTTAGGAATAATAAATAAGTATTGGTTGTAAAATACGATTGAAGAAAATAAGAAATTATAAAAAATATACCTATTTAAAATGTCAAAATATTCAACTTTTACATGGAAACTCAACAAAAAATTAAAATGCATTTTTAACTCCACATTACTTACGTTCCTATCAGTCGATTTTTACGTTTGAACACGCAAATTGAAGCTTAAAGTCCCTCCTATAGAACAAAACAAATTGCGTAAACAAATACCAATCCGGCCAAAAGTTAAACAGTTTTGACCGCTATCTCGCGAAATTGACCACTGTGCGCCCACCAAGTATGTTTGGCATTGAAGTCGCCGCCAACAATGAATCTTGGTCCGAGTTTTTTAAAGAAATCGTTATATTCTTGACGTGTAATTGCATGTCTTGAAGGAGAATAGAGAGCGTAGATTGAAATATCGTCATCGTGGCATTTGATTTTACATCCAGCTGCTTGAATATATGGGCATTTGTATTCTTCGATATGAACGTACTTTATAGTTGATTTTATAAGAATAGCCGAAACGGCATGTGCTCTATTACTTGGGTGATTTGTAGTAACAATATCGTAATATTTAATCTTAAAGTGGCTCTAGACGTAAAATGTGTTTCAGATATTAAGCAAATATCAATGAAATTGTTGTGCAGGAACATTTCAATTTCCTGTGCATGATTGGAAAGCCCATTTGCATTCCATATTGCAATTCTTAGATTTAATTGCATATTTTTGTCATTAATATGGACATCATACTTAACAAAGTATTTGTCAGATCCATCTGTTTATTTATCATATGTTCTATTTTCAACATTATATTATTATTAAATGAATTTTGAGGATTTTCGGTAGTAACATCTGAATATAATGGGATATTATTATTACTATTATGTGTTTTTGTAGTATTTTAATACACATTTCCTTTGGTGTGATTTGTATATTTTTTATTTGAATTACTCACTGATGGATAATCATGGGCATTTAAATGAAAAGGTAATTCTGGCTTGTTTATATTTTGCTTGTTCTGCACTATTCTTTGAAGCAGGTGTTGGTATACTTTACAACCCCTGTAATTGGCCGGGTGATTTGACAAACAGTGAACACAGCGAGGTGGAGCTTTTGCATCTTTTGTACACTGTATTGTTGCATGATCCATTCCACATTTGACGCATCTATAGGGACGTTTACAATACGATTTGGTATGACCAAACAGTTGACAACGATGGCATTGTATTAGATCGTGTGTTTTATTGGGAGACTCTACTTTGACGACTGCACTATCTATTTTTCGAATATTGAAAACTTCTTTATTATTCGTATTTGGATCAAGATCTACAAAAAACATGGACAAGGGTTCTTTTGTAACTCTGCTTTTCACATTCATGACACTCCATGACCTAACGACATGAGCTCTGCCTTTATGTCTGATATTGGTGTAGTATGATGAATGCCTTTGATGACTACTCTGTAAGCACGTTCTTGCTTTATTTGATATGTATGAAACATTATCTTGGAGGTTTCTAGGAATTTTATTATTTTTCTGTAGAAATCAATCGTACTAATCATCACGTTTACTTCACCATTTCCCAGTGATTTACAGTTGAATTCCTTTTTTGCTATTACGCTTGACAAATTCTTTACCATCTTATTGATGTCTCTAACATTCGGAATGAATATAGGTGGTGGCTTAGGCATTGTTATTTGTGTTTCTTCGATCGGTTCATCTTCTTCATTAGCTAGAACAGCAAACTGGTTTGTCGATTGCGAAGCATTATTGTTGTTTGTGAAGTTTTGTTTTTTGTGAATATGCATATGAGGCGAGTGCATTTGTTTTCTTTTACTTGTTGTTGCTAGTTGCCAGTGAACATCGCTGTCTTCACTATCATCGTCACCATCAGTAGTCATGTTTACTGATTTGTTTGTTTGTTAGAAATGGTTATGATTGTTGTTTTGTGTGCTTTAAGTGGAGTGTTAATCCCTTTATGATCACTAATATGTTTGTTGTTTGTGCACAGTTGTTTTGTTTACAACAGCGACTGGTATAAGACTGAACATAACATTTGTTTGCAAAAAGTATGTTGTCTATGCATTTGAAACTTATTTCATACATTAAACATATTTTTATTGCAATAATACGTTCCAATATTCGCTTTTGAGATATTGTTAAAGAAATTAAAATAATGCCTCGAAACAAGTACAATGCTTAGATAAAACAACAAATTATTAATGACTATAAAAAGAGTTTATCACAACAAAGTATTTCGGAAAAGTATTCAATAAGCAAATCAGTGATTTCGCGAATAATATGTAAGTCGGTTTCGTGCTACCGGATCAGTCCATTCTGATGGAAGCCCATGAAAAATCAAATTAGAATCAAAATTTATACATTTATGATCAAAGCTTCAACAAATCTGAAACGATCTAACCCAAATTTAAATAAAGTCGGCTAAAATGTGTGATTTCTAGAGCAGCAACATTTAAATCAGGCGCGATATTTGTATTGAAGCTATATTTAAATCTGAACCGATCTGACCCACATTCACCACAGATGTTTCTAGTTGAAATATGAGTTGTTGTGTCAAATTTGTTTGGGAGCTACATATAAATTTGTACCCATTTTCACAAGAGATGTTATTAGATGACATGTGGGTGTTCTGTCAAATCTGAAACAAACATGTCGAAGTATATGGTTTCGACTGCGGAAAATGTAAAATTGGTAGCGAAATTTTTATGGTGGCCATATCTAAATTCGAACCGATTTACTTTAAATTAAGTAGAGTACGTCCTAAGCACGCTAAACTTAATTGTGCCAATTTTAGTAGGGATCGGACATTAATTGCAACCAGTAAGAATAGATGGACGGACATGGCTAAATCGATTCGGAAAGTGATTCTAAGTCGTTCGGTATACGGAACAATGGGTCTATCTCGCTTCCTTTTGGATGCTACAAACAAATGCACAACGACATACTCTTATGACTCTCAAATATCGTATGCATGTCGCTCTCAGATAGCGGTTGCATGAAAGTTATAAGGATTTAAATTTGACTTGCGGTCGGATAATTTATGTGAAAGGTTGTGGAAGGTTCGCGGCACATGGTTCCAGTTTCCACATTTATAAAACAGCTTTAAAAACATGATCAAATATCAAGTCATGGTGGATTTCATGCTTCGATATGAAAGTTATAAAGTATTTAAATTTAGCTAGGATATGGACAAATGTGTGAGAGGTACTAAAAGGGGCGTGACAAAATCGTAAATATTTTGTAGGTTTAGAGAGATCATAAAAACATTTTCAAATATCCACTTGGTTACGACAATCCGAAAGCTTATGCCAATTTGTGTGGGAGGTACCAGAAGGGGTGTCGCAATATCGCCCGTATTTTAGGTGGGAAAAATGCTTAAAAAACATTGCCGGTCTTCAAATTTCAGAGTATTCGGATCATTCGTGTAGAAGATATAACACCTTTAATTTTACGTAGGTTAGAGTGAGTTTAGGGTGACGTACAAGTGATTATAAAATCTTTATCATGTACCAAACAAGTAAGGGGGCCGACTATATAAGACCCTACACCACTCCCTGCGTATATACCTCGCTTTGGTTACTAAATCCAGGTGTTTCATGGAAACAATTTTATGTAGTTCATATAAATTATACAGTATACTATAAATTCATCTTTAGTAAAATTTAACGAATATGGTAAATAAAAGGGTAATTGATCCAAACACCATATATTCCGACTAACCTAAAAACAACATGATGGGGAAAAATTGATCAAGATCCAATGCTGATTATACAGCGAAAATGGAATGAAATTGACCGACATTTAAATGGGGCCTATAACAACTGTAGGGGTATGTAATAGAGTAGAATGGGGGCCATCTGGGTTACACCAAAGTATGGACACATATATTTGACTTTCATAGTATGTATTCTTAATTGAAATATAATTTAATCTGCAAAATTTGCAAAAATGTGTAGGTCTTAGTAGGATAATAAAAAAATGAGGCCCATATGCAAGGGCGCTACATTAAAATGTGGGTCCATATAGATCAGTTTGAAAGTAGTTATTCTTTATTGAAATATAACATAATTTGATTTGATTTGATTTATTTATTTCAACTTGTAATTCAAAGCCATCGGGCCAATTTAAAACAAATTACAAAATGCATATAAAGAGTGATTTTTTTGAGGTTAGGATTTTCATGCATTAGTATTTGACAGATCACGTGGGATTTCAGACATGGTGTCAAAGAGAAAGATGCTCAGTATGCTTTGACATTTCATCATGAATCGTCTTACAAACGAACAACGCTTGCAAATTATTGAATTTTATTATCAAAATGCGTGCTCTGTTAAGAAAGTTCATTGCGCGCTTCCATTTTATGGTCAGTTTAATCGACCCACTGAAGCGGCTATTCGGGCTATTGTGACTAAATTTCGCACCAAATTTACATTGTTGGACATTAAACCACCAACACGCTTACGTAGAGTGCGAACTGAAGAAATATCGCAGCTGTATCGGCCAGTGTTAATGATGACCACCAATTTTCGATTCGTCGCCGTTCGCACCAATTGGGTCTCTGTTACTCAAAAACGTGGAAATGCCAAAATTGGACTAAGCGGATGGACCACCTAAGACGCAGCCGCGGTCAACATTTAAATGAAATTATCTTCAAAAAGTAAATGTCATGGACCAATCTAACGTTTCAAATAAAGAACCGATGAGATTTTGCAAATTTTATGCGTTTTTTTTTTTTTAAAAGTTATCAAGCTCTTAAAAAATCACCCTTTATAATACTTTTTTTTTAAATCAAATTTTATCAAGATACAATGTAAGATGTGGGTTCAAGAGTGATAATAGTGTAAACTGGTGGCCCATTTGTATGGGGGCTATACCAAAACATTGACCTATATAGCTGGATTTCTAGTCTAAATATAACATTGTGTTGGAAATTTCATCAAGATCCGATGTAAAATGTGTATTTTAGAGCAGTAATATTGTAAGTCGGAGGTAGATTTGTATGGGGGCTCTATCAAAACGTGGACCCACTTTCCCCCTTGATGTTTCTAGATCAAATATAGCACGATCCTGAAAGTTTTGTCATGATCCCATGTAAAATGTGTATTCTAGAACGGAAATGGTGTAAATTATATGGATATTTATATGGAGGCTATATCTGAATCTGAACGGATTTCTCCAAATTCAACTATTACGACCTGTAGACTGCTTAGATGGACAGCATACGGACAGACATCGTTAAATCGTTTCAGCTGGTGATTCTAAGCCGATCCGTATTCTTAAAGGTCTAGCACGATTATTTCTTGGTGTTGTGTAGTGGTGTAGGGTATAAATATACCCTACACTGTTATACCCTCCACCTCCAGGATGGGGGTATACTAACTTTGTCATTCCGTTTGTAACACCTTGAAATATCGACGTGGGACCCTATAAAGTATATATATTCTTGATTGTTATAAAATTCTAAGACGATCTGGCCATGTCTTTCCGTCCGTCTGTTGAAAGCTCGCTAGCATCTAAACGAAAGGATCTAGGATGTCAAAATTTTACATAAATGCGTCTTACAATCGTAGTTCGGTTGGGATGGAAACTGGGCGAAATCGGCCCAAAGGGAAACATTTTTCCCTCACAAGGACTAAAAATACTCATAATACTAATATTAAGCACATTTTTTCAATATGTCTGCTTGTACTTACTTGATTGTGTGTGCGGATTCCCCATATAAAAAAAACGTTCACCACCAAATGATTTTTATTCGTAGGGGGTGAAATAGAGCAAAAAGGGATAAAAATGGTACCTTGCATCCCTCTTATTGCATAGACACGTAAAATAAAGAGATTTTAGAAAGTCGTACTCTTAAGGGTGTCAAATAGGAAATAGGGGATAAAAATGGTACTAACCAAATAGCCGCAGTTAGAATCATGGAATTCGGTGTAGACATTCCTCTGATTGCATAGACACGCAAAATAAAAATTTTTTTCCAAATTTGTACTTTTTACTTTTACGCAAAAATTGGTTGAATCATGAAGTTAGGTTATTTTGCTACCAATATTACCTACCAATATTTAAGTATAAGTATATAAGTATATTAAGTATTGAGTATATATAAAAATATTTATTTTTTATTTGAGTTGAAGTATTATTTCGATATATTTAGTGTAAACGTATTGGTAGCCTTGCCTTGTAAGCGTGGCTTGAAATAATAAGAATATTATATTTATTTATAAAATAATTTTTACAATATTTGGATTTGTTTTGGTTTGTCTATATTAATAAAATATATATTTTCCTGTAATAATACTGCACTTCTACGAAAATCGACAGCCTCTGTGGAATGCAGTGCATCGTGAATGGCATATAAAGTTCGGCCCGGCCGAACTTAACGAAATTAATTTAATATTTTAATAACCATAAGAGATCTGGTAATTGCACCCATCTTCGAACTTAAACTAAGTTTGGGATAAATATTACCCTGTGTACCGTGTACACCAACCAGCCAGACGGATATTGTTCAAACAGGTTAAAAAGTCATGAAACGGGTTTGGTCCAAACATACTTAGAGTCTTAAGTCACTCCTTCAATGTGTTACACTTTTTGTCGTCCCATATGATATATATCCTCCTATTATTTAGAGTGAGGGTATAAAAAGGCCATTTTTACTTTCACTGTGTTAGTGGGAAAGTTCTCATTAGATGTCAGCACAAGATCTGTACGAGGGAATCAGTGGAAGAAACCGTTTATTACGACAAAGAATCGGGAAGTTATCTTTTGCAAAAGCCCTTCCTGTTCAATGTAGAAATATTTTGTTCTCGTATGAATCAAAGTTTATTATAAAATGCTCAGATATTGAACAATATACGTTGCGAAGAACAACAACAGCGATTTAAGCCATAGTATAGTAATGATATTGCTATGAAAACATGTTTATGCACCCAAAATAATTTAATTTGAAGGGATCAGATATTGAAAATTTTACTGTGTGAAGATCAACATATTAGCAACTTAACACACAGTACAGTAGTGATATTGCTATGAGCATATGTTTGTACACCCTAAAGGAAGCGAGATAGCCCCATTGATATTTATACCGATCACATTAGAATTGATTTAGTAATGCCCGTTTGTTTGACTGTACATCTATTCTTGTAATGAAAGTACAGACGCATTTATTACCCGTACCAAAAATTACAAAAAGCTTTTGGGTAAAGGACGGACGCTATTTAATTTGAAGTAAATCGGTTGAGATTTACCGATAGATTAGAGGTAGTCGACTTTACAAAGAAGTGAAATAAAATTTTTTGAAAATTGTGATATGTTTAATGCGCATTACTATATTTGTTCACTACTTTTTATACACTCCACGAGAGTATTATGTCTTTGTGTATTTGTTTGTAACACCCAAAAGGAAACGAGATAGACCCATTGTTAATTATACCGATCGTCTTAGAATCACTTTTTGAGTCGATTTAGCAATGTCCGTCTGTCTGTACGTCCGTCTGTCCGTCCGTCCGTCCATCTAATTTTGTAATCACGACACAGGTCGCAATTGTAGACAGAACCAAATGAAACTTTGCACAACGATCTTTTTTGGGATAAGGACGAACGCTATTTGATTTGAAGAAAATCGGTTCAGATTTAGATATAGCCCCCATACGAATTTCACTCCAGATTTGACTCTTTTCACTCTAGATACCACATATTACAACAGAATTTCTTTAAAATTGGCAAAACATCTTATATTGTAACTAGAAACACCTGTGGTAAACATGTGTTAGATCGGTTCAGATTTATATATAGCTACCATAAAAATTTTTCTCCCGATTTGACTTTTTCCGCTCTAGAAACCACATATTGTATCAGATTGTCTTCAGATTTGGTAAAACATCTTATATTTCCACTAGAAACTCCCATGGTGAATATCGGACAGATCGGTTCAGATTTATATATAGCTCCCATACAAATTTCTCTCCCGATTTGACTTTTTCCGCTCTAGAGACCACATAATGTATCAGATTGTCTTCAGATTTGGTAAAACATCTTATATTTCCACTAGAAACACCCATGGTGAATATCGGTCAGATCGGTTCAGATTTATATATAGCTACCATACAAATTTTTCTCCCGATTTGACATTTCCCGCTCTAGAAACCACATTTTGTATCAGATTGTCTTCAGATTTGGCAAAACATCTTATATTTAAACTAAGAACATCTATGGTGAAAATAGGTCAAATCGGTTCAGATTTAGATATAGCCCCCATACAAATGTCGTTCCCGATTTGACATTTTCCTCTGTAGAAACCACATATGTATTGTACTCGATTTTCTTTAAATTTGGCAGAACATCTTATAATCTAACTAGAAATACGTATGCAAAAATTGGGTAAGATCGGTACAGATTTAGATATAGCCCCCATACAAATGTCGCTCCCGATTTGACATTTTCCACTTTAGAAACCACATATTGTACCCGATTTTCTTTACATTTGGTACAACATCTTATAATCCAACTAGAAACACCTATGCTGAAATTGGGTAAGATCGGTTCAGATTAAGATATAGCCCCATACAAATGTCGCTCCCGATTTGACTTTTGCCGCTTTAAAAGCCACATATTGTGCTCGATTTTCTTTAAATTTCGCACAAAATCTTATAATCTAACTAAACAAAACTATGGTGAAAGTGGGTAAGATCGGTTCAGATTTAAATATAGCCCAAATTCAAATGTTGCTCCCATAAGTTTAACCGATTTTGGCCAAAGTATACATTTGATATTTCACCTATTTCGTTCCAGGTTTCAATATATCCTCATACAAATTTCCTTTCCGATATACAATTTTTTGTCAAACACATTCATTTACAGGATACAAAAAACCTTCACGTTTTCACTTTTTCGCCGAATTGAATTGTATTCGGATTGAAAGTGGAGTGTATCATAGAGTCGGCCCCGCCCGACTTTAGCCTTTCCTTACTGGTTTAACTATAAGACGTACTTATGCGCACTGTTTTCATTGCTTCATTATTATATATACATAATACTACAATATATGTAATAAAATAACTGTAATCAAAAAGTGAACATGGGGAAGCAATCTTCAAAAATGTACTCTAGATATTAGGTGTATTGTCAGTCGTCATTAAGAAGGAATATTTTTCCTCAGTGCCCATTACTCCCATTTGCAATTTCTTGATTCAGCTACAAAGAGAGTGACTGTATCATTTCCATAAAAAAGTACAAATTTATGTTATGTTTTGCATCCATATTAGAATGAACACATCTAATTCTAGGTAAATTCGCTTGCTTGGTACCACTTTTATCATTATACCCTCCACCTCCAGGATGGGGGTATACGAACTTTGTCATTCCGTTTGTTACACCAATCAACTTGAGACCCTATATATATTGATTGATTGGTCATAAAATTCTAAGACGATCTAGCCATGTCCGTCCGTCTGTTGAAAGCACGGACATCAAAATTTTCCATAAATGTCGAAGATCGTCACTGCACTTCTTCAAAAATCTACAGCATCTGCGGATTGCAAGCCATGATGGAGGTTATATAAAGTACGGCCCGTCCGAACTTAACGCCGTTTTTACTTGTTTTTGTATACTCACCACCAGAGTATTATGTCTTTGTGCATTTGTTTGTAACACCCAAAAGGAAGCGAGATTGTTAATTATACCGATCGACTTAGAATAACTTTTTGGACCGATTTAGCAATGTCCATCTATCTGTCTTTCTGTCCATCTATTCTTGTAATCACGATACAGGTCGCAATTGTAGCAAGAATCAAATGAAACATTGCACAACGAAGTTGTGGACGAACGCTATTTAATTTGAAGAAAATCGGTTCAGATTTAGATATAGTACCCATACGAATTTCACTCCCGATTTGACTCATTTCACTCTAGATACCACATATTACAACAGATTTTCTTCAAAAATTGGCAAAACATCTGTATTTAAACTAGGAAGACCTGTGGTGAAAATGCGTTACATCGGTTCAGATTTATTTATAGCTCCCACAGAAATTTCACTCCCGATTTGACTTTTGCCGCTCTAGAAACCAGTTATTGTATCAGTTTGTCTTCAGATTTGGAAGAACATCTTATGGTTAAATATCTATAAGATGTTCCGCCAAAGGAACAACTATGGTGAAAATAGGTCATATCGGTTCAGATTTATATATATTTGAAATGGAAGAACTTATTGTGAAAGTTAGTCACTTTATTCCATGTTTAGATATAGCCCCGATACAAATATTCTTTTCGATTTGACAAATTGGACCAGGTCATATTAGCCTATAATTAGGAAACATACAAAAATTCTTCCCGTTTTCACTTGTTTACCGGGTTGAATTGTATTCGTATAGAAAGTGGGTGTATCATATAGTCGGCACCGGCCGACTTTAGCCTTTCCTTTCTTGTTAAAAATTAATTGAATGCAAAAATATCTTCACTTGACAACAAAAAAAACTTTATATTTATTTTTAAAAATTAATGCCCACTTCGATCTTAATTGTTTTCATTTCTCTAGAGGTAGCCAATTGCAAAACTCAAATTCATGGGACTAACTCGAATCGAAAGTTGTAGAAGAACATTACTTGTTTTAAGGATATATTCTGTCTAGTATATGTAGTGGCATTCGCAGTGATGGTTGCAATGAAATAAGGACGTTGATCATTGACCACATGAATCACCAAGTGGACGACAGAAACCGAATTTTACGCTATTTTAAATTTTCTTGGAAAATTTCCTCCAATTTATTCTTCCCTGGTCTATTACAAATTCATTTTGTTTTTCATAACTGTTCATAACTCGTGAATAAAATTTATTGATGAGAATAATACTTTCGGAACAAACCAATCTAGTGTCGTACCGCTAGGCATGGAATGACTCATATGCAGTTTAATATGTAAAATTTCCTTTAGTAAACAAAATGAAATTAAGCACCACACAAAGGAGGAAAAATTCACTGGAACTCTACGGGAACCGAAACGAATGCGAGTGTCATGCGAGAGCAAAATAACCAATAATATACGAGTACCAAAAACAAATATTATGGACATAGAATATGGATATGGAAATTGTTGGCACCAGAAATCACTGGGATATATTATACTTTTAAAGAGTTTAACACAAAAAAGCAATAAAGGCGATTAAAATATGCACTCCACACGCTTCACTAAGTTCGCAGCAAGCGTTCGTCAACCGATAGAAAAAACTGTACTGGGCAGATTATAACCAATTTTGTCCACTGCACTCCCGCTTTCTCTGGGAGGAAAAACCAAAATTTCTGTGGTTTGTGGTTAAGCGTCCATAATGTTTATAACTGGTTGAGTTTATATTTTTTGTTGCCGGTCAACTTTTGAATATGGCGCAACTATAAAACCAAAACTAAAGCAAATTGTGAAATTTGACTTTAATTCAAAAACACTCTTTAAACCAACGAAAATTAAATTCTAATTTGAAAGTTTGCCTTTGTCCTTCTGCGGCCTGGAGAAAAATTTGAAATTGTATTTATTCCTTTGTCCATGTCGCTTAAAGGATGTACCAGTATCCTTGGTGAAGGAAGGAAGAAGTAGTCGGTGGAGAGGGGTAGCAGCAGCAGTGTAGCAAGTAGCATATTTATGGTTTTGCATTTTGTGGTCGTTGCATTGTAGTTGATTATCGCAAAGAGTCTAAAAGTTACATTACATTATTTGCATACTAACTGATGGAACAATGTATTTAGGTATCATCAATCACCATAAACTTCAGTATGAGCCAGCCATCTCAGCTTGCATTGCTCGTTTAACAAACAGGAGCAGCAACATCACCGGCAACGACAACGACAGCATCGACAACAACAGTAGCTGCAAGCCATAATCCAACCGAGATGTGGCAGTGGCAACACAACATTAGCAAAGGGATAACAACAGCAGCAAACACAAGGCAGGACGCAGGACCCAACTACACATTACCAATACAAGTACATCAACAATAAACACATTTCATATTTTATAGTTTTTATTTAAAGTTTATGCTTGTCAGTGTATGCGGGTGTGTGTGAGTGTGTGTGAGTGGAAGTAGCTGAAATGTCCGACATTAAACACACTTAGTATTTTAACATACATATTTACATGTAAGGGTAGCCCTTATTATGCAACATTGAACAAGTGTGCCACCAATGCTGATGCCATCAACAATATATTTGTTGGCAATATATTATACATGTGTATGGAGAATCAGACAATCTCAGAGTTCCCATGTTGCAAGGATCACACCAGTGCAAATTAGAGTTTCCAGTCCTAGCTATTTTATACGCTCCACCATATGATTCGACTATAATAAATTTGTCATTGAAGTATCGTCTTGAGACCTTATGAAGTATTATATATATTCTTGATCGAAATAAAACTCTAAGACGATCTAGTCATGTCCGTTTGTTGAAAGAAGCTAAGGGGTCCAAGTTGTCCAAGAATACGTCAAATAGTTATAATTGAAAATACTATGCAACAAAAATTATGCCGAGGTTTATGTATATTATTTTCAGATGTATTTTGTGTTTCTAAACATAAAAATGATACTCTTTTTATTATTTACTAAAATTTCGGTTGTTTAAAACCAGTTTCCTAAAAAATAAAAAAAATGATATATTTGAAATTTTAGTAGATGTACAAATAGAGTGACAAAACCCGAAACCGAAAACCGGGTCAATCAAATTTTTCAACTGAGAGCGACCGTCGGGTTTTTTAAAATCACGTTTTCGGAAAACCGGGTTTTTTAAGTCGGTCCCGGTCAGTTTCCATTATTTAAAGTATCCCTGATTTCTGTGTAACTTAATAATTATCCACTTTTAATATTACCACACGCTTCACGTAAGGCTTTTAATTATGTGTCACAATAGTGTCTAAACAAAGTTTGAAGCGCCCGTAATCGTTTTGGGTGCTACGTAATTAAAATACTTTCCGGGTGACGTACATATGTCTAAATTTATGTCGATTGCATGAAATCGAAATGTCTTACATGTATAACAAGTAAGGAAAGGCTAAAGTCGGGCACCACTCCCTGCGTATGTACCTCGCTTTGATTACTAAACCCAGGTATTTCATGGGAGCAATTTTATGTAGTTCATACAAATTATATAAATTATATTCATATAATTTATATGCTATTCATTCATCTTCAGTCAAATTTAACGAATAAAAAATATGGTAATTGATCTCATTGTCCGACAGACAAATACAAATTATACAGTAGTATACCAAAGTCATTTCAAAGTATGGACATATGGACATCACCCAAACAATTCTCATTGCAATTCAATTCGGTAAAAAAGTGAAATCGGGAAGGATTTTTGCATCCTGTAAATGTATGTGTTTGACAAAAATGTTAAATCGGAAAGGACATTTGTATGGGGGTATATTGAAACCTGGAACGATGTGAACCGCATTCACCATGTCTGTTTATTGGTGAAATATAATATGTAAACTTTGGCCAAAATCGGTTAAACATTCAGGAGCAACATTTGTATGAGGGCTATATCTAAATCTGAACCTATCTTACCCACTTTCACCATAGATGTTTCTAGTTCGATTATAAGATGTTGTGCCAATTTTAAAGAAAAACGGGTACAATGTGTGGATTTTAGAGCGGAAAAAGTGAAATCGGGAGCGACATTTGTATGGGGGCTATATCTAAATCTGAACCGATCTTACCCAATTTTTGCATACGTATTTCTAGTTGGATTATAAGATGTTCTGCAAAATTTAAAGAAAATCGGGTACAATGTGTGGATTTTAGAGCGGGAGCGACATTTGTATGGGGCTATATATAAATCTGAACCGATCTTACCCAATTTTTGCATACGTATTTCTAGTTGGATTATAAGATGTTCTGCAAAATTTAAAGAAAATCGGGTACAATGTGTGGATTTTAGAGCGGGAGCGACATTTGTATGGGGGCTATATATAAATCTGAACCGATCTTACCCAATTTTTGCATACGTATTTCTAGTTGGATTATAAGATGTTCTGCAAAATTTAAAGAACATCGTTTACAATATGTCGTTTCTAGAGCGGAAAATGTCAAATCGAGAGCGACATTTGTATGGGGGCTATATCTGAATCTGAACCAATTTTTGCATACGTGTTTCTAGTTGGATTGTAAGATGCTGTGCCAATTTTAAAGAAAATCGGGTACAATATGTGGTTTCTAAAGCGGAAAAAGTGAAATAGGGAGCGACATTTGTATGGGGGCTATATCTAAATCTGAGCCGATCTTACCCAATTTTTGCATAGGTGTTTCTAGTTGGATTATAAGATGTTGTGCCAAATTTAAAGAAAATCGGGTACAATATGTGCTTTATAGGGCGGAAAAAGTCAAATCGGGAGCGACATTTGTATGGGGGCTATATATAAATCTGAACCGATTTCCTCCAAATTCAATACCGATGGTCATTGGCCAGAAAAAATAACTTATGCCAAGTTTCATGACAATCGGACAACAATTGCGACCTGTAGAGTGCGAACAAGCTTAGATGGACAGCTGACGGACAGACGTACAGACAGACATCGTTAAATCGACTCAGCTGGTGATTCTAAGCCGATCGGTATACTTAAAGGTGGGTCTAGCTCGATTATTTTTTGGTGTTACAAACATTTGGGGCGAAACTAACTTATAATACCCTAGCCCACGAAGTGGTGTAGGGTATAAAAATTGATGGCGTTGAACGATGGCCTCCCTAACAAAAATGATTGACAAGATTTTTAAAAATATCGGTCATCGATTCGTAAAACTAACAGACGCCTTCGAGATTTTTATGTCACAATTGTGCTTTTAATGTCTGCACCATCTGAATCTTATACGGGTGCAGGCCTCTTTCCCTTACATACATAAGTTAAATAAGTAAGGAAAGGCTAAAGTCGGGCGGGGCCGACTATATAATACCCTACACCACTCCCTGCGTATATACCTCGCTTTTATTACTAAACCCAGGTGGTTCATTTGAGCAATTTTATGTAGTTTATATAAATTATACAGTATACTATAAATTCATCTTTAGTCATATTTAACAAATATGGTAAATAATTGATCCACTTTTCGGGCAGACAAATATCAATTATACATTAGTAATAGGATGAATCCGACCGACATTTGAAAGGAGACCTATAACATTACTTGGGACCTGGTCCAAAACATGGGCCTATATATTTCTCATTCACGGTAGGTATTCCTAGTTGAAATATATCATGATCCGATGTAAGACGTAGTTTCTAGAGCTGTAATAGAGTAGAATGGTAGCCCCATTTGGGTTATTCCAAAGTATGGACACATATATTTGACTTTCATAGTATGTATTCTTAGTTGAAATCTATATATAAAAGAGTTGCGTGATTGGATGACTGACTGACTGACTGATCACTCCCCATACCAAACGGCTAGAATCATGAATATTGGTGTGTACATTTCTCTTACCGTGTAGTGGTGTGATAAGACGGGATTTTTCGAAATTCGTACTTTTAAGGGATAAAAATGGTACCACCGCAATGACCAAACGGCTGGGCCTAGAATCTTGAAATTTGGTATGGATATTCCTCTTGCGACATGAAGACAACCCAAAAAGTGACATTTTAAAAATTCGTACTTTTGGGGGGTTAAATGGTACAAAAAGGGACAAAAATGGTATCTATAATATGATTAAAGGTATAATCAAGAAATTTGGTATGTACATTTCCCTTACAGTGAAGAAATCAGATTTGAAGGGAGTTTTTCGTAATTCGTACTTTTAAGGGGTCAAATGGGGTAAAGAGGGATAAAAATTGTACCACCGCAATGACCAAACGGCTGGGACTAGAATCTTGAAATTTGGTACAAAAATTTCTCTTATAGCTTCAACGCGCCCAAGAAAATATTTTTCAAAATTCGTACTTTTTGGGGGCGAAATCGGGAAAAAAGGGATGAAAATAGTACCACGGCAGTGACCAAACGGCTGGGCCTAGAATCTTGAAATTTGGTATGGACATTCCTCTTATAGCATGAAGACATACCAAAAGATTTCATTTGCAAAATTCGTACCTTTGGGGGGTCAAATGGGACAAAAATTGTACCAACAACATGGCTAGAACCATGATATTTGGTATGTACATTTCTCTTACAGCGAAGAGATCAGATTTAAAGGGAGTTTTTCGTAATTCGTACTTTTAAGGATTAAAATGGGTTAAAGAGGGATAAAAATTGTACCACCATCCTGACCAAACGGCAGGACCTAGAATTTTGAAATTTGGAACGGGCATTACTTTTATAGCACAAATGCGACCAAGGAAATATTTCTAAATTGTTACTTTTTGTGGGTGATAACGGGTAAAAAGGGATAAAAATGGTACCAATCAAACGGATGGAGCTGGAATAATAAAATTCCGTGTGTACATACCTCAAAACCCTTAGAAACGCAAAATGACCGAATCTTTTTAAATTTGTACTTTTAGTAGGTAAACGGGGAAAAGGGGATAAAAAAGGTACCAACAACACGGATGACGCTACAATAATGAAATTCGATATGTATATTCGTTTTACAGCCCAAATCGAAATTTGTAATTTTAAGGGATTAAATAGGATAAACATTTTACCACAGCCCAGACCAAACAACTGGGCCTAGAATCATGAAATTCGGAACGGGCATTACTTTTACAGCACGAATGCGACTAAGAAAATATTTTTTTAAATTCGTACTTTTTTGCGAGTGAAATTGAGTAGAAAGGGATACAAAATGGTACCAATCAAAGAGATGGAGCTTGAATCATGAAATTCGGCGTGTACATCCCTGAAAATGCTTACAAACGCAAAATGAAGGAATTTTTCGAAATTCGTACTTTTAAAGGGTAAACAAGAAAAGCGGGATAAAAAAGTGCCAAGAACATGGATGACGCTACAGTAATTTAATTCGGTACGCATATTCGTCTTACAGTGTAGATGAGTAATAACAAGGAATTTTCCGATATTTGTACTTTTAAGGGATTAAATGGGTTAAAAATTGTACCACCGCCAAATTGTACCAAAATACTGTGCCTAGAATCTTGAAATTTGGAACGCATATTACTCTTATAACGCGAATACGACCACGAAAATATTCTTCATTAATTTAAACTTTTAGGTGTGAAATTGGGTAAAAACGGATAACAGCGGTACCAATCATGAAATTTGGTTTGTACATGCACAGAAACACAAAATTAATATATCTTTCGAAATTCGTACCTTTATATACCCCTATGGTACCAACAACACGGCTGAAACTAGAATCGTGAAATTCGGTGTGTATATTCCTCTGACAGTGCAGACGCGGAACATTAACTGTTTTTCAGTATTTATACTTTCTATATATAAAGAGTGATTTTTTTGAGGTTAGGATTTTCATGCATTAGTATTTGACAGATCACGTGGGATTTCGGACATGGTGTCAAAGAGAAAGATGCTCAGTATGCTTTGACATTTCATCATGAATAGACTTACTAACGAGCAACGCTTGCAAATCATTGAATTTTATTACCAAAATCAGTGTTCGGTTCGAAATTTTTTATCGACAAATTTTGTTCAGCGATGAGGCTTATTTCTGGTTAAATGGCTACGTAAATAAACAAAATTGCCGCATTTGGAGTGAAGAGCAACCAGAAGCCGTTCAAGAACTGCCCATGCATCCCGAAAAATGCACTGTTTGGTGTGGTTTGTACGCTGGTGGAATCATTGGACCGTATTTTTTCAAAGATGCTGTTGGACGCAACGTTACGGTGAATGGCGATCGCTATCGTTCGATGCTAACAAACTTTTTGTTGCCAAAAATGGAAGAACTGAACTTGGTTGACATGTGGTTTCAACAAGATGGCGCTACATGCCACACAGCTCGCGATTCTATGGCCATTTTGAGGGAAAACTTCGGAGAACAATTCATCTCAAGAAATGGACCGGTAAGTTGGCCACCAAGATCATGCGATTTGACGCCTTTAGACTATTTTTTGTGGGGCTACGTCAAGTCTAAAGTCTACAGAAATAAGCCAGCAACTATTCCAGCTTTGGAAGACAACATTTCCGAAGAAATTCGGGCTATTCCGGCCGAAATGCTCGAAAAAGTTGCCCAAAATTGGACTTTCCGAATGGACCACCTAAGACGCAGCCGCGGTCAACATTTAAATGAAATTATCTTCAAAAAGTAAATGTCATGGACCAATCTAACGTTTCAAATAAAGAACCGATTAGATTTTGCAAATTTTATGCGTTTTTTTTTTTTAAAAAAGTTATCAAGCTCTTAAAAAATCACCCTTTACTTTAAAGGGGGAAACGGATCAAAAGTGGAGCAAATGATACCAACCAAAATTAGGGATTTGGGATAAAGATAGTACCAACCAAAAGAAATTCGGTGTGTACATTTCTCCGAGTACATAAATTAAAATAAATAAATGTTTCGAAATTTGTATGTTTAAGGGCACAAACGGAACAGAAAGAGTTGTGTGTGAACATTATAGTCATTATCTTTTTTATTTTGGCCAAAGCTTATGTCAATTTGCGTGGAAAGTATAGAAGTTATATTAGGTTTAATTTTACGTACGGGTCGTTTGTTTTGGAATATGGACTATACGTGTGTGGCTACCATAAGATGTATATCAATTTCTCCCATTTTCTAATTTAAACTAATTTTGGGAAAATAGTACTATGTGCAGTGTTTGAATAAATTCTTTAAGTCCCTTCCAGAGTCATCGTGTATACCAGCGAGCCAGACGGACGTGAAAAGGACTTGGGACATACTTATGGTTTTAAATCTCTCCTTCAATGCGTTACACTTTTATTCTATCCTTAATGATATTTTCACAGCTTAAGAAAGAAACGTGTAGAAAAACTGTTTTCATTTTGTGTCGATAAATGAAACTATTGACTACGTATAAACGCTGAAAGTGATATCCTTAAAAACAGTTTGAATACTATACAAACTACTGTCTTACCATACCATTTTTCCGCGTACGAAGTAGCGGGTATTTGCTAGTATAATATAATATGCAAAATTAAAAAAATAGTCCGATGTAAAATTTGCGGCCTTGAGCGGTAAAAACTAAAATGAAGCCATTTGTAAGGGCTCCACATTAAAAAGTGTTTCCATATAGATCACTTTAAAAGTAGGTATTCTTAGTTGAAATATGACATGATATGCAAAATTGTATCGAGATCAAATGCACGATATGGGTCCTAGAGCTGTATTAGAGTAGAATGGGGGCCCAATTTTTAGGGGGATATACCAAAATATGGACCCAAATATTTGACTTTCATATTATGTATTCTTTGTTGATATATAATCTGCAAAATTTGAAAAACTTCCGATGTAAAATGTGGGTCCTAGAGAGGTAATAATTAAAATAGGGCCCATTTGTAAGGGCGCTATATTAAAAAGTTGACCTTTCTAAATCACTTGCAAAGTAGGTATTCTTTATGGAAATATATCATGATCTGCAAAATTTTATCAAGATCCAATGTAAGATGTGGGTTCCAGAGCGATAATAGTGTAAACTGGGGGCCCATTTGTATGGAAGCTGTACCAAAACATTGACCTATATATAAATATAACATTGTGTGGAAAATTTGATCATGATACGATGTAAAATGTGCATTTTAGAGCAATAATAGTGTAAATCAGAGGTACATTTGTATGGAGTCTATTTCAAAACATAGACCCATGTGGTCGTCTTTCCCATGAGCTATTTCTAGTTCAAACATAACACAATCCTGAAAATTGGGTCATGATCCCATGTAAAATGTGTATTCTAGAGCAGTAATAGTGTAAATTATAGGGATATTTGTATGTAAATCTGAACCGATTTCATCCAAATTAACTACCAATCGTCCTTGGCCACAAAAAAGTTACTTCTGCCAAATTGACCAAAGACCTGTAGAGTGCGAAGAAGCTTAGATGGACAGCAGACGGACGGACGGACAGTCAGACATCGTTAAATCTATTCAGCTGGTGATTCTAAGCCGATCCGTATACATAAAGGTGGGTCTAGCTCTTTCTTGGTGTTACAAACATTTGGTGGGAAACTAAGTTTTAATACCCAAGTCCACGAAGTAGTGTAGGATTCACTAATTGTTAGTTTGCACAGTTTTGACAAAAAATGGGCGATATTGGAAATATGGGCGTGGCATCTGCCACACGAAGGTAAAATCTATTAATCAATACTGTCAGTTCAATGACAACTAGAGTGCTGACAATTTGTGTTATTAGATCCAGTGCTAATAGTTGTGCAAAGATGGACAGAAAGTGGCCCTTCCCATTCGAAATTAAAATTAGAGTATATAAGAAATATTCATTCGTCAAAAGCCGACTTAAGTCAAGAAAACGGATATTATATTATTTTTTTAGTTTTTGTGTTGTTTGATTAGTGAACAATTGGATTGACTTTCTATGTTTTTTGAATGTAGTATATTCCTATTCGATTAAGTAAGTTTTTTGTTTTGGTAATGGAAAGGAGGAGAATCACACTGAACTTAAAATCAATTTGATTTTTGACATTTCTTCCTTTATTCGCCCTAAACTAAAGTTCTGTTCTTCAATATTCTCCATGGAACATATCCATTTCTTTTATATCTCAGGGAAGAACCTTGATTATAAGTGGTACATATATTACCGATCACAATATGAAACCTGATTTTAATTTCCGTCTGTTTTTCTGCCTGGCGAAGCGGGCGAGGGTTCAGCTAGTATAATATAATTACAAACAACCTTTCTTCTTAGAATCGATTTCTGTGGAATACGGAAGCATGAGCTGATTAAGAGTTCATAAAGAAATCAAAATATATTACATTTCAAGCTCGAAAAAATTCTTGGGAATGACAAATGGAAAGGTGGGGGGCAACAATCTAGTGGGCCAACTTTACTTAAAGGCAAAAAACACTTCAAAATACATGTTTCCACTTGTAGCCACTTCACTCCTCAAAAGTTTAACTCAATTAAATAACTTAATTGGCGTTGATATGAAATTTGAAGTATTTTTAATAGCACTTAATTTTTAATTTGAATTTACATCGGTATCGCAGGGTATAAATAAGTATTTAAAACATTTTTGTGAAAAATGCTATGATTTGAAAATTTGTAGTTCTTATAAGGGTCAACATGGTGAAGAATGAAAAACTGAAAACGGCAATAAACGCAATTTGCCCGTCCGTACGTCTGTCCAGGGCCGTGCGCAGGATTGTCCCCTGGGGGTGGGGGGTTTCGTCTACACTCATAAAAAAAAGAACCCTATAATGAGTTACAATGAACTAAAATTTAGGAATATTAACTTCGTATAGCGCTAAAGCAAAATTTCCTCAAATCAAGTTCTAACTTTTCCTTGAAATAAATACATGCTTTGAAGATGATTCTAGTTCAATTTTCCTCAAACCAAGTAAATATTTACTCAAACTGAGGAAAACTCTAGTAAGTTTTTCCTCAAACCAAGTAGATTTTTACTAATTCTAAATTTGCTGAATTTTCCTAAATCTAAGTAAATTTTTCCTAAAACCAAAAAAAAAAACAAGTAAGGAAAGGCTAAAGTCGGGCGGGGCCGACTATATGATACACTCCACTTTCCAACCGAATACAATTCAACTCGGTAAAAAAGTGAAAACGGGAAGAATTTTTGTATGTTTCCTAATCATAGGCTAATATGACCTGGTTCGATTTGTCAAATCGATAAGAATATTTGTATCGGGGCTATATCCAAACATGGAAAAATGTGACTAACTTTCACAATAAGTTCTTCCAGTTCAAATATAAGGTGTTATGCTCAAATCTGAAGACAATCTGATAGAATATGTGGTTTCTAGAGCGGAAAAAGTCAAATTGGGAGCGAAATTTGTATGGGACCTATATATAAATCTGAACCGATCTGGCCCATTTTAGACACACCTGTGGTAAATATAATATTTGAAATATTTTATATGAAATATAAAATGTTTTGTCAAATCTGAAGACAATCTGACACAATATGTGGTTTCTAGAGCGGAAAAAGTCAAATCGGGGGCGACATTTGTATGGGAGCTATATATAAATCCGAACCGATCTGACCCATTTTTACAACAGGTGTTTCTAGTTGAAATATAAGATGTTTTGCCAAATCTGAAGACAATATGATACAATATGTGGTTTCTAGAGCGGAAAAAGTCAAATCGGGAGCGAAATTTGTATGGGAGCTATATATAAATCTGAACCGATCTGACTTATTTTTACCACAGGTGTTTCCAGTTGAAATATAAGATGGTTTGCTAATTTTGAAGAAAATCTGTTGCTATATGTGGTATCTAGAGTGAAAAGAGTCAAATCGGGATTGAAATTCGTATGGGGGCTATATCTAAATCTGAACCGATTTTCTTCAAATTAAATAGCGAAAAAGTTCGTTGTGCAAAGTTTCATTTGGTTCTGGCTACAATTGCGACCTGTATCGTGATTACAAGAATAGATGGACAGACAGACAGACAGACAGACTAATTCGACTCAGAAAGTGATTCTAAGTCGATCGGTATAATTAACAATGGGTCTATCTCTCTTCCTTTTGGGTGTTACAAACAAATGCACAAAGACATAATACTCTCGTGGAGTGTATAATAACAAATTTAAGTAAAATTTTCCTCAAACTAAGTAAATTTTTACTAAATCTTAATTCAATTTTGTTGAAATTTTCCTAAAACTAGGCAAGAAATAAAGTGAAATTAAAATAAGTTCAATTTAACTAAAAAAATCAAACAAATAGTTTTGCTTCAGAGTATGCAAAACTGATACAAAAAATGACCTCTGCCATAAAGACTTGAGCTATTACTTCATGATTGTTGCGAAAGCAAGATATGCGCCTTCGCACTGGATGTTTAGAATAATTCATAAAGTATTTAAGAAATAAGTCTCTGCAAACGAATGTTTTTATAAGTTCATTAATACATAAATGTATGAAGAACTCGGCATAATTTTTAGTAAATATTTTAACTTCATTAAAAAAAAAACACATTTTTAAGTTAAAATTTCCTAAATGAAATTTTTTCCATAAAAAAAATTACAGTTTTTTTCTCACTTAAAACCTTGGAAATATTCTTCCACATAAGTATGAATTTACTCAACTTTAAGAATTTTTTATTAGATCCAAAGAAATGTTTTTAAATAAATCTACTACCCTATTTCTAGTAAATGAACTATTTACTATGGCTTTGAAAGAAGAAAACTTTACTCATACATAGTTAATTTTCCAACTTATTGGGAAATCTTTACTGAACGGGTGTAAACTTGTTTAACTAAATTGTAGTATGAACTTTACTCAGATTTAGGAATGCTATTTTTCTGAGAGTAGTTTTACAAAAAATACAGCAGGTGAAAATTCTGTTAATTATTTTAGTCAATTTTCAATCAATGTTCAATTTTTCTCGTGAAGTCTAGTCAGTATATGGCGCAATGATAAATGGCGTTAATTCGATTATTACGTGAGCGTTTGGAAACCATTTATATTTTTTGCCAGCATTTTCGAGAAATATTTTGATACATTCGTCCGACAGATATCGTCGGAAAATTGCATTTCAGTAATCCATCTATCAGTAAACTCAAAGGAATTTGTCAGTAAAAGAAAGCAGAAAGAGCAGATTTTCTGCTGTTGAAAAAGAGACAGCAGATTTGTATCTGCTGAGATAATAAGCAGCTGTTTGCTGTTTTTAGCAATATAGAAAAAAACTTTAAGCATATAGACAGAACAGTATGACCACAGCACTTTTTTGAATAGAAGTTATTATAAAGGAATTTATTACCACGGAAATATATTGCGATTGTCTTTTTAATGATACGCATATTGCCCCAAGCTAATATAAAAGGAAATTCGAGCTAAACTCGCATATGAACACTTATCTATTTTTATATTTTTATTAACCAATAAGCCAATTTTAGCAGACTGCAAACTCTTTAGCAGTATGAATGGTGATGTAAGATTGCAGAAAACTGCTGTAATACCAAAAACAGATGTAATAGCAGAAAAGTGTCTGCTGATAGGCAGCAGACAATCGCTGATTTTATTAACAGACTTGTTCTCTAAGTGCAGAATTTATTTATTAAAATAGTTGCTTGAAATTACATACATACATATCGAGGACTTATATTCATAAGTGGCTATAAACAAAAACATTACTTTACAGGAAAGCGAAAAAATGATTTTCTCCTTAATTTGAAGAGAAATTATTAACTATTATTCAACAGTTTAATCTAAAAAGGTTTACTAATTGCTACGATTAAAAAGTTTTCGAAATTTCCTATTATTCGCGGTTTTGTAGTTCATAGCCACTTTTGTATTTTTAAAATTGAGCAATATGAATGTTGAAAAAAGAGCCATTAATGTCGAAATATATAAATAAGATTTATTGCAAACTTGATAATATGTTTCATGAAATCTTGGTAATGTTGTATAGAAAACGCATTTTCTGTGATGTACAAAGCGAATTTAAATATTCAAAAAAAATAAAAATTGGATATTTTTTTGGAAAAGTTTCATTTTCGCGGGAAATATGTGGAGTCAAAATGCTATCAACGAGAAATGATGGAATTTGATAGTACGATATGCCCTAAATCTAGAAAAATGTTTTAAACAAAATCGTTGTAACGAATTATAAACTTCGGATAATTTCTGCTCCATTGTTGAACTATTTTATTTACATTATTTGTATGTTCATAGCCACTTATGTAGACACAAACTAACGTGTGAGTGGATAGCCAAATCAGAAAATTAAAAAAAAAATGGCTTTAGAAAAAAATTATTTTCCAAATTTATATGACAGGTGAGAAATCTGAGAATAGTTTGGCATCAAAAACTCATTTTCGAGAAAATGGTTCGTAGCCACTTTTGAATATAAATTTTTTGAAGAAATATTACACAAAAAACGATCAAAATCCTCGGCGCTTAATGAAGAAAATTGCAAAAATGCTTTTTGCCAAAGTATTGGTCTAAATATGATGTCTAGTGAATTTTTGGAATTTTTAATTCATATAGGACATGAGTAACAGGATGTTTACTCAAAATCTTTATACGCATATTCCGATTAAATAAAAAATATTTGGTAATGTTTCTTCATATTTATAACAGCTTTTTGACCTCGACCAAATAATTGATATTTTAGAGTTTCGTCTTCCTACGTATATCCAAGTTACTGAATTTGTTGTTTATCTTTTGAATTATACTTGTTACATATGTACACAAAAATAAAAAATAATAACTCTGAAAAATGTTTTACACATGAAATATAAGAAATATAACACAAATTTGAGTAAGTTAAAACTCATTTTTTTGTTTCGCAACTTTAAAGTAGATTTTAAAATAGAGACGTACGCGCAGAGAAAAACTGTCATCACTATTTGTAAATGAAGAGAAATGTGTTTATATCAAACAGTTTTCTTCGTTTATTGAAATGGATTTGTATTATCATTGCAAACTCGCAAAACATTAGAAGTAACAAAAAACCGTTGTTGTTGCATCTGTGATGAAAATAGGACATATCGGTTCAGATTTAGATACAGCTCCATAAAAATGTCACATCGCAAATGTTACATTTTAGCGCTTTACAAGCATCAAACAAATTATTTGCTTTTATTAAGAATGTTTTTAGATATCATTATGACCACTGTCTTCTTAAACCCAACAGAACAAAATAATATCCACCCTGTCGTTACATATATGTATAGGTCAATGTTTTTGTATAGCCCCCCCCCCCCAGTTTACATTATTATCGCTCTAGAACCCACATCTTACTTACGATCTTGATAAAATTTTGCAGATTATATTATATTTCAATTTTGGTATAACCTCCATACAAATGGGGCCCATTCTACTCTACTACATCTCTAGAACCCACATCATGCATTGAATCTCGATATAATTTTGCATATCATGTTATATTTCAACTAAGAATACCTACTTTGAAAGCGATCTCTAAGGAACCACTTTTTAATATAGCACCCTTACAAATGGCCCCCCTCAAGGACCTAAATTTTACATAGTTTTTTTTTTTTAAATTTTGCAGATTATATTATATTTCAACTAAGAATACATACTATGAAAGTCAAATATGTGACCATACTTTGGAATAACCCAAATGGGGCCACATTCTACTCTATTATACTTCTAAAAACTACGTATTACATCGGATCATGATATATTTCAACTAGGAATACCTACCGTGAATGAGAAATATATAGGCCCATGGTTTGGATCAGTCCCCAAGTGTTGTTATAGGCCCCCTTAGAAATGTCGGTCTGATTCATCCTATTACTACTGTATAATTTGTATTTTCTGCCGTAAAATTGGATCAATTATTTACCAACGACCATCGGTATTGAATTTGGAGGAAATCGGTCCAAATTCAGACATAGCGTCCATACAAATAACCCCAATTTACCCTATTACTAATTAGAAAACACATTTTTTTTCATGTTTTTGACACAGGCCACAAATTTTGTGATAAAAAAAGCAAAAAACAATCCCATACTAAAAATTCATTCCCATTTACTTGCGAAAAATTTTACGGGATATTAACACTTTTTTGGAAGTTTTTAATAAACTTCCTCAAAAGCGGGGAAAATGCACATTTGGATTTTGAGATGCGATTAAAATGTGATTCCTACGGAACATCCAATATTTTTTGCTGGGTTCATATTACCATGGACCATATAAGTGGACCATTACGTAAATATATTGTCACCGCTCATATGCACCTTCCGATTTATTGATAACACTCTGGATTCACTTATTACAGCCAATCTTGATGAAAATAATTGTTATATTTTTCACTAGGCGCAGCTACAATGAGATGGCATGACACCGATTTTGTTTGTAAAGGGTGATTTTTTAAGAGCTTGATAACTTTTTAAAAAAAAAAAACAAATAAAATTTGCAAAATCTCATCGGTTCTTTATTTGAAACGTTAGATTGGTCCATGACATTTACTTTTTGAAGATAATTTCATTTAAATGTTGACCGCGGCTGCGTCTTAGGTGGTCCATCCGCTTAGTCCAATTTTGGCATTTCCACGTTTTTGAGTAACAGAGACCCAATTGGTGCGAACGGCGACGAATCGAAAATTGGTGGTCATCATTAACACTGGCCGATACAGCTGCGATATTTTGTTCAGTTCGCACTCTACGTAAGCGTGTTGGTGGTTTAATGTCCAACAATGTAAATTTGGTGCGAAATTTAGTCACAATAGCCCGAATAGCCGCTTCAGTGGGTCGATTAAACTGACCATAAAATGGAAGCGCGCAATGAACTTTCTTAACAGAGCACGCATTTTGATAATAAAATTCAATAATTTGCAAGCGTTGTTCGTTTGTAAGACGATTCATGATGAAATGTCAAAGCATACTGAGCATCTTTCTCTTTGACACCATGTCTGAAATCCCACGTGATCTGTCAAATACTAATGCATGAAAATCCTAACCTCAAAAAAATCACTCTTTATATGGGCCCATCATTTGAATGAGTAACATAATGTAAATTATTTTCATCAATTTTATTTTAATTTTATCATTTTATTTTAATTTTATCATTTTATTTTAATTTATAAAATTTTTTTGTATAATTTTTACGAACTAAAGAGTGATTTTTTTGAGGTTAGGATTTTCATGCATTAGTATTTGACAGATCACTAAGCGGATGGACCACCTAAGACGCAGCCGCGGTCAACATTTAAATGAAATTATCTTCAAAAAGTAAATGTCATGGACCAATCTAACGTTTCAAATAAAGAACCGATGAGATTTTGCAAATTTTATGCGTTTTTTTTAAAAAAAAGTTATCAAGCTCTTAAAAAATCACCCTTTACATAAAATTGCACCCATGAAACACCTGGGTTTAGTAATCAGAGCGAGATATATACGCAGGGAGTGGTGTAGGGTATTATATATTCGGCCCCGCCCGACTTTAGCCTTTCCTTACTTGTTTAACTTATGTATGTAAGGGAAAGAGGCCTGTACCCGTATAAGATTCAGATGGTGCAGACATTAAAAGCACAAGACCATCATATACGTTAATAATCATAATCGTCACGACGATTGAGCTCTACAGAATTGTGACATAAAAATCTCGAAGGCGTCTATTAGTTTTACGTATCGATGACCGATATTTTTAAAAATCTTTTCAATCATTTTTGTTAGGGTGACCATCGTTCAACGCCATCAATTTTTATACCCCACACCACTTCGTGGACTAGGGTATTATAAGTTAGTTTCACGCCAAATGTTTGTAACACCAAGAAATAATCGAGCTAGACCCACCTTTAAGTATACGAATCGGCTTAGAATCACCAGCTGAATCGATTTAACGATGTCTGTATCTAAGCTTGTTCTCACTCTACAGGTCGCAATTGTTGTGCGATTGTCATGAAACTTGGCAGAAGTTATTTTTTCTCGCCAAGGACCATCGGTATTGAATCGGTTCAGATTTAGATATAGCCCCCATACAAATGTCGATCCCGATTTGACATTTTCCGATCTAGAAACCACATATTGTACCCGATTTTCTTTAAATTTTGCACAACATCTATCTACTATAATTGCGTAGATACGTAAAATAGGGGGATTTTTTCAAATCCGTACTTTTCGGACTTTGGGGATACAAATGGTACCAATGATACGACAACAGCTAGAAACATGAAATTTGGAATGTACACCTCTCTAATGGCGTAGATCTGTAAAATTAAGGGATTTTTGAAATTCTTGCTTTTGGGACGAAAGGGGATAAAAATGGTACAGATGATACGACAACAGCTACAATCATGAAATTCAGTGTGTACATCACTCTATTTACGTAGACACGTAAAATAGAAGTATTTTTCAAAATTCTTGCTTTTAAGGGATACAATTGAAAAAGAGCGATAAAATCTTTTATGCTGCATATTCACTGTAAGGGTTCCTAATTGAAATATAATGTGATGTGGAAAATGCGCAAAAAAGCATGAATGATGCCAGTTTGAGAAGGCCTACATCAAACTAGGGACGCAACAATATTTATTGCTATGTGAAATAATGATATTGAAATTTTGATCTTGATCAGATGCAATATGAAGGTTTTATAATTAAAAGTTTGGGTGACCGTCAATTTTAACGGTAGGAATTGCGAGATAAAATATAACATGAAATGGAATATTTGATCAAGATCCGATGAAAAATGAAGATTTTACAGCGATAATAGGATAAATAACGAAGACATTTGCTGGGACCTCTAACAACACAAACCATTGACCAATCACTGGTCACTCTTGGTATTCCTAGTTGAAATATAACGTGATCTGCAAAATTTGGTCAAGAACTAATTTATAATACCCCATTCCACTTAGTGGTGTAGGCGCGAAAAACCTCAATTTTCCTGCCCGTTTTAATTTATGTAATATATATCAGAGGTACAAGCCGACCCAGAATTATTGGCGGCGGCGGCTTTAGGGTTCGTTCTGTCAATCAATCGCATTTATTACGAAATTTATTTGCCAATTTCTGGAAAAGGGAAGGAACAATTTATATTGGTTTTTAATACTTTTTCTTTTATTTTTTGGTGAGTTGTTTAATATTCGTTAATATTAGCCCATACAATTATTTATTATTTATTATTTTTGGGAGTAGGAATCCATTCCCAAAATTTTTATAATATGGATGAATTTAATATTTTTTGCAATTACAGCTTTTCGTGTGAGGCATATTTGACCAGACATCTTCGATATCATAATCCTTCCAAAGAATGGTAAAGTTCTACCTACTTTGACACACTAAAGAAGTACAATAATAATGTTCATGCTCCAAAAGTGTCCTAATAGTGCAAATGGTATTGTAGTCGAAGGCCAGTGCAACTTCATGCCCGACTTGTATAAATGCGACTTTCAAATCAAAACACAATCACATACTACAGACGTCGTCATATACTGGGATACCAAACTCAAACAAAGATCACATTAGTTGTCTAAGATGACAGTTATATTTCCTTTTGTAATTTTAAACGGGTTGTCTATTTTGGTAATAAGATTTGGCGGAGTTAGAACTCCGTTATGTCTAAAAAAATTATCGGCGGCGGACAGTGGTTCATAATCAAAATCCATCGGCCAAAATTCAATAACTTTTGTTCTAGTAGACATTTTTGAGTTCTGTTGAAAAACACAATTAGACGAAGACCCAAGGATTATTTTGGGATAATTTGCGTTTTGGAACTAAAAAACTGACTTTATGCATAAATGTATCCTATCATCAAAGGGTGCAACTTCGTGCAGGCAAAAGTTAGCCTGCAAAAACGGGGAACCCTTCAACCTTTCCAAATATGTATATATTTCGTTAAAGACTTTTGAAGGTAAAAAGTTATGATGGTCCAAATTCCAACATTTGTTCAAAACGGATATTTTTTACAATATTCATTACAACCAAACTATATTTGGCACAAACATAGTTTTGGCGTCATAATAAAGCTGAGAAACCACAATATATATAAAACAAGTAAGGAAAGGCTAAAGTCGGGCGGGGTCGACTATATAATACCCTACACTACTCCCTTTGATTACTAAACCCAGGTATTTCATGGGAGTAATTTTATGTATTTCATATAAATTATGCAGTTACTATAAATTCATCTTTAGTCAAATTTAATGAATATGGTAATTAATAAAGTAATTGATCCAATTTTCCAGCAGATAAAGTAAATTAAAGTAAATATAACATGATCTGGAAAAATTTATCAAGATCCAATGATAAATACTGATTATACCGCGGTAATAGGATGAATCGGACGGACATTTTAAGGGGGCCTATAACAACACTTCAGACCTGCGCCAAAACATGCGCCTATATATTTCTTATTCAAAGACGGACTGAGCCGAATATATGATACATCCAACTTTCTATCTCACTACAATTCAATTTGGCAAAAAAGTGAAATCGGGAAGGATTTTTGAATCCTATAAATGTATGTGTTGGATAAAAAATGTTAAATCGGAAAGAATATTTATATGGGGATATATAGAAACATGGAACAACCCGCTTTTACCATGTATGCTTGTTGGTGAAATATAATATGTAAAGTTTTGCCAAAATCGGTTAAATATACGGGAGCAACATTTGTAGTGGGGCTATATCTAAAACTGAGCCGATCTTACCCACTTTCACCATAGGTGTTTTTAGTTGTATTATAAGGCCAATTTTAAATAAAATCGGGTACAATATGTGAGCGGAAAAAGTCAAATCGGGAGCGACATTTGTATGGGGACTATATCTAAATCTGAACCGATCTTACCCACTTTCACCAAACGAGTTTTGAGTTGGATTATAAGATGTTGTGCCAATTTTAAAGAAAATCGGGTACAATATGTGGTTTCTAAAGCGGAAAAAGTAAAATCGGGAGCGACATTTGTATAGGCACTATATCTTAATCTGAACCGATCTAACCCGCTTTCGTCACAGGTATTTATAGTTAGATTATAATGTGTTATGCAAAATTTGACGAAAATCGGATACTATATGTGCTTTATAGGGCGGAAAAAAGTCAAAGCGGGAGCGACATATGTATGGGGGCTATATCTAAATCAGAACCGATGTCCTCCAAATTCAATACCGATCGTCCTTGGCCAAAATTAGTAACTTCTGCCAAATTTCATGATAATCGGACAGTAATTGCTACCTGTAAAGTGAGAACAAGCTTAGATGGACAGCAGACGGACAGACGGACGGACAGACAGACATCGTTAAATCGATTCAGCTGGTGATTCTAAACCGATCCGTATAGTTTAAGGTAGGGTATAACAATTGGAGTGTAAAATCTCTTAAAATGTGTGAGAAACGGTTCGACAAAATCAAAAAAAGAAATTACGTTTTTTCAATTTTCAAAATCTGAAAAGCGTGAAAATCTGTAGTACAAAAAAATAAATTGCTTACTTCGCATTATGAAATCGTAAAAATATATTAAAAAAGAAAACGTAAAAACAAAAAAATAAATATTTTAATTTTTATTTAATATTCGAAAATTACGAAAAGTAGTCAACTTGGGCCTATTTCTAAAATATGTCCGATTTCCCGATTTTTAATGTCTAAGTTGGTTTTTACAGAACGCAAAAATGTCTACTAGAACAAAAGTTATTGAATTTTGGAAGATGGATTTTGATTCAGAACCACTGTGCGGCGTGGTTGAAGTCGATGTGAGCCGATGAAATCGGCTGCGACAGAAACATGTGGCGGCGGCTGAGAAGCGGTCGCTTTATTTCTCTGATATATATTCGAGTTAATTAAGAAGCTAAATTTTCAAGAAATCTCTATTTCATATGTTTTTCCTTTGATGCATCTTTTTCAAAACCATGAACTATCGTGAACATAGTTGAATACCTTACATAAATTTATAGTTCAAATAACTGCCTTATTGAATGAATTATCTGGGCATAACACTTACACACGCTTCCATCTTTACTTTCCCACACAAAAATATTTATTTTCGTAAATTCCTTTTAAAAGGAAACAAGCGCCTCTCCGCCAAAGTCTTGCTGAAATATGAGTTTATTTTGAACTACCGAATTTGTTGATAAAACATAAATTGTCGCATAGATGGAAGAAATCAAGACATTTCCCACAGTGATTGGCTTGCTTATGTTTGCTGGGATATCAGCTTGGTTTTTCGCTTAACCCTCTCCTTGGGCGATGGTGGTGTAGTCAATAGTCAAAGTTCCAGTGCGTAGTAGTCGGTTTATCGAATACCACCAGCAGCAGGAAAAAGGTACATCCTTTGCCACATTATAACTTTTAAAATTTATATTGAAAATTCTAGTACAAACGTGTATGCACGTGTGTGTGCGAGTCTGCTTAACATGTTGGAGCTAAATAAACATAACGTCTGAAGGGAGAACCAGCTATAAACAGACACTCAGGAGCACACATGCCAACAAGGGTGGCATGGAGAGGGACTTACATTGTGGACCATAGGACGATATTTAGGTGCTGAGGCCTAAAAAGGAATGTAAGCTACGGGAAAAGGGTAAATAATGGAACTTGTAAACATTTACGCACATTACACTTAATGGCTTATTTATAAAAGTGATGCTACAGCAGCAGTCTGGATGGCCACCATAGCTTATCCCTTGGCAAGGATGAGGGCTCTGGTATACCCCTGTTGAGCGGTGGCAGGCAGAGTGCTTTTAAGGGGGGCTGTAATAGTAAATTGCCAAAGTTTGAGCATAAAATACAACTAAAATGATTTTAAATTTTCAAAAGACATAAAACCACACCACCACCGGCAACACCCCAAATGCAGGCATCACTGTCAGGATAAAGAAAACGTAAAACCTTTTGCCATTAGTTTTAACAGATTCTGATTTTCCACCCGTCCAAGGGGATTCAGACGTGGGATTACAACGACGGCCTGGGGAAGGAAGTGGGCGTCGTAACACTTTGCAAGTGATGGCACTAAAGTGAAATTAATTGAAATTGAACAGAAAATCCCATTTACAATAATTGCCAATTGCAAAATGACTGAATGTACGGGTATACGTAAACACACTCGCATACGTACATATGTACGGCAGCGTAACGTAACACAAACTCCGTGCACCATTTTATCTATAATCCTTAGTTTTATAGACTTCAGTTGTGCGAACAAAAAAAAAATGATGCGATTTGTTCGTGGTGGTGGCTGGGGCAAAACTCAACCGGCGGCAAAATATAGTGGATAAAAAGTGTGGGAAAAAAAAACATCGATTACCACAAAGCATCTACACCGGGTGTATTAAGTTTGCCTGGCGTTTTGTCAGTCCACATTTTAATTGAGGACAGTGCTACGAGAGGGGAATCAGTATTATTGCGGAGAACAGAGAGTTCCAGACAAAGCCAGAAATTGAACGAAGAATTTACTTAGTATCAAATGTATATATCTCTACAGGGTGACTCATGAATGTTGAAAGAAACTATAATCATTTTTTTTAATTCATAGTTCGTTTAAAAACTAATACATATTTTTTTACTCTTTATATAGTGCGGGTATTTTCATTCGTATGGAAGAAAGTTTTCCAATTTGTAACCTTCCAGTCACTCAAGGGAGCATAAAAGAGTGAATTTCGATAATTCTTTCCTTCAGATTTATATATATATTTCCCATGTAAATTTCGGTTCGGATTTGACCTTTTCCGCTCTAGAAACTAGTAAACAGTACCTTCCCTACTGGAAATTGGTGGCAATTGCTATAAACGTACCTGTCCTGGGATAGGTCTGTATTGATATATCACAGAACTAAGTGTGAATAAATTGTAAATTCTATTGAGGTGCGTTCCAATTCATGTCCTTTGAAACTGATTCCACGTCATATCCTTTGCATCATGCAAGTCATGTCCTCTGAGACCGGTTCCAGGTTAAGTCATTTGAGACCGATCCTAGGTCATGTCCACGGCATACCACTGGGGGTCAATTCACCAACCCCCCCTCCCCCCCCCCAATGACATTTGGGTTAGAATCAGGACCGGTCCTTACCTTGTCCTGGGACAGTCCATTTTCCCGTAGGGGAAACATTTGTGCTGAAAATAGGTCAGATCGATTCAGATTTATATATAGCTTTCACATAAATTTGCTCTCTAGTTGACTTTTTCCGCTATAGATACAACACCTTATAGTTCAACTAGAAACATATATCGTGACAGTGAGTCAGATCGGTGCTGATCTATATATATCGCATATAAATTTCTGGCCAGGTTTGAGTTTTTCCGCTCTAGAAACTAGATATGTTAACCAATTTTCTTCAAATTTTCCTCAGCGCCTTATATTTCTAGTGGAAACATATATTGTAATTTTTCCGCTCAAATTTGCCACAGCATTTTCTATTTTTCTTCCGCTCTATATCCCACATTTTTGTATTGGTACATATAATACCTAATACCACTTTTTGCCCCAAATTCAATTGTAATGTGGTAGAAAGTGGATGGTATCATATAGTCGGCCACGCCCGACTTTAGCCTTTCCTTACTTGCTTTATTTATTTTTATTTATCTAGCTGTAGCTGTCATGTGTTTGTCTTCTATGTATAGGCATAGACATAATATGAGGCTTGAAGTCCTTATTATTATTATTATTCTTTTCTAAAAAAATACTGATTCCTTTCTGGAATTTTTAAAATTTATGTTTTTCTGAAATATTTCTTCATTTGGCTTATATGACGACCACAGAACAAAAATGCCGAATAAAATCGTACAGAGCAAAAACGACGCAAAAAATTTAACAGAGCAAAAATGCAGCAGAGCAGCGTACATGTGACACTCACACATGTATACATGCATGCTCTGTTGAAGATTTCAAGAGAATTGCCAATTGCGTGTGGGCTCTCTCTCTCTCTCTCTCGAGTCGTGATCGGTTGGCTCTGTTGTTATTTTCTTTTTTTGTTTTTAGTTGTCCAGCAAGTCGAAGTGAAAGAAAT
The DNA here is from genome assembly GCA_947397865.1 of Polietes domitor. NCBI lineage: Eukaryota > Metazoa > Arthropoda > Insecta > Diptera > Muscidae > Polietes > Polietes domitor. Next base: position 50,495,415 of record OX377618.1, read on the forward strand.
AATAAGAATGCTTTATTTTCCAAAATACAGGTTTAATATCAATATGTTCTTATTTCTAAAAAACGAAAATATTTAGTAATTTTTGTTTGTAACAAATAACTAGTAAATCAAAAAAAAAATTTTTCAAATCCATGCTTTATGCAAGAAGAATTCTATTGGGCCTAGAAATTCTTTTTTAGTTATCTTTTGTAGAAGGAAAAATTACTGCGTTATCAGGAGCAGAAATAATAGATTTCTAATTTGTGGTTTGTATGGGAGGTACCACGCCCACTTTTGCATTACCGCCCATTTTAGGCGCAACTACGCACATTGATGCTAGATGCACTTACACAAAATTTGAGCACTATACGTGTCATAGAACTGACACTATTCGATAATATGTTTTAACTTCGTATGGGAGGTGGTACGCCCACTATTCCAATACCGCCCATTTTTGGCACAGCTATGCACATTGATGCTAGATGCACTTACACAAAATTTCAGCACTCTAGGTGTCATAGAACTGACAATATTCAATAATAGGTTTTAACTTTGTATGGGAGGTGCCACGCCCCTTTGTCCAATTGGTCAAATTTTTCCATTTCCTTGTATTGTCATCGAAAATGATTAAGTGTGCAAAATTTGAGCAAAATTGGTTGAGAAAAAAGCTTTCAAAAATTGATTTCAAATTTTGTGGCACACAAACATATATACAAAGTAACCTTATATAAAGCATGGAAAAATGATGTAAACTTCAAGTCACTTAAGCTTTTGTATGTATAAAAAGTATTACATACTATAAAGTAAAAAAATATTCTTGATTTTCTTATAATAATAGAATTAATGAAAATGTCAAGGCTCATACGTTTTTGATATAACAAGTACAAGTAGAAAATATTAGCTTTAATTTAATTACTTAAATACTGGTGATATGAAGCTTTCATAAAGCATTGTTTTGTACTAAATTCATTAATCCATTTTTCCATTTAGGGCGTTTCTTATTTTAATAAAAAATTATAATAGTAAATATGAAAAAAAAAATAAAAACATAATTAAAAACATTTAGTGCGATTTAGTGTAATTTAGGTAATCCAAACAAAAAAATTATTTCAATAGATTAATTTTGTTTTTTTTTTTTAATCTCTATAAAAAGTCAAGTTTTCGATAAAACTTAAAAAATTTGCAGCTTCACTTTTTATTCATTTTCGCGGTTAGGCGGTTACGGGATCACTCCCATCACAAACAAAACCATAATCAATGTCTTCTTTGTTTTCATAATTTAAGTTTCCTTTCCAGCTCCTTAGAAGTTATAAAATCTGGGGTGTTCATTTCTTAAAACATTTTTTAGCATCATCTCATTTAAAAAGTATAACTCAAAAATATTTTATTTCGGGCCATAGTTATAACAGTTGCGATAGATGCTTTAGTTTAATAGAAAAATATAAAAAAAAAAATTGAGATTGTACCGACACCGAATGATAGGATTAATATCATAAAGGAAGTCAAAAAGTCCGAGCCGAAGTTTATAGTTAAAGAAATGAACACCCCAGATTTTATAACTTCTAAGGAGCTGGAAAGGCTAATAGTAAATCGAAAAATAGATATTAACGGACAAAAAATAAATTGGTACACTATACGAAGAATTATTCAGGAAAAGAGTAATGTATTCCAATTAACTTTGTTTGATGGCAATGTAACGCAGGTAGTGAGTTTGGCAAAAAGAGGTGTACGTGAAGAAGATTTTGAAATGTTGGAGTTGGCTTGTCTGTATCCAGAGGGAAAAGCTATAATAAAAAGTAAATATTTAGATCTCCAACAGCTTATGTGCTTCATCCCTGTAGAATGCCGAACATTTTTTGAAAACTTAAATTATGAAAACAAAGAAGACATTGATTGATTGATGGGAGTGATCCCGAAACCGCCTAACCGCGAAAATGAATAAAAAGTGAAGCTGCAAATTTTTTAAGTTTTATCGAAAACTTGACTTTTTATAGAGATTAAAAAAAAAACAAAATTAATCTATTGAAATAATTTTTTTGTTTGGATTACCTAAATTACACTAAATCGCACTAAGTGTTTTTAATTATGTTTTTAATTTTTTTTTCATATTTACTATTATAATTTTTTTATTAAAATAAGAAACGCTCTAAATGGATTAATGAATTTAGTACAAAACAATGCTTTATGAAAGCTTCATATCACCAGTATTTAAGTAATTAAATTAAAGCTAATATTTTCTACTTGTACTTGTTATATCACAAACGTATGAGCCTTGAAATTTTCATTAATTCTATTATTATAAGAAAAAAAAGAATTTTTTTTTACTTTATAGTATGTAATACTGTATACATACAAAAGCTTAAGTGACTTGAAGTTTACATCATTTTTATTTGTTACAAACAAAAATTACTTAATATTTTCGTTTTTTAGAAATAAGAACATATTGATATTAAACCTGTATTTTGGAAAATAAAGCATTCTTATTATTTCTTTCACTTCGACTTGCTGGACAACTAAAAACAAAAAAAGAAAATAACAACAGAGCCAACCGATCACGACTCGAGAGAGAGAGAGAGAGAGAGCCCACACGCAATTGGCAATTCTCTTGAAATCTTCAACAGAGCATGCATGTATACATGTGTGAGTGTCACATGTACGCTGCTCTGCTGCATTTTTGCTCTGTTAAATTTTTTGCGTCGTTTTTGCTCTGTACGATTTTATTCGGCGTTTTTGTTCTGTGGTCGTCATATATTCTCTGGTGTAGGGTAAATAAAATTCGTCCACATTTGGCATTTCTCGATCAAGGTATAAAAATATGTTGCACATGTACGAGTATGGTATCTTTCTGTGGCTAAAAGTGTATCGGTATGTGTATAAGAGCGCGAGCGAATGGGAGCATAGCAAAAATTATCGACGCCAACAAAAAACAACAGCAACGTCAACAAACTATTAGCGACGAAAGTGGTTTGGCTGTTGGCAACGATACCCACGCCATCGCTGACGTTTCTATCTGCGTCTGCCCTGTATGTCGGCGAAGGGGGGAACTTTTTCATATCACTACATGTGATATATAGGCTGGCGCATAAGTAACGTCTTGATTTTAATAAGAGTCTGTCGAAAAAAGCAATGGGTGTTATTGATATGTTGTTATATTCAAAACATAATGTAGACATATTATTAAACTATAAATAAAAATAAATACCAACATTAACGGAAATCAGAAATAAAAAAAATATGCTTTAAATAAATCATAACGTTACTTATCCGCCATGAGTTACTTATGCGCCACCCTGTATATGTATATAAACGTGGGAGTGTGTGTGTGCCTTTAGGAATGTGTATGCACGTTTGAATGCGGTTTATAACAATAATTTATATTTATAGTGAGATCCATCATATGAAGAATGAGTGGGGCTAACCCGATAATGGATTAACACAATGTTCCAACATATTTTTTTGCGGAAAAGCATAAAAACAAAGGCAAACACAAACACATTGCCACAAATACCCATCCTTAACCACACGTACATAGAAACACAAAGCCACACACACACCCACTCACAGCTCTGTCATATCGGGATAAACGGCATTAAAGCCGGCGAAAAAAACAAGCCAAGGCAAAACAAAGAATAAATAGCGAATACTCGGAGAAGTTATGCATCAACTTCACCTCAAAATTGCCAATTTTCTCACAAGGCACATTGGTCCCAAATCAATATTTTCTGGCAGAAATTCAAAAAATTTAATTTGGAAACTGGTTAATGTTTATGTGTGGGATTAATTGGGATCTAAAGCAGTTATACAAGATACTTAAAATTAAGGCGTAAAAAGAAAATATTAATGTGACTATATTATTGCAATTAAAGAACTGAATAAGTAGATGACAAATTACACGTAACATTTTGTGAGTACTGTAGTAAGTTTTCTTAAGTGTTGTAATTTTGTAAGTCGTAGTTAGTATAACCTATACATGGTCAGAGGAATTTACATATCAAATTTCACGATTCTAGCTGTAATACTTTAGTTGGTACCATTTTTATCCCATTTTGTCCCTCTCGCCCCTTAAAAGTAAAAATTTCGAAAAAATCTAATTTTACTTTGTTTCTATATGGTGAGAGGAATTTACATACCAAATTTCACGTTTCTAGCTGTAATATTTTAGTTGCTACCATTTTTATCACTTTTTGTCCCGCTCGCCCCTTAAAAGTACAAATTTCGAAAAATCCAATTTTACTTCGTTTCTATATGGTCAGAGGAATTTACATTCCAAATTTCACGATTCTAGCTGTAATACTTTACTTGGTACCATTTTTATACCTTTTTCTCCCGCTCGTCCCTTAAAAGTACATATTTGGAAAAATCCAATTTTACTTCGTTTCTATATGGTCAGAGGAATTTACATACCAAATTTCACGTTTCTAGCTGTAATACTCTAGTTGGTACCATTTTTATCCCTTTTTGTCCCTCTCTTCCCTTAAAAGTACAAATTTCGAAAAATGCCTATTTGTAGCTCGTCTGCATGGTCATTGCAAGGAACTCACTGAATTTCATGTTTATAGCTACTGCTGTTTAGTCAGGACGAAGGTTCGATGTTTATCCCTTTTTGGGCCATTTTATCCCCTAAAAGTACGAATTTCGTAAAACCCTTTCTTAGTCGACGTCTACGTCATATTTGGGAACTACCCTGAAAATATCATGACCCTGGCTTCAGCCGTTTGGTCTGGGGGCTGGTCAATGATAAGTCAGTCAGTCAGTCAGTCAGTCAGTCAGTAACGCAACTCTTTTATATATATAGATTTGCAAAGTTTTATCAATATCAAATGTAAGTGTGGGTCCTAGAGAGATAATAGTGTTAACTAGGGGCCCATTTGTATGGGGGCTATACCAAAACATTGACCTATATAACTGGATTTCTAGTCTAAATATAAATAGTGTGGGAAATTTGATCAAGATCCGATATAAAATGTGCATTTTAGAGCAGTACTATTGTAAATCGGAGGTACATTTGTAGGGGGGGGGGGTATATCAAACCATGGGTCCATGTGGTCCACTTTCCCGTTAGCTGTTTCTACTTCAAATATAACACGTTACTGAAAATTTGGTCATGATCCCATGTAAAATGTGTAGTCTAGAGCAGTAATAGTGTAAATTATAGCGATATTTGTATGGAGGCTATAACTAAATCTGAACAGATTTTCTCCAAATTTAATACCAGTTTTCTCCAATTGGCCAAAAAAAGTAACTTCTGCCAAATTTCATGACAATCGGACAACAATTGCGACCTGTAGAGTGCGAACAAGCTGGACAGCAGACTGACGGACAGACATATACTACACAACTCCCCGTTTATGTAGCCACTTTTGATTACTAAACCTAAGTGTTTTATGGGTCTGATTTTACATAGCCCATATAAAATATACCGTACACAATAAATGCCTCCTTAGTGCAATTTAAGGAATATGGTAAAATTGATTAAAATTGTTTGCCTTATGCTACTCATTGCAGCTGCCTACTGGGAAGAAATATATATCATTTCCATCAAGATTAGCTGTAATAACTTGAATCTTGAGTGATATGTAAACAAATCGGAAAGAGCGGTGTCTATATCTTTGCGTAGTACTTCACTTTTACTGCATGTGTTCCTAAGGAAGTATGCCATGATGTGGGAAATGTGTCTAAAATCGTGTCGGAGGCCTATTTGACCGGGATCCTACTTCTGTAACAATGATAGATGTTAATGGGAGCAAAACATGGACCCATATGACCCACAATAACAGTAGGTGAAATCATAAAAAATAAATAAATTGCAGGGATAAATTACGGGCTAATTTTACGGTAAGTATTCCTAAATATATCCTGATCTGGAAAATTGTATCAATATTCGATGACAAATGCATATTTCATAAGATAAATCGGGCGGCCATTTTTAGTTAAAATATAACATGATCAGAAAAATTGATCTCATTCCGATGTAAGATGGGATGATTTGTATGAGGACTATACTTTCATAATAGGTGTTTATAGATGACATATAACATGACGTGGGAAGTTTGATCAAGATTCAATGTAAAATGTGCATATTAGAGCAGTTATAGTGTAAATCGGAGGTACATATGTATGGGGGCTATATCGAAACATGGACCCACATTTTCACGTCATCTGTTTCTTGTTTAGATATGACATGATCCTGAAAATTTGATCAAGATTAATAGTATAACTTGGAGGATTATTTGAATGGAGGCTATATCTAAATTTGAACCGATTTCTACAAAATTCAGTAGCAATCGTCCTGGGCCAAAATCTAACTTCTGTCAAATTTAATGGCAAGCGGTAAAAAAAGAACGAAGTAGAAAATTCTGGGAAGTGGTGTTATTTTCCTTGTAGGAATTGTAGAGTAAAACAAAAATATGTTATGACTGATTGCAAAATTTCCAACACAGCCGTGGACCTAACCCCTTTTTATTTGTACAAAATTTATTTACAATTCAATATACCTACATTAATTTTTCAACGTAAAAATGTTGGCGATATTCTATGTAGTTTTTATATTACGACCCGTCAAATTTGTCGGGCGTGGCCGACTATATGATACCCCACACCTAGTCAATATACCCTGAGGTGTAGGGTACAAGAAGGTCGTTACACCTGGTATATATACTACAAATTTCATGCTTTTATCTGTTTTTGTAAGAAAATTTGAACATAAACTTTGAATGGGAGCTATATGTAAATCTGAACCGATCTAACACATTTTTACCATAGGTTTTCTGAAATATAAGGCGCTTTACCAAATTTGATAAAAATCTGTTAAATATGTGGTTTTTAGAGCGGAAAGAGTTAAATCGGAGGAGCTGTTTAGATGGTAGCTATATATAAATCTGAACCGATCCACTTTCGCCATGAATGTTTGTAGTTGAAATATGAGCTGGTTTGCCAAGTTTTAAGCAAATCTGTTCAAATATGCTATTTCTAGAGCGGAAATAATCAATTCAGTGGCGAAATTTGTATTGGAGCTATATATATACATTTCTGAACCGATCTGGACCATTTTTTTCAGAGTTGTTTCTAGTTGAAATATAAGTAGTTTGGCCAAATTTGAAGAAAATCTGCTAAAATATGTGGTTTCTAGAGCGGAAAGAGTCAAATCATAGGAGACATTTGTATGAGAGCTATATATAAATCTGAACCGATCTGGCCTATTTTACCACAGCTATTTCGAGTTAAAATATAAAGCTATTTCGAGAAGAAAAATTTATATGGGAGCTATATCTAAACCTGAACCGATTTTCTTCTTTCTTCTTTCAATAGCGTTCGTCCTTATCACATAAAAGTTCGTTGTGCAAAGTTTCATTTAGCTCTAACAACAATTGTGACCTGGACTTTGATTACAAGAATAAATGGACAAAAAGACTCAAAAAAGTGATTCTAAGTAGATCGGTATAATAAACGATGGGTCTATCTCGTTTCCTTTTGGGTGTTACAAAAAAATGCACATAGGCATTATACCCTGTGGTGTAGGGTATAAAAAGGTACACTCAGAAAAAATTGAACCCTATAATGAGTTAAAATGAAGTAAATTTTAGGAAATATTCCCTCATATTAAGTTGCAACTTTTCCTTGAAAGTAAAGGGTGATTTTTTAAGACTTGATAACTTTTTAAAAAAAAAAAACGCATAAAATTTGCAAAATCTCATCGGTTCTTTATTTGAAACGTTAGATTGGTCCATGACATTTACTTTTTGAAGATAATTTCATTTAAATGTTGACCGCAGCTGCGCCTCAAGTGGTCCACCCGCTTAGTCCAATTTTGGCATTTCCACGTTTTTGAGTAACAGAGGCCCAATTGCTGCGAACGGCGACGAATCGATAATTGATGGTCATCATTAACATTGGCCGATACAGCTGCGATATTTTCTTCAGTTCGTACTCTACGTAAGCGTCTTGGTGGTTTAATGTCCAACAATGTAAATTTGGTGCGAAATTTAGTCACAATAGCCCGAATAGCCGCTTCAGTGGGTCGATTAAACTGACCATAAAATGGAAGCGTGCGATGAACTTTCTTAACAGAGCACGCATTTTGATAATAAAATTCAATGATTTGCAAGCGTTGCTCGTTAGTAAGTCTATTCATGATGAAATGTCAAAGCATACTGAGCATCTTTCTCTTTGACACCATGTCTGAAATCCCACGTGATCTGTCAAATACTAATGCATGAAAATCCTAACCTCAAAAAAATCACTCTTTAGTACATGCTTTGAACTTGATTGTAAAGAGTGATTTTTTTGAGGTTAGGATTTTCATGCATTAGTATTTGACAGATCACGTGGGATTTCAGACATGGTGTCAAAGAGAAAGATGCTCAGTATGCTTTGACATTTCATCATGAATCGTCTTACAAACGAACAACGCTTGCAAATTATTGAATTTTATTATCAAAATGCGTGCTCTGTTAAGAAAGTTCATTGCGCGCTTCCATTTTATGGTCAGTTTAATCGGCCCACTGAAGCGGCTATTCGGGCTATTGTGACTAAATTTCGCACCAAATTTACATTGTTGGACATTAAACCACCAACACGCTTACGTAGAGTGCGAACTGAAGAAAATATCGCAGCTTTATCGGCCAGTGTTAATGATGACCATCAATTATCGGTTCGTTGCCGTTCGCAGCAATTGGGCCTCTGTTACTCAAAAACGTGGAAATGCCAAAATTGGACTAAGCGGATGGACCACCTAAGACGCAGCAGCGGTCAACATTTAAATGAAATTATCTTCAAAAAGTAAATGTCATGGACCAATCTAACGTTTCAAATAAAGAACCGATGAGATTTTGCAAATTTTATGCGTTTTTTTTTTAAAAAAAAGTTATCAAGCTCTTAAAAAATCACCCTTTAGTTTAATTTTCCTAAAACCAAGTAAATATTTACTCAAACTGATGAAAATTCCACTAAGGGTTTCATCAAACCAAGTAATTTTTTTCTAAATCTAAGTAAAATTTTCGTAAAACTAAGTAAATTTTTACTCAAATTAAGTAAATTTGTACTTAAAATGAGGAAATTTTACTTGATACAAAGAAAAAAGTGAACCTAAAATAATTCAAACACATGATTTTGCTTCAGAAAATATATTCAAAAAGTGAAATATTCATCAAAAGTTTCATGAAACCTCAGCCAAAAAGAGATGAGCTATTACTCCATGATTGCTGCGAAGGCAAGTTTGGCGCCTTCGCAGTGGTTATTAAAAAAATACTTGAATTGTTTAAGAAATAAGACTCTGCAAACGAACGAGAATTGCTTCTTAGATTATTAATTAAATTTTTTTTTTTTTAATTTTTGATTTTTTTTAAGTTCATTAATATTTAAATATATGAAGAACTCCGCATAAATTTCAGTAAACTCATTAATTAATTTAATTTTAAGAATAAAATTAATTTTTTAGTTAAAATTTCCTAAATTTAATTTTTTCCAAACAAAAAATTTCTTAATATATTTCTCACTTAAAACCTTGGGAATTTTCTTCTGCGCAAGTATGAATTTACTCAATTGTTAGAATTTTCTATTAGATCCAATGAAATGATTTCAAGTAAATTTACTACATTATTTCTAGTAAAGTAACTATTTATTATGACTTTGAAATCTGATACATTATGTGGTCTCTAGAGCGGAAAAAGTCAAATCGGGAGCGAATTTTGTATGGGAGCTATATATAAATCTGAACCGATCTAACACATTTTTACCACAGGTATTTCTAGTTGCAATATAAGATGTTTTGCCAATTTTAAAGAAAATCTGTTGTAATATGTGGTATCTAGAGTGAAAAGAGTCAAATCGGGAGTGAAATTCGTATGGGGGCTATATCTAAATCTGAACCGATTTTCTTCAAATTAAATAGCGCTCGTGCTTATCCCGAAAAACTTCGTCGTGCAAAGTTTCATTTGGTTCTGTCTACAATTGCGACCTGTATCGTGATTACAAGAATAGATGGACGGACAGACAGACAGACAGACAGACAGACAGACGGACAGACGGACGGACATTGCTAAATCTACTCAGAAAGTGATTCTAAGACGATCGGTATAATTAACAATGGGTCTATCTCGTTTCCTTTTGGGTGTTACAAACAAATGCACAAAGGCATTATACCCTGTGGTGTAGGGTATAAAAAGGTACACTCAGAAAAAATTGAACCCTATAATGAGTTAAAATGAAGTAAATTTTAGGAAATATTCCCTCATATTAAGTTGCAACTTTTCCTTGAAAGTAGTACATGCTTTGAACTTGATTGTAGTTTAATTTTCCTAAAACCAAGTAAATATTTACTCAAACTGATGAAAATTCCACTAAGGGTTTCATCAAACCAAGTAATTTTTTTCTAAATCTAAGTAAAATTTTCGTAAAACTAAGTAAATTTTTACTCAAATTAAGTAAATTTGTACTTAAAATGAGGAAATTTTACTTGATACAAAGAAAAAAGTGAACCTAAAATAATTCAAACACATGATTTTGCTTCAGAAAATATATTCAAAAAGTGAAATATTCATCAAAAGTTTCATGAAACCTCAGCCAAAAAGAGATGAGCTATTACTCCATGATTGCTGCGAAGGCAAGTTTGGCGCCTTCGCAGTGGTTATTAAAAAAATACTTGAATTGTTTAAGAAATAAGTCTCTGCAAACGAACGAGAATTGCTTCTTAGATTATTAATTAAAATTGTTTTTTTAATTTTTGATTTTTTTTTAAGTTCATTAATATTTAAATATATGAAGAACTCCGCATAAATTTCAGTAAACTCATTAATTAATTTAATTTTAAGAATAAAATTAATTTTTTAGTTAATATTTCCTAAATTTAATTTTTTCCAAACAAAAAATTTCTTAATATATTTCTCACTTAAAACCTTGGGAATTTTCTTCTGCGCAAGTATGAATTTACTCAATTGTTAGAATTTTCTATTAGATCCAATGAAATGATTTCAAGTAAATTTACTACATTATTTCTAGTAAATTAACTATTTATTATGACTTTGAAATATGGATTCTTTACTCATACTTAGCTAATTTTCTACTTTGAAGGAAATTTTTACTAAACTGGAATAAAATTGTTGAACTAAATTGTAGTATGGATTTTACACAAATTTAGGAATGTTATTTTTCTATCATGAAGTATTGTTCGAATGCATTATCGGATTATAAAATCATAGAAAATTATCCATGTCCTGATGGAAAAAGACGTTGAAAATTTAAAACAAGTAAGGAAAGGCTAAAGTCGGGCGGGGCCGACTCTATGATACACTCCACTTTCAATCCGAATACAATTCAATTCGGTGAAATAGTGAAAACGGGAAGGATTTTTGTATCCTGTAAATGTATGTGTTTGACAAAAAATGTTAAATCGGAAAGGACATTTGTATGGGGGTATATTGAAATCTGGAATGAAATAGGTGAAATATAATATGCATAGTTTGTAGAATTATCGGTTAAAGTTTTTGGAGCAACATTTGTATTTGGGCTATATTTAAATCTGAACCGATCTTACCCAATTTCTGCAAAGTGTTTCTAGTTGGATTATAATATGTTGTCCCAAATTTAAAGAAAATCGGGTACAATGTATGGTTTCTAGAGCGCAAAATTCAAATCGGGAGCGACATTTGTATGGGGCCTATATCTAGATAGATGTTTCTAGTTTAAATATAAGATGTTTTGTTAAATCTGAAGACAATCTGATACAATATGTGGTTTCTAGAGCGGAAAAAGTCAAATCGGGAGCGAAATTTGTATGGGAGCTATATATAAATCTGAACCGATCTGACCGATATTCACCATGGGTGTTTCTAGTGGAAATATAAGATGTTTTACCAAATATGAAGACAATCTGATACAATATGTGGTTTCTAGACCGGAAAAAGTCAAATCGGGAGCGAAATTTGTATGGGAGCTATATATAAATCTGAACCGATCTGACCGATATTCACCATGGGTGTTTCTAGTGGAAATATAAGATGTTTTACCAAATCTGAAGACAATCTGATACACTATGTGGTCTCTAGAGCGGAAAAAGTCAAATCGGGAGCGAAATTTGTATGGGAGCTATATATAAATCTGAACCGATCTAACACATTTTTACCACAGGTATTTCTAGTTGCAATATAAGATAATTAACAATGGGTCTATCTCGTTTCCTTTTGGGTGTTACAAACAAATGCACAAAGACATAATACTCTCGTGGAGTGTATAAATATTGTTTATCCTTGAATGTACTAGCATAACCTCATTTGGATTTTGTGCAAAATTTGTCACAAAACAACTTAATTTAAGTTAGATTCAAAAAATTATCGACGTTCTTGACTAAAATCAATATTTTGATTGTTTAATGCGTTTTCCCAGAAAAACGATACTTTGATTCTTACAATCCGCCGGTATTTGACTGAGTTATTGAAGTTTTCTCTAACACAAAATTGTTGTAAAAATACAAGTTTTGGTCATTTCAGTTCCCATATCACAAGATTTAACGAATTTGATGTAAAACTATAATAACTACTTTAATTTCAATATGTTCTATTCTGGAGTTGATTTATTGAGGATTTAGAAAATGAAAAACCTGATACCGCTGCCACAGGTGGGTATTTTAGTTTTTGTAATATGCAATATTTTGCTACTGCGTGTCTGGATGGAGCTTGATTTTTGAAACTTGTGGTGTAAATTCATATTACAGCGCACAGTGTTTCAGAATCAATTTCCATCTTCTAAAATTCAATAACTTTTGTTCTAGTAAACATTCTTGAGTTATGTAAAAAATTTAAATTAGATAAGGACCCAAGTATTATCTTTAGATATATAAATTCGACCGATCTGATTTATTTTAGAAATTAGCCCAAAGATGACAACTTTTACTGTTTCGTATTCGTATTACAGATTTTAACCTTTTTCGGATATTGTGAAAACGTGTGGTCGAACCCTTTCTCACCTATTTAATTAGGTTTTGCGCTACAATTTCTTTGATTAGAAGTTGTGGTTTCAGTATTTCTGCCCTTTTTAATTTTCTCAAAAAACGTCAAATTGATAAAGAGAGGAGCTACAGAGAAGGGATTTTCTTCCACAAAAATGATCCTCATGAAATTCCACAATACAGTTCGGACATATGTCGAGAGTTTTACGTGTTACAGCCACCACGAAACTCTCCGAAGGCCCGTTCCCATCTGGTCAGGCTGATACAACAGCACAAGTGCTGGTAGTACCACGGTCACAATTCGTCACCAAAGACCACTTTCAGTTTGCGTACCACACACCCAGCTGACGGTATCATACTGTTGGCATCCCCATTAACCCCATGTCCAAGAGTCGGAAACTTTTTGCCATATGGACCAAGATACGGAATATCACGGAGAGTGCCTTTTTTATCTACCCGGAGGACTATAGGCTTCACTTGTGGGACCGTATAGTCCGAACTATATTTGGACCGAGGTACGGTATACGAATTCTCTCTGACATTAACTTACAACACTTTTTTTCGCTTAGTATAATGTTCCATTCAACCAAAATTAAAACTTTGACCCGCTGTGAAGAGAAACTCAGATCAGCTGGACTATAAGTTTATTCTGCAAAATGGTCTACTCAAGATGTCTTTCAGAATTCAAAATATCCTTTTCATCCAAAAAGTCTTATTTTTGGATAATCTCATTTCATTTAAAACAGTTAGTATAAATAAGCGTTGCATTAAAATTGTCATCATTTTCTAAACAAGTATTCCACAAAAAATAGAAAACAATCGCTCACTGAAATTGGGCGCTAGGCGCTCGAAATTATGCATCATCTACCTTTATCTGTTCCTAGACTTTCGGCTCTACTCTCGAGTGGTGGCTTTCACGTTATTTTTCTGCTCTACCGACCATTTTGTTTGTTTTTCACGTTATTCATATTCCACCGACGTCCGGTGTTTTTTTTTTCGTTTGTTTGTATTGTTATGCCGTACTTTATCAAACACGGATCAAGTTTTCCTGCTGAAAGCCCAAACCCCCATATTAAAGCGTATTTATTGTTACAGCAATTGTTGTAGCTCGTATTCATAGTGTAGCTGGAGCGCGGTATCGCTCCGTGCAATGCGATTGTTTGGCATGTTTCAACATCAATTCCGACAACATATAGCACCGTGAGTCATGTGGCAAGCGGGCAGACAGGCAGGCAGGAGGCAGGCCAGCCAGCGTGGCATATAATATTATTATGGCACTGTTAAACTAATGGTTGGTTGCATGTACCAACCACAACAACATAACATCCGACCAACAACAATTTAGCCCACAAAAAATGACTGCCGACCAAACTTTACTCATAAATTCGTATGTGAGAATGGCTGTAACTGCAAACCACCATATCATGGGCTATGTCGAATTTGGGGATATGCGGAAAATGGTGGTCATTTTGATAACAAAAATGATGAATATCATCTGTAGCAAGAATCAGCATGCTTCTCAAAATTACGCCTTATACTGGGAAAGGATCAAAAATTGCATTTTCTCGTGTTTTTTTTTCATTGTTGTCAAACTACAGGGTGGGCCATTTAAATTTATAAAAAAGTACTGATTATCTTTTCAAATTTCTGTTTCCATTGGAAAGGTGGAACTTTATCATTTTAATAATGGAACACAATAACTCGATCGGCAGTACCAATTTTTCAGTATATTTTCTGATTTTCCGGCTCGAATCTCTTCTGTGGCAACTTCGATTTCATGTTTCAACGCTTCAATTGTCTCTGGAATGGTAACACTTATCCTTAATGGCTCCCCACAGAAATAATCCAATGTACACAGCTCCGTGGCGGCCAATTGACATCACAATTTAGGTGGATTATTCGAGTTTTGAAAATACCGATGGTTGCGTTGACTGTTTGTCATGTGGCCATTCTCATGAATTTTTGGAAACAAAAATTCTTTTAGCATGACTCGGTAACGACCACCGTTAACGGGACCGGCAGCTCCTTGCTCATTTTCGAAGAAAAATTGCCCAATGATGTTGTAACACCAAACAGTGACTCGTTGTGGATGCATTGGCTTCTCAATAGTCACGTGTGGGTTCTCTGAACCCTATATGCGGTAATTTTGCTTATTGACATAGCTACTGAGATAAAAATGATCTTCGTCTGAAATCTTCTCCTACCAAACAATCTTCAGCCCATTGGGCGAAGCGAAAACGCATCGGGTGGTCATGAAGCTTCAATTGTTGGACCAATTGAACTTTGTAAGCCTTCATAACGAGGTCTTTATTAAAAATTCTTCTCTAAGGAGTTGATGTTGATGGATGTTCTTGGACATTCTCAGTCACAGCAGCAATGTTTTCGATTGAACGGATTTATCCATTTTCATGAACTCGCTTCAAAAATTGTCGTACAAACTGAACTTAAGGCCGTCTCGAAAATTTTCCACGTACATTTTTTACAGTTTGCTAAAGACTCACTACATTGGAAGCAGTGAAAGGAGTCGAGCTAAAATCACCGGCGTCGGCGCAGTATTTTGATGGTTATGGGCGGCGTCTCGACTCACAGTGGGGCCTTTTGACTTTTTTCGGTGCAAAAATCATAATTTCTGAAATAAGGAACATAATTACGAAAGTAAAATTGTTGTTTTAGAGAAGACATCATAGGCTTTAAAATATACTTACTGGGAGCTTTAAAATCAGACGTAGAATATGGATTTTCTTTCTTTTCAAAAACATTATATTTCGTGTTATTATACATTTCCTTTTTTGTTATCAAACTAATCATTTTTCATTTATTTTTGATCTAACATAATATATATTCTCATATTTAGTAATATAATTATAGTTAACTAACTGAACCACGCCCACTTCTCTAGACAAAAAACAAGTACCGAAATGTAAATTCGGGGTTATATTGTTCTTTTCGTGCTCAGTAATATATATGTACTAATTTTTTTAAAGTTATTCTCAAAAAAAGTTTTACTAGGCCCTCCCGCCCCAGTGCTAGTTTATAGCCTATAGGTAATATATAGCCTATAGATAATATCTGTGTGAAGTTCCAAAAAGAGACAAAAGTTTTTATAATATTTTTTTATAATATTTACTTTATTTTTTCGTACCGCCCACTTTTTCTACAAATTTGCACATTAATACTCAATGAACTCACACAAAATTTCAAGATTCTTGTTGCCATATAACGGAATATATATTTGGAATATAGAGAAGGTGCCACGTCCATCTTTCAAATCCCGCCCATTTGTATCTTGCCTACGAAAGTGAAAATTTAATGAAGTTACTCATATTTTCAGGAAACTTGGTGTCATGTTAGAGAAAATACTCTATATCCCTTTTTAATTTCTTATGGGATGTGAAACGCCCCCTTCAACACTACCGCCCATTTTCTCCAAATTACCCAGATTAATAGGGGATGGATTCACATAAAATTGCAGAGCTCTTAGTGTCATAGAAATGGATATATACCACTTCGTGGACTAGGGTATAATAACTTATAATACCCTAGTCCACGAAGTGGTGTAGGGTATAATAACTTATAATACCCTAGTCCACGAAGTGGTGTAGGGTATAATAACTTATAATACCCTAGTCCACGAAGTGGTGTAGGGTATAATAACTTATAATACCCTAGTCCACGAAGTGGTGTAGGGTATAATAACTTATAATACCCTAGTCCACGAAGTGGTGTAGGGTATAATAACTTATAATACCCTAGTCCACGAAGTGGTGTAGGGTATAATAACTTATAATACCCTAGTCCACGAAGTGGTGTAGGGTATAATAACTTATAATACCCTAGTCCACGAAGTGGTGTAGGGTATAATAACTTATAATACCCTAGTCCACGAAGTGGTGTAGGGTATAATAACTTATAATACCCTAGTCCACGAAGTGGTGTAGGGTATAATAACTTATAATACCCTAGTCCACGAAGTGGTGTAGGGTATAATAACTTATAATACCCTAGTCCACGAAGTGGTGTAGGGTATAATAACTTATAATACCCTTGTCCACGAAGTGGTGTAGGGTATAATAACTTATAATACCCTAGTCCACGAAGGGTATAATAACTTATAATACCCTAGTCCACGAAGTGGTGTAGGGTATAATAACTTATAATACCCTTGTCCACGAAGTGGTGTAGGGTATAATAACTTATAATACCCTAGTCCACGAAGGGTATAATGTAGGGTATAATAACTTATAATACCCTAGTCCACGAAGTGGTGTAGGGTATAATAACTTATAATACCCTAGTCCACGAAGTGGTGTAGGGTATAATAACTTATAATACCCTAGTCCACGAAGTGGTGTAGGGTATAATAACTTATAATACCCTAGTCCACGAAGTGGTGTAGGGTATTATAACTTATAATACCCTAGTCCACGAAGTGGTGTATGGTATAAAAACACTCCAGCAGGATATAAAAGCTAAACATCAGTTTTTTGTTCATTATCAAGTCAGACAATCCAGAAAAAGAGAAAATAAGAGGTCAACTATATATAAAATTTAACAAAAATAAACAAGTCAGGCCGGGCCGACTATATGATACTCTCTACAGTGGAGGCTTCACTATCTACCCCATTGCAAATCTATTCTCTGCGGCTTCTGGAGCGAAAAAAGCCAAATCGGGAAGGACGATGTGATACACCCTCACTATAGGTGCATCTAGTATATATCGGTTAAAATATGTGGTTCCTAGATCAGAAATAGTAAAATCGGGAGTGACATTTGTGTGGGAGCGATATCTATGTCTGAACTGAAATTTTAAGAATACCATTTTATCATATTTGGCCTCTAGAGCGAAAAAAATCAAATCGGGAGCGAAATTTGTATAGAAGCTATAAACAAATCTAAACTGATCAAATCAATCAAATTCAAATATAACGTCATGTGCAAAATTTGAAGAAAATCGGTTGAAATATGTGCGAAAAACTCTTATCGGGAGTGACATTTTTATATGGCCTATATCTAAATCTGAACCGATCTGACCCCCTCAGTCCTATTTGAACGATAAGGTGCTGTGGCAAATTTTATGAAAATCGGTTAAAATATGTGGCTTTTAGAGTGGAAAAGTCAAATCGGGAGCGACATTTGTATCTCAATTTGAACCTATCTGACTCACTTTCACCAGAGATGTTTCAAACTGAAATATAAGGTACTGTGCCAAATTTAAAGTAAATCGGTTAATAGATGTGATCTCTAAAGCTGTCCCATTTGTTTGGGGCTATATCCAAACCTGCACCGATTTGCGTTAAATTAAATAGCGTTCTTCCCTGGTCGTCTATTTTTGTTAAGATCGGACAATAATTGCGACCTGTACTTTGATTACAAGTATAGATGGACGGACATTGCTAAATCGTCTTAGAAAGTGATTCTAACCGATCTGTATAACAAACGATGGGTGTTACAAACAAATGCACAAAGACATAATACCCTAGTGGAGTATATAAATATCATATATAACGACGTCTGTAGACTTTTGTGGCATGGCGTATATTCAGTTCCCTTATATCAGGAAGGTCACCAGACAGATAGTTTTTCATGTCTTTAGGGGGTAAAGTGGCCCAAGATGGGATAAAAATTGTACCTATCGGCTTAGAATCACCAGCTGAGTCGATTTAACGATGTCTGTCTGTCCGTCCATCCGTCTGCTGTCCATCTAAGCTTGTTCGCACTCTACAGGTCGCAATTGTTGTCCGATTGTCATGAAACTTGGCTGAAGTTATTTTTTCTGGCCAAGGACCATTGGTATTGAATTTGGAGGAAATCGGTTCAGATTTAGATATAGCCCCCATACAAATGTCGCTCTCTATTTCACTTTTTCCGCTCTAGAAGCCACACATTGTACCCGATTTTCTTTAAATTTGGCAGAACATCTTATAATCGAACTAGAAACACGTACGCAAAAATTGAGTAAGATCGGTTCAGATTTAGATATGGCCCCCATACATATGTCGCTCCCGATTTGACATTTTCCGCTCTAGAAACCACATATTGTACCCGATTTTCTTTAAATTTTGCAGAACATCTTATACTCGAACTAGAAACACGTATGCAAAAATTGAGTAAGATCGGTTCAGATTTAGATATAGCCCCCATATATATGTCGCTCCCGATTTAACATTTTCCGCTCTAGAAACGACGTATTGTACCCGATTTTCTTTAAATTTTGCAGAACATCTTATAATCCAACTAGAAACACGTATGCAAAAATTGGGTAAGATCGGTTCAGATTTAGATATAGCCCCCATACAAATGTCGCTCCCTATTTGACATTTTCCGCTCTAAAATCCACATATTGTACCCGATTTTCTTTATAATTGGCACAACATCTTATAATCCAACTAAAAAACCTATGGTGAAAGTGGGTAAGATCGGTTCAGATTTAGATATAGCCCTCATACAAATGTTGCTCCGGAATGTTTAACCGATTTTGGCCAAATTTTACATATTATATTTTACCAATAAACAGACATGGTGAAAGCGAGTCACATCGTTCCAGGTTTCAATATACCCCCATACAAATGTCCTTTCCGATTTAACATTTTTTGTCAAACACATACATTTACAGGATGCAAAAAATCTTTCCCGATTTCAATTTTTTACCGAATTGAATTGTAATGTGATAGAAAGTCCGTCCGTCTTTAACCTTTCCTTACTTGTTTGGGAGATGCCCATATGTCCATACTTTGGTATAACCCAAATGGGGCCCAATCTGATCTATTACAGCTCTAGAAACTACATCTTACATCGTATCTTCATCAAATTTTGCAGATCATGATATTTTTCAACTAGGAATACCTACCGTGAATGAGAAATATATAGGCCCATGTTTTGGACCAGGCCCAAAATGTTGTTATCGGTCCCCTTTTGAAATGTCGGTCCGATTCATCCTATTACTACTGTATAATTTGTATTTGTCTGTACAATATACGTTAAATATGACTAAAGATGAATTTATAGTAACTGTATAATTTGTTTGAACTATATAAAATTGCTTCCATGAAATACGTGGGTTTAGTAATCAAAGCGAGATACATACGAGGGAGTGGTGTAGGGTATTATATAGTCGGCCCCGCCCGACTTTAGCCTTTCCTTACTTGTTAATCATTCCCATTTAACCCTGGACCACACTACCGTGCACAAATGTGTGAGTGTGTGTATGGTTTATACGAAATACCAACACCACAACAACCGATGCCACAGCTACCAACCAGTGCCAACCAGTGCTACCATCTGCAGAGCGGAGCATAAACATTTTTGTTGGCTGTGTTCATGTTCCAAGCCTCATTGTTGGTACCCTACCCCAACCCTACAGAAAGAAAACGCCAGCGTTCTCCTATGACCCTCAGATGGAGAGCCACGAGGCAGTATGGTGTGGTGTGGGTAATTTTCGTGTAGTGTTAACTTCAATTCAGTTAGGTCAAGTGGTTCAGGTGTGCACAAGGAAAACAGATTGCGAAAATGTAACTAAAATTAGTTTTATGGCGATATTAGGGGTTTCATATACACACATTTTTCAACGGCCCCAATGGCAGCAACATTCGTAATAACGTCTGAAAAAACCAACAACACGATGGGAAATAAAGAAACCAGCCAACCGAACTGCCAACTTTTCAGGCTGCCGCTACTACTACTAGCACTTCGGCCCCGGTGTTGTTATGCTTGCTCTATGCACAGATAAAATTGTTCTCCCCCAAAAACGAAAAACAAAAAAACGAAAAGTGTAACAACACCAAGAGCAACAACGACAACAACAAATTGTGAATTGTAAATGCGCACGTTGAAAGCTTTTTGTAATTATGGTGAATGGTTTTAAACAACGACTGAGCGTATTACGAATGGTGCGCGTAAAAAGTTTTGCTTAAATCTTGTTTTGCATACACAAATACCTACTCGACACGACGGCAGCAGCAACAGCAGCAGTGGCAACATCAGCACCCGGCAACAATGGCAACTACAAGACCCAATCGCCACCTCCTCGCCTGTCCTGGCCCAACATCCAGCCTACACTGACTTGGGTATAAATGTTGCTGGCTTTTGTTAGAGGGGGCTTTGCTGTCAAAATAGACAGTACATGATCCTCGTGCCCAAGGCACAACACACTTTTCGTTTGGGAGGAGCAATTGAAGTTCATTACAGGACACATGTTGTCTTTAGTGGCTTACAAGCAACGCTATTGGACGACGTTCGACATTGCTCATACCCCAGCGGACATTTAATGTTGCCTAATTTCAATAGATATAAAATATATTTTAACAAATATTCGCATTTATAATCTTAAAAAAATAATAAAACGAAACGATATCAGATGCTAACAATTGCGTTTTAAAAACGCCAAAATATAAATAAATTTCAAATATGAATTTACAGAGATGCGCTGAAATTCAAAGTTGGCCTTCATACAAAAGCCAGCAGTGAATTAAATAAAATGTTTTAACTCGGACTTACAATAGGCCGTATCGACGGGGTTTACTTTGTCATGTGGTAATGACGAAAAATTCCGAATCATTTTGAAAAATTATTATATGAAATTTGTGGCTATGGGTCAGTAAAGGACAACACGGTAATCCTTCATAGTTAGTCACATCGCACAGTGGGGGATTTGAAAAATAACGGGAATCAATTATGACAATCCTAAACGACTTGTCCGATTTTGATGAAGTTTCATACAGACATTGGAATTGTTGAGAAACTTAAGTTCTGATGTAGTACCCTCGAGGTCTAATAGGTTCCAAAAAGTGAATCCATCGGCCAAAATTCAATAACTTTTGTTCTAGTAGACATTTTTGAGTTCTGTAAAAAAACTAATTAGACATGGACCCAAGGATTATTTTGAGATATTAACAGTAAAAATCGGATATATTTTAGAAATCGGCCCAAAGTTGACTACTTTTCGTATTTTTCGATTTTAAAGATTTTAAAGGATATATCCGAAGGTAGGTAGGTATGGATATCAGACATCTCCTGAGAACTAATAAGGGAGAGAAATAATTAAGCGACAAAAAACTGGAAATCCCAGCATAAATAAAAGATCGAGGCGCATACCAAAGTCCGTAAAAAACGCGTAAAGTTCCATAAAACGAAGGATAAGACCCAATTTTTTTTTGGAAGACAAGGCAAGCGAGTCTGAGGAATCATATTCGCAAACGAATATGCGAAGACTACACCAAATCATTGATCCATTAAGAGGGCAGAATATGCATAGGAATCAGACAGTGAAAAACTCAAATGGCAACCTTCTAGCTAGTAGCATTGATGCAAACCAAAAGTGGAAGAATTACTTCTGAGAAATTGGCAACGTACCCGAAGACATTGTTGAGTAGATCGCTATGAATACATAGCCGTCGTTTTCTCAGACATATCACCAGAACCACCTAACATAGAAGAAATCGCATCTACTATGGAAAAACTAATCCCCAGGAGAAGATGGAATACCAGCGGAACTTCATCAAACAAATCCGCGGTAAGAAATATACATCCTGAGTATATAAGAAGTAAAGATGGGAAAAAAATGACTTTACAAACTAACAGCTGGAGAGACCACCATAAACAGCAGACTGGCGGTGGATAAATCTATAGAATCACAATTAAGTCCGATTAAGAGCGCAATTGGTATGGGAGCTATATCAAAATCGGAAACGATTTTACCCACTTTCACCCTAGATGTTTCTAATTAAACTAAAATGCAATTATTGTAAAGTAAATAATAATAATAAGTAAATAATAATTTCAATATAAAGTTTCTAGATGAACAACGTGTAAATATTTATATATAAAGGGTGATTTTTTAGCTATTATCTTTTTGGCAACATTGGTTTAAACAGCTGACGCACGTTTCGTGTTTTGTTTCACTGTCAAACATCTTCAGTTTGGTCTATAATTTAACCATGAATCGTTTTACAAACGAACAACGCTTGCAAATTATTGAATTTTATTATCAAAATGCGTGATCTGTTAAAAAAGTTCTTCGCGCGCTTCCATTTTATGGTCAGTTTAAACGACCCACTGAAGCGGCTATTCGGGCTATTGTGACTAAATTTCGCACCAAATTTACATTGTTGGACATTAAACCTCCAACACGCTTACGCTTACGCTTATTTAATTTACTTGGATCAGATGAATGTATACACCGAATTTCATTATTCTAGGAGCAGCCGTTTGGTTGGTACCATTTTTATCCCTCTATTCCCATTTTATCCCTTAAAAGGGTTTGGAAAAAAATACTTTTATATTATGTATCTACTAATTAGAGGAATTTACACACCGAAATTCGTGTTTCTAAATGTTGTCGTTCAACAGGTACTATTTTATCCCTATTTATCCCTATTTGGCCCATTTCACCCCCTACGAATAAAAATCACTTTATGGTAAACGTTTTTGTTATAGGAGGAATGCGCATAACCAATTACAAGTAAATACATATTAAACAAGTAAGGAAAGGCTAAAGTCGGGCGGGGCCGACTATGTAATACCCTACACCACTCCCTGCGTATGTACCTCGCTTTGATTACTAAACCCAGGTATTTCATGGGAGCAATTTTATGTAGTTCATACAAATTATATGAATTATATTCATATAATTTATATTCTATAAATTCATCTTCAGTCAAATTTAACGAGTATGGTAATTGATCTAATTGTCCGACAGACAAATACAAATTATACAGTAGTATACCAAAGTCATTTCAAAGTATGGACATATGGACATCACCCAAACAATTGTCATTGCAATTCGATTCGGTAAAAATGTGAAATCGGGAAGAATTTTTGCATCCTGTAAATGTATGTGTTTGACAAAAAATGTTAAATCGGAAAGGACATTTTTATGGGGGTATATTGAAACCTGGAACGATGTGACCCGCTTTCTCCATGTCTGTTTATTGGTGAAATATAATATGTAAAATTTGGCCAAAATCGGTTAAACATTCGGGAGCAACATTTGTATGAGGGCTATATCTAAATCTGAACCTATCTTACCCACTTTCACCATAGATGTTTCTAGTTCGATTATATATTCGATATGTTGGGCCAATATTAAAGAAAAACGGGTACAATGTGTGGATTTTAGAGCAAAAAAGTGAAATCGGGAGCGACATTTGTATGGGGGCTATATCTAAATATGAACCGATCTTACCCAATTTTTGCATACGTATTTCTAGTTGGATTATAAGATGTTCTGCAAAATTTAAAGAAAATCGGGTACAATATGTCGTTTCTAGAGCGGAAAATGTCAAATCGGGAGCGACATTTGTATGGGGGCTATATCTAAATCTGAACCGATCTTACCCAATTTTTGCATACGTATTTATAGTTGGATTATAAGATGTTCTGCAAAATTTAAAGAAAATCGGTTACAATATGTCGTTTCTAAAGCGAAAAAAGTGAAATCGGGAGCGACATTTGTATGGGGGCTATATCTAAATCTGAACCGATCTCACCCAATTTTTGTATACGTATTTCTAGTTCGAGTATAAGATGTTCTGCAAAATTTAAAGAAAATCGGTTACAATATGTCGTTTCTAAAGCGGAAAAAGTGAAATCGGGAGCGACATTTGTATGGGGGCTATATCTAAATCTAAACCGATCTTAAACAATTTTTGCAAACGTGTTTCTAGTTGGATTATAAGATGTTCTGCAAATTTTAAAGAAAATCGGGTACAATATGTCGTTTCTAGAGCGGAAAATGTCAAATCGGGAGCGACATTTGTATGGGGGCTATATCTAAATCTGAACCGATCTTAGCCAATTTTTGCATACGTGTTTCTAGTTGGATTATAAGATGCTGCGCCAATTTTAAAGATAATCGGGTATAATATTTGGTTTCTAAAGCGGAAAAAGTGAAATAGGGAGCGACATTTGTATGGGGGCTATATCTAAATCTGAACCAATCTTACCCAATTTTTGCATAGGTGTTTCTAGTTGGATTACAAGATGTTGTGCCAAATTTAAAGAAAATCGGGTACTATATGTGCTTTATAGGGCGGAAAAAGTCAAATCGGGAGCGACATTTGTATGGGGGCTATATCTAAATCTGAACCGATGTTACCCAATTTTTGCATAGGTGTTTCTAGTTGGATTACAAGATGTTGTGCCGAATTTAAAGAAAATCGGGTACTATATGTGCTTTATAGGGCGGAAAAAGTCAAATCGGGAGCGACATTTGTATGGGGGCTATATCTAAATCTGAACGGATTTCCTCCAAATTCAATACCGATGGTCCTTGGCTAGAAAAAATAACTTCTGCCAAATTTCACGACAATCGGACAACAATTGCGACCTGTAGAGTGCGAACAAGCTTAGATGGACAGCAGACGGACAGACGGGCGGACGGACGGACAGACAGACATCGGTAAATCGACTCAGCTGGTGATTCTAAGCCGATCGGTATACTTAAAGGTGGGTCTAGCTCGATTATTTCTTGGTGTTACAAACATTTGGGGTGAAACTAACTTATAATAACCTAGCCCACGAAGTGGTGTAGGGTATAAAAAATATGCTTAAATACTCTAAAATATTAGGGGTTATTAAGGGTATTTTTAGTCCTTGTGAGGGAATATGTTTTCCCTTTGGGCCGATTTCGTCCAGTTTCAATCCCAACCGATCTATGACTATAAGACGCATTTATGGCAAATTTTGACGTCCTAGCTTCTTTCGTTTAGATGCTAGCGTGCTTTCAGGAGACCGACGGACGGACATGGCTAGATCGTCATAGAATTTTATGAAGATCAAGAATATATATACTTTATAGTGTCTCACTTCGATATTTCAAGGTGTTACAAACAGAATGACAAAGTTAGTATACCCCCAACCTGGAGGTGGAGGGTATAAAAATAGGTTCAGATTTGCATATAGCCCCATACGGATTTTACTTCCGACTTGACTCATTTCACTCTAGATAAAACATACTTCAACAGATTTTCCTTAAAATTGACAAAACATCTTATATTTTAACAACATCTGAAGTGAAAATGTATTAGATCGGTTCAGATTTATATATAGCTCCCATACAAATCTCACTCCCAATTTGACTTTTTCCGCTCTATAAACCGCATATTTTAACAGATTGTCATCAAATTTTGCAAACCATATTTTATATTGGGTAAGGTCAATCAGTCTATGATTACGACACATACAAAAATCCTTCCCGTTTTCGCTTTTTTACCGAATTGAATTGTATTCGGATAGAAAGTGGAGTGTATCATATAGTTGGTCGCGCCCGACTTTAGCCGTTCCTTACTAGTTTTCAGGTTTATGTTTGACATTTTCAAAATGATATCGAACAAAATTGGGAAATATTAAAAACTTACTTCCATAGTAGTGGCTCTTTAACGCAAACTGTGAGAAATTTACGTGGAAAATTTTCGAGAAGAAATCGACCTCAACTCAGCCTTTATGAAGCTCATTTTTATCTCGGTGACTATGTCTTCGTATTCAAAAATTCTTGTTTTTTAAAAATCGAAATTGAGATTTATAAAGAACCGGTGAACCGCCTTAAACTACGCCAAAAACAAGAAAGAAATTGGAAAAGTCGATCAGCCTTTTTAGAGTTCTAAAGCACTTAAAGAGTACTACATTTTAAAAATATATCGTCAGGAGTTAGTATAAATTAGTACAAAATTATGAACAATTCTTCATCTAAACGGACGCGACAGAAAACAGAAGTACTTTTGAAGGTCTTATAGAAATATACAAAGTACAACGATTTTTTGTTGAACTTTGTTTTTCCATATATACATGTAAATGAATGTCAGCTGGTATATTTTGTTCGTAGATTTATGAAATATGAGAATTATATCTTAATTTTTTTTAATTAGGTACAGCAGAAATACGGACGGGACAAAAATGTCCACTCGTAGTAAAAAAAATAATAATTTCCGTTACAACACTTCAACTTTTATAAAAATAAAAGAGAACAAGTTAACTTCAAGTTTCACAATAAAAAAGTTGTCGAAATAAGAAAAAAATAAAGTTAAAAGCTATTAGTGTGGTCTGATTTCATTTTTTTTTGGTTTTTGGGAGATGCCCATATAGCTTTCCTTTGGGTGTCAAATTTGGCCCAAAATCAATCTCTCAGTGTGTCACACTATTCTACGAATTTATATAAAAACTAAAAAAAGTTTCAATTTAAAGGTCCTCGAAAGAATTTTTTC
This sequence comes from Polietes domitor, assembly GCA_947397865.1. Taxonomy (NCBI): domain Eukaryota; kingdom Metazoa; phylum Arthropoda; class Insecta; order Diptera; family Muscidae; genus Polietes; species Polietes domitor. The sequence continues at coordinate 50,522,529 of OX377618.1, forward strand.
AACACAAACAAAAAGCCTGATTATATATAAAAAAATTATATAAAACTTAGACAATTTCAGTGAATACAAGTGTGAATTTACACAATTCTACGATTTTTTGTTCGACTTTTTGGACCTTTTCTAAGTTCTTTTCCATGTCTAATATTTTTGGAATTTGTCCACACATCTTTTCTATTTCTAACATTTCACTTACATACTATCTTGTGTATTTAAATTGGAGTATGTCTTCTAAAGGAATTTACAACCACAATTGCGTGTGGATTTATAGCCATTATTTATCTATTGTATTCTTCGCACTTGATGTATGGTTATTATCTCCTTGTCTTTTCGTTAGCAGATTGTTTACTAAAATTTGAAATAAAATTTCATCATTCCTTGTAAATACAAAATAATCTTCCTTCAGACAGGACTTCCAGAAATGTTTTGCTAATGCATTTGCACAATGTGGCCATATGGGGTTTATTCGGACATACGCCCATATCATATGCCACATTCCACCTTAAACTGCAAAACTTTGCCGCCAACATTTTTGTAAAATATTTAAACATAACCAACTTACTAATGTTTTATAATTGTTTGCCAGCACAGGGACCACAGCTCACTCTAAAGGTCCTGTTATTGCTTATGAGAAAAAAGGGAACATTTACAAAACCTCACACTCCCCAGTACCTCGTTGTGGACTGTGGTACTTCCACAATCAGATGCCAGTATAATGGATGGAGTTGCTGTTGCCTCTGTCGTTGTTGAATTATATCAAGTTTTTTTTTGTGCGCTGCAAATGGAATAAATGACTGACTGACGGACTGAATAAATGAATGGCTTAAGCATTAACGTACAACAACAATGGCAACGACAAAGAAATAAAGCATGGTAAATGTAGCAGGATGTCGGTTGCAGGATGAGCGGACGGATGGATAGATGTATGCACGGATGTATGTCCTTGCTACAGCACTACAATGTATTTGCAGGATTTACAGTTGCTTTTCCAGGGAAACATTAAAAGCCTAATTCTTTATCCAGATTACGCAAAAAAGGCTCACACAGAAAAAGTTCACAACTTTTATGGTCTTAAAACAAAAAATGCAAAAAAATAAAACAAAATGAAATACAACTAAAAGAACGGAAGACAATCCAAATAGACACTTTTTTAAACAAAAAATGACCTTTGTCTCTTTAGGTATGTAGGTTTGGCTGGGTTTTGTGGGAGTGGAAGTGAGAGTAATGGCTGCGTATGCCATTGCGGGTAGGTGTATGTGTATGTATATGTATATGTTGTTCTGGTCTGGCTTTATGACATTGACTTTAGTTGAGTTGCGTTAACTTGAGCCGTATTTGGGTTGGCAGATATGAGTTATTCTGCTTGTGCGGGAGGGTCTAAAGAAAGTTCATATATTGCAAAACTCTCAAAGGGAACGTATAATGAGCTCGAATCATGAAAAAATACAAACCAAAAATGTCATACATACAAATCATTTTCGACATATCTCCCGCGAATATGTATGAAAATTTAACAAAAATATCCAAGTTGTTTTTTTTTTGGTTACCGATTTCTACCGAAATATCGAAAAAGATTTGTGCTACTTGCTTAAAACAGGACAAGCGGTTTGTTGAAATCACTACAGAGAAGCAGAATCGGACGTTGAAAATTATATATAATTTGCCTTTGACGTGTCCAACTATTTCATTATATAAGAACTATTTTACATGTACATGGACTTCAAGAATATCGTGTTCTAATGTTTGTACATTTTTCAAATAAATGCACAACCTGGGTCGTTATACCATAGTATTTTCATAAAACCAAAGAAATGCCAACAGAAGAAATCGTATGAACTTAAAAAATAATTTATGTCAACTACACAAACTATTATTAGATTTATTAAATTTAAACACTTGTGCAAAATGTTGCCTTTTTATACTTATTTTTGCACATGTCTATAATATTAACATATAAATTTAAGCATTATTAATCGATAAATACTTGTTTAAAATTTTAGAAAAAATAATTGTAATTTATATTATGTTTGAATGCGTGCATATCAATTATTTGCTAAATTTATCCAGAAAATATACATATTTATATATATTTTATATTTATAAAAAATTAAGCAAATATAGTATATTTTTCAAACGTTTAACAAATTTGTATTATTAAATTGAGGAAAACAAAAGAAGGAGTTTTGAATTGATATATTTTTCACTTTTCCAATAATTCAAATTATTTCTTAGGTGACATCGTTTATTTTTCAAAAACTTTTCACGAAAAATGAAAGAAGTGTGCACCTGCAGAAATAAAAGAAAATGATTAAAACGGAGTTAAGTTCAGCCTGGCTAAACTTTGTATACCCTCCACTATGGATTGCATTCCAAAGAGCGCGTATATTTTCGTAGAAGTACAGTAACATTGCAGGGAAATGATAAATATTTTTAATATAGCCAAACCAAACAAATAAATATATTGCAAAAAAAATTGATTTGAACTGGGATATTGCCGTGGCTCAAGACCATTTTGCATCTATATTCAATATATACATTTATTTTATGGCTGCAGACTACCATGATCATGATTTCGACCGTGTCAAAAGTCTTTTCAAGTGGCTTCGCACTTTTCAACATCAAACGCGGCCTCTATAAGGAAATGATTCTCACAAACGAACGAGAAGCAAACTTCACTTGCCGAATTTGCGTTTAAAAAATCGCACCAAGTAATAAAGTACCCATGCCATTTTTACATTAGAGTTGTGTACACACCAATTTTTATCATTCTCTATGTAGCCTTTTTTATCCCTGTATTCATATTTTATAACTTAAAAATACGAATTTGGAAAAAATACTTTTATATTATGTATCCATTCAATTAGTGGAATGTATATACAGAATATCGCGTTTCAAGCTGTTGTCGTTAGATGTGTGCCATTTTTATCCCTTTTTGCCCCATTTCAGCTCCTTACAAATAAGCATCAATTTATTGTGCACGTTTTTGCTATGAGGGGAACGCGCATACCAAATACCAAACAAATATAAATGAATTAAACATTTTTTTTATTCACGAGCTTTATCACTGACCAAAATATTTTTGCAATCGGTATATTATTGTACTCTTGGAAATTATTTCACAATTTAACATGGCCGAGGACCAACTTTGGAGGGTCACCCAGTAGCCATCATAGTTAATAGGGATTCAAAATAGTCATCTGGAATATTGATTGTTAAATGATGATTTGCAAAATAGTTCGTCCCTGCATCAATCTGTGAGCCAAATACTCCCGAAGCACTCTTAATTATTATGTTAGCCCGCGTATTTTATGTCTTTATGTATTTGTTTGTAACAGCCAAAAGGAAACGAGTTAGACCCATATCAGCTTAGAATCACTTTCTGAGCCGATTTAGCAATGCCCGTCTGTCCATCTATTGTTGTAATTAAAGTACAAGTCGGTAGTCGAGTTGGTAGCGTGCTCGGCTATCAGCGTGGGGGTTGTGGGTTCGATTCCCGCCAAAGGCTCTGGCCTGTCGCTACAATGGTCTACAATGGTCCCGGCGTAATCCCTGGACAAAAAATTGGAATATAAATTTGCTCTGTATTGTAATTCATAATAAATAAATTAATTAATAAAATTACAGGGCGGCGCAGAATGATCTATATGGTTTAAATGGTTAATAACTTTCATTTATGCTTTTTTAAATGCAGTATATGATTGGGGATTTTTTTAAATTAGCTTTGAAATATTTTCCATAACAGCGATTGAGACGCCACTTTAATTTTCAAAAACAAGTAAAGAAAGGCTAAAGTCGGGCGGCGCCGACTATATGATGCACTCCACTTTCTATCCGAACACAATTCAATTCGGTAAAAAAGTGAAAACGGGATGGCTTTTTGTATGTTTCCTAATCATAGGCTAATATGACCTGACCCAATTTGTCAAATCGAGAGGAATATTTGCATCGGGGCTATATCCAAACATGGAATGAACTAACTTTCACAATAAGTTTTTTCAGTTCAAGTAAACGTGTTATGCTCATTTTGAAAAAATTCGGCGAAAATATATGGTTTCTGGGGTGGAAAAAGTCAATCCGGGAGAGAAATTTGTATGGGAGCTATATGTAAATCTGAACCGATCTAACGCATTTCACGACAGGTGTTTCCAGTTGAAATATAAGATGCTTTGCCACTTTTGAAGAAAATCTGTTAAAATATGTGGATTTTAGAGCGGACAAATTTGGGAGCGAAATTTGTATGGGATCTATATAAATCTGAACCGATCTGACCCATTTTCACGAAGGGTGTTTGTAATGGAACCATAAGATATTTTCCCATATTTGATGAAGATCTGTTAATATATGTGGTTTCTAGACCAGAAAAAGTCAAATCGAGAGCGAAATTTGACTGGGAGCTATATACAAATCCGAACCGATCTGACAAATTTTCAACATAGGTGTTCATAGTTGAAATATAAGATGTTTTGCCAAATCTGAAGACAATCTAATACAATATGTGTTTTCTAGAGCGGAAAAAGTCAAATCGGGAGCGAAATTTGTATGTGATCTAATGGGTGTTTTTTATTGAGGTATAGAACTTCGAATTGAAATAAAACACAAGAAAATCGTTTTAATGTCCATCAATTTGGCTTTATTGGAAGGATAATTTTATGCCATTAATGTTTAAATATGATTTCGGGCATGTGGCCGCCGCGGTTGGCTCGAATATAGCCAGCATATGGGGCCGTATGTTGGCAATAACGCCACGAATGTTGGCTTCCAAGCCCCCTAACGTTTCTGGTTTGTTGGCGTAGACGAGCGACTTCACATATCCCCAAAGAAAATAATCCAATGGTGTCAAATCACACGATCTTGGTGGCCAATTGACAGGTCCATTCCGCGAAATTATGCGGTTAACCGAATTAATTGCGCTGATGGACGATTATGTCGACCATAAAATGGACGGAGCTTGCGGTGAACTTCGCGAACTGAACCATTACTTTCGAAATAAATTTGCACGATTTGCAAGCGTTGTTCTTTTGTCAACCTGTTCATGATAAAATGGCAAACCAAACTAAATATTAATCACTTGACAGCTGACAAAATGGCCGCCAGTTAAAAAAGTGATGCCAACTTAAAGTTCTATACACCAATAAAAAAACCCTTTATATATAATCTGAACCGAATCTGAAAATGTTTTGCCAATTTTGAAGAAAATCTGTTGTAATACGTGGTATCTAGAGTGAAAAGAGTCAGATCATGAGTGAAATTCGTATGGGGGCTATATCTAAATCTGAATTGATTTTCTTCGAATTAAATAACGTTCGTCCTTGTCCCGAAAAACTTCGTTGCGCAAAGTTTCATTTGGTTTTGTCTACAATTCCGATCTGTATCGTGATTACAAGAATAGATGGACAGACAGACGGACATTGCTAAATCGATTCAAAAAGTGATTCTAAGACGATCGGTATAATTAACAATGGGTCTATCTCTTTTCATTTTGGTTGTTACAAACAAATGCACAAATACATACTCTCGTAGAGTGTATAACGATCACGACTTATAAAGGATGATTTTTTAAAAGCTATAGGAAAGTTTTTCAAAAAAGCACATAAAATTCAGAAAAATTCATGAAATCTTTATTTGAATCGATAGTGCGGTCCTTATAATTAATTGTTTGAAGATTATTTCATGCAAATATTGACCTTGACTGCGCCTCAAATGGCCCATCCGCTTAGTCCAATTTTGGCATTTCCACGTTTTTGAGTAACAGAGGCCCAATTGCTGCGAACGGCGACGAATCGATAATTGATGGTCATCATTATCACGGGCCGATGTAGCTGCGATATTTTCTTCAGTTCGCACTATACGTAAGCGTGTTGGTGGTTTAATGTCCAACAATGTAAATTTGGTGCGATATTTAGTCACAATAGCCCGAATAGCCGCTTCAGTGGGTCGATTAAACTGACCATAAAATGAAAGCGCGCGATGAACTTTCTTTACAGAGCACACACTTTGATAATAAAATTCAATAATTTGTTCGTTTCTAAGAATTTTCATGGTTAAATTATAGACCAAACTGAAGATGTTTGACAATGAAACAAAACACGAAACGTGTGTCAGCTGTTTAAATCAGTGTTGCCACAAAGATAATAGCTAAAAAATCACCCTTTACTTTCGGGGACACACCGCACCAAACAGTACACTTAAGTGGGTGTGATTGTCGCTGATAAACTGCTCTTGGATTTCCGTAGCCCAAATCCTGCAGTTTTGCTTGTTGACGTACGTTCGACCGTGTATTGATTTATAATTAATTCTTCAAGTCTCCTTCACTAAATGCTGAAAAAAAAACTAGAAAGAATAATAATTAAAAAAGTTATAAAGAATTCAAATCATATAGCTCATTCTGCTCCACCTTATTCAAATCGCAATTATTGTTCGATCCAAAAATTTTCACAAGTAAGTTTTGCGGATCAAAGACGAACGCTATTTAATTTGAAGCAAATAGGTTCAGATTTAGATATAGCCCCCATACAAATGTCGCTCTTGATTTAATGTTGTCTGCTCTAGAATCCACGTATTTTACAGGATTTTCCTCAAAAGTGGCACAACACCTTGTAATCCAACTGAAAACACCTGTGGTGATTTCGGGTAAGATCGGGTTAGATTTAAATATGGCCCCCGAAGCTTCCGATATGACTTTTTTTTGATCTACAAACAATATATTTTACCCGATTTTCCTCGCAACTCATTATAGTTCAGATAGCAATATCTATGGTGATAGTGGGTAAGATCGGTTCAGATTTGGTTATAGCCCCCATACAAAAGTTTCTCCCGAATATTCCTTATTATATTATACTAGCTGAACCCCCGCCCGCTTTGCCAGGCAAAAAAAAAAAACAAACTGTAAAATTAAAATCTGCTTTCATATTAATTTTTGCCCTGATCGGTAATATATGTACAAATTATAATCAAGATTCTTCCCTGAGATAATAAAGAAATGGATATGTTCCATGGAGAACGTTAGTTTACGGCGAATAATTGAAAAAATGTCAAAATAAAACTGATTTTTGATGTGATTCTCCTCCTTTCCATTACCTAAACAAAAAACTTCATTCGTAAGATGAAATTACATTAAATTCAAAACACATAGAAAATCAATCAAATTGTTCACTAATCAAACAACACAAAAACTAACAAGTAAGGAAAGGCTAAAGTCGGGCGGGGCCGACTATGTAATACCCTACACCACTCCCTGCGTATGTACCTCGCTTTGATTACTAAACCCATTTATTTCATGGGAGCAATTTTATGTAGTTCATATAAATTATACATAATTATTCGTTAAATATGACTAAAGATTAATTTATAGTATAATTTATATAAATTAATCTTTAGTCATATTTAACGAATATGGTTATATGGTTATGGTTATAATTGATCCAATTATCCGACAGACAAATACAAATTATACAGTAGTAATAGGATGAATCGGACCGACATTTCAAAAGGGGGCATATAACTACATTTTGGGCCTGATCCAAAACATGGGCCTATATATTTCTCATTCACGGTAGGTATTCCTGGTTGAAAAATACCATGATCTGCAAAATTTGAAGAAGATCCGATGTAAGATGTAGTTTCTAGAGCTGTAATAGATCAGAATGGGACCCCATTTGGGTTATACCAAAGTATGGACATATGGGCATCTCCAAAACAAGTAAGGAAATGCTAAAGACGGACGGACTTTCTATCTCATTACAATTCAATTTGGTAAAAAAGTGAAATCGGGAAGGATTTGTGCATCCTGTAAATGTATGTGTTTGACAAAAAATGTTAAATCGGAAAGGACCTTTGTATGGGGGTATATCGAAACGTGGAACGATGTGACCCGCATTCACCATGTATGTTTATTGGTGAAATATAATATATAAAGTTTGGCCAAAATCGGTTAAACATTCGGGAGCAACATTAGTATGAGGGCGATATCTAAATCTGAACCGATCTTACCCACTTTCACCATAGGTTGGATTATAAGATGTTGTGCCAATTTTAAAGAACAACGGTTACAATATGTGGATTTTAGACCGGAAAACATCAAATCGGAAGCAACATTTGTATGTGGGCTATATCTAAATCTGAACCGATCATACCCACTTTCAGCATAGGTGTTTCTAGTTAGATTATAAGATGTTGTGCCAAATTTAAAGAAAATCGGGTGCAAGATGTGGTTTCTAGAGCGAAGGGAGTGACATTTGTTTGGGTCTATATCTAAATCTGAACCGATCTTACCCAGTTTCAGCATGCGTGTTTCTAGTTGGATTTTAAGATGTTCTGTGAAATTTAAAGAAAATCGGTTATAATATATCTTTTCTAGAGCGGAAAATGTCAAATCGGGAGCGCCATTTGTATGGGGGCTATATCTAAATCTGAACCGATCTTACCCAATTTTTGCATAGGTATTTCTAGTTGGATTATAAGATGTTGTGCCAATTTTAAAGAAAATCGGGTACAATATGTGGTTTCTAAAGCGGAAAAAGTGAAATAGGGAGCGACATTTGTGTGGGAGCTATATCTAAATCTGAACCGATTTCCTCCAAATTCAATACCGATGGTACTTGGCCAGAAAAAATAACTTCTGCCAAGTTTCATGACAATCGGACAATAATTGCGACCTGTAGAGTGCGAACAAGCTTAGATGGACAGCAGCATCTAAATCTGAACCGATCTTACCCACTTTCACCATAGGTTGGATTATAAGATGTTGTGCCAATTTTAAAGAACAACGGTTACAATATGTGGATTTTAGACCGGAAAACGTCAAATCGGAAGCGACATTTGTATGTGGGCTATATCTAAATCTGTACCGATCATACCCACTTTCAGCATAGGTGTTTCTAGTTAGATTATAAGATGTTGTGCCAAATTTAAAGAAAATCGGGTGAAAGATGTGGTTTCTAGAGCGGAGGGAGTGACATTTGTTTGGGTCTATATCTAAATCTGAACCGATCGTACCCAGTTTCAGCATGCGTGTTTCTAGTTGGATTTTAAGATGTTCTGTGAAATTTAGAGAAAATCGGGTACAATATATCTTTTCTAGAGCGGAAAATGTCAAATCGGGAGCGCCATTTGTATGGGGGCTATATCTAAATCTGAACCGATCTTACCCAATTTTTGCATAGGTATTTCTAGTTGGATTATAAGATGTTGTGCCAATTTTAAAGAAAATCGGGTACAATATGTGGATTTTAGAGTGGAATAGCCAAATCGGGAGCGACATTTGTATGGGGGCTATATCTAAATCTGAACCGATTTCCTCCAAATTCAATACCGATGGTCTTGGCCAGAAAAAATAGCTTCTGCTAAGTTCCATGACAATCGGACAACAATTGCGACCTGTAGAGTGCGACAGACAGACATCGGTAAATCGATTCAGATGGTGATTCTAAGCCGATCCGTATACTTAAAGGTGGGTCTAGCTTAATTATTTCTTGGTGTTACAAACATTTGGCGCGAAACTAACTTATAATACCCTAGTCCACGAAGTGGTGTAGGGTATAATGAGCCATCTTTCAAATCCCGCCCATTTGTATATTATCTAAATTAACTCACACAGCAATATAGGATTATCGTTGTAGAATATACTCAAAAAACTGGTTTTAATTTCGTATGGGAAGGGTCACGGCCACTTTCCGCCCATCTCGGTGTCGAAAAACTCTAAAACCGGTTTTAATTTCAGATGGGAAGGGTCACGCCCACTTTCCGCCCATCTGTGCACAACTATTTACACTGGATCAACTCACACAAATTTCAGCACTCTAGGTCTATGACACCTACTGACCATATTCGATAATATGTTTTAACTTCGTATGTGAGGTACCGCCCACTTTCTCAATACCGTCAATTTTTGGCACAACCACGCAGGTTTCTGCTAGATGCACTCACACAAAAGATAAATATTGTAGCTGTCATTGAACTGAATATATTCGATAATAGGTTTTAACTTCGTATGGAAGGTACCACTCCCTTTTTTCCAATATCGCCCATTTTTTGGGCACAGTTACGCACATTGATGCTAGATCCACTTACACAAAATTTCATTTTTTTATCTGCCATAGAACGGGATATATTTTCGAAAATGGGTTTTAACTTCGTATGGGAGGTGCCATGCCCAAATTTCAATACCGCCCATTTTTGTCACAACTACGCACATTGATGCTAGATGCACTTACACAAAATTACAGCACAATAGGTGTCATTAAATAATAGGTTTTAACTTCATATGGGAGGTGCCAAGCCCACTATTCCATTACCGGCCATTTTTGGCACAACTACGCACATTGATGCTAGATGTACTTACACAAAATTTGAGCACTATACGTGTCATAGAACTGACACTATTCGATAATATGTTTTAACTTCGTATGGAAGGTGCCACGCCCACTTTTGCAATACCGCCCATTTTTGGCACAACTACGCATGTTTATGCTAGATTCACTTACACAAAATTACAGCAATCTAGGTGTCATAGAACTGACAATATTCAATAATAGGTTTTAACTTCGTATGGGAGGTGTCACTCCCACTTTTCTAATATCGCCCATTTTTGGCACAACTATGCACATTGATGCTAGATGCACTTACACAAAATTATAGCACTCTAGGTGTCATAGAACAGACAATATTCAATAATAGGTTTTAACTTCGTATGCGAGGTGCCACGCCCACTTTTTCAATACCGCCCATTTTTGGCACAACTATGCACATTGATGTTAGATGCACTTACACAAAATTACAGCACTCTAGGTGTCATAGAACTGACAATATTCAATAATAGGTTTTAACTTCGTATGGGAGGTGCCACGCCCACTTTTCCAATACCGCCCATTTTTGGCACAACTACGCATGTTTATGCTAGACTCACTTACACAAAGTTACAGCACTCTAGGTGTCATAGAACTGACTATATTCAATAATAGGCTTTAACTTCGTATGGGAGGTGCCACGCCCACTTTTCTAATACCGCCCATTTTTGGCACAACTATGCACATTGATGCTAGATGCACTTACACAAAATTAGAGTTAATGAATCAGAGTGCAATGGTGTTTATACATATTGGTGCCAATTGAGGTAATATCATAACATGGAATTTCATTTATAATTTCAACGAAGGCTCTCCTAAGTTAAACAACTTTTACACCGTTGACGGACTATAGGGAGTTGATATTAGAAATCTAATCAAATATCTCTAAAATTTTAAAGTATCTTCTTTTTAAGATTCTTAAAAATAACCCCCAATTCACATTATTTTTTCGCATGGTATTGAACAAACTTCGCGTCCACCCCTCGCCACTGTTTAGTGCTTCAAGAGGAAATCCCTTTAATTGCAGCTCACCTATTTCACAGGCCCGTAGGCAAATGACATTGTCTCCATTTTGGACCGTTGTTTGGTGGACGAGTATATTTTTTTCCCTTGTTCTTAAAACAACTGTCACCGAATGTCAGTGCGTCTCTATGTGCCCGTGGTCCTTTATGCTTTGTCTTCATCGCACTTCGCCTTTTTTGTTGAGGCTCTTTTATGTTATGCTTTTATTTACTTTCATTCCTTTTGTTGTTGCCATTGTCGATGTCGTCGTTAATGTTGTTCTTCTTGTAGAGGTGGTCGTAATGGTGATGCTGATGGTCATGGCGATGGTGGAACTCTTGCTGTTGTCGTTCGCTCTTTGTGCCATGTAATGGTGTTTATCTGCGTGTTATGACCCTTCTTATCCCAAATCATTTGTTTTTTACGTAATTTGTCGGTATTTATCAAGTGTTGCAATAACAAAAGATACAATTTCTCGTTTTGTGCCGTGTACCATGTGCCATTGTGCTCTTGGGTTCTTGACGCACTGTGGTACATATTTGTCGAAGGTGGTCAATCGAAAATCCATCATTACCCTCTCGGCCTAATTAATAGATCAAGGAAATCTTGAACTTAGAGAATCATAGAGAGACAGAAATGTTTCCTCTTCTAAAAGTATCCACTGAAAACAACGTGTCACAACGTCATTGTTATCCATTTGGGTAAATATTTTAGATTAAACAAGTAAAGAGGCCGTTAAGTTCGGCCGGGCCGACCCTTATATACCCTCCACCATGGATTGCATTCTACAGAGGCTGTCGATTTGACAGAAGTGCAGTACCAGTACAGGAAAATGTTACCTTTTGAAAATGTAGCCAAACCAAGACAAAACACTGAAAAAAATATGAATAAATATAAAATTGTACTTACTTTAGATCACGACCGTATATATCGAAATAATACTTCAAGTCAATTTAAAAACAATAATAATCTTCAAAAAAGCTTAAATAGCCTAAATATTGGGAACAGTGGGTGCATTTTAAGCTATAGTCGATTGGTTGGTTGTATTTCTATTCTGTTTTATTTCCAAAAGTAAAAAAATCCATTATCTCTTACGTACACTGTGCGATATAACCTAAGTTCATGATAATATCCATTTGCCCGCTACCAGTCCACTTTTCCCAAAAGTAAACAAGTAAGGAAAGGCTAAAGTCGGGCGGGGCCGACTATATGATCAGAGTTACAAGCCGAACCATAATTATCGGCGGCGGCGGCGCTGTTCAAAATGGGTCGGCGGCGGCGGCTTTCGGCTGATTTTCCGGCTCGTTCAGTCATTCGAATACTATTATATTTGACAATTTTGGGAAAATGGAAGGAACAATTTTCTGTTATTTTTTGGCAAGTAAAGAGTGATTTTTTTGAGGTTAGGATTTTCATGCATTAGTATTTGACAGATCACGTGGGATTTCAGACATGGTGTCAAAGAGAAAGATGCTCAGTATGCTTTGACATTTCATCATGAATCGTCTTACAAACGAACAACGCTTGCAAATTATTGAATTTTATTATCAAAATGCGTGCTCTGTTAAGAAAGTTCATTGCGCGCTTCCATTTTATGGTCAGTTTAATCGACCCACTGAAGCGGCTATTCGGGCTATTGTGACTAAATTTCGCACCAAATTTACATTGTTGGACATTAAACCACCAACACGCTTACGTAGAGTGCGAACTGAAGAAAATATCGCAGCTGTATCGGCCAGTGTTAATGATGACCACCAATTTTCGATTCGTCGCCGTTCGCACCAATTGGGTCTCTGTTACTCAAAAACGTGGAAATGCCAAAATTGGACTAAGCGGATGGACCACCTAAGACGCAGCCGCGGTCAACATTTAAATGAAATTATCTTCAAAAAGTAAATGTCATGGACCAATCTAACGTTTCAAATAAAGAACCGATGAGATTTTGCAAATTTTATGCGTTTTTTTAAAAAAAAAAGTTATCAAGCTCTTAAAAAATCACCCTTTAGTTCAATATTCGTTAATATTAGCCAATGTTACAATAATTTAATATTGTTATTAGGGTATCCAATTATCCGGACGTTTATGTTATTCGATTTTTCGTTAATTTGAAAACAAAAAACTTCCAATTAATCGAATAATGAAGTCGAGAGTTATTCGGTTAGCCGATAAATCGAACAATTGTCCACTTAAATAAAATATAATTAATAAGAGTTATATAGACAAGATGCTGCAGTTTACGGGTAGTTCAACTATATATTGAACGTTTATTATGTATCTGATTTTATTTAAAAATTGTAACATCAAATTTGAAATTCATTAGAAGTTGGCAAAAATCTTATAAAAATAAAGAACCTTCGCTTAAATGAGAATAATATCGGAAGTTATCCATTGACTTTTTTCGAATATCGATCATATGATTTATAACAGAACTGACTTTATTATCACGGTGTTAACCTCAATTTTTCTATGAATTTACTATTCTATGAAATTACTATTCTTTAAATTTTAAATAATTCCGAAGCTATTTATACACTCCACGAGAGTATTATGTCTTTGTGCATTTGTTTGTAACACCCAAAAGGAAACGAGATAGACCCATTGTTAATTATACCGATCGTCTTAGAATCACTTTCTGAGTCGATTTAGCAATGTCCGTCTGTCTGTCCGTCCGTCCATCTATTCTTGTAATCACGATACAGGTCGCAATTGTAGACAGAACCAAAATGAAACTTTGCACAACGATGTTTTTCGGGATAAGGACGAACGCTATTTAATTTGAAGAAAATCGGTTCAGATTTAGATACAGCCCCCATACGAATTTCACTCCCGATTTGACTCTTTTCACTCTAGATACCACATATTACAACAGATTTTCCTTAAAATTAGCAAACCATCTTATATTGTAACTAGAAACACCTGTGGTAAAAATGTGTTAGATCGGTTCAGATTTATATATAGCTCCCATACAAATTTCGCTCCCGATTTGACTTTTTCCGCTCTAGAAACCACTTATTGTATCAGATTGTCTTCAGATTTGGTAAAACATCTTATATTTAAACTAAGAACATCTATGATGAAAATCGGTTCAGATTTAGATATAGCCCCCATATAAATGTCGCTCCCGATTTGACTTTTGCAGCTTTAAAAGCCACATATTGTGCTCGATTGTCTTTAAATTTCGCACAACATCTTATAATCTAACTAAACAAAACTATGGTGAAAGTGGGTAAGATCGGTTCAGATTTAAATATAGCCCAAACTCAAATGTTGCTCCCATAAGTTTAACCGATTTTGGCCAAACTATACATTTTATATTTCACCTATTTCGTTCCAGGTTTCAATATATCCTCATACAAATGTCCTTTCTGATATAAAATTTTTTGTAAAACACATACATTTACAGGATACGAAAAACCGTTCCGTTTTCACTTTTTCACCGAATTGAATTGTATTTGGATTGAAAGTGGAGTGTATCATAGAGTCGGCCCCGCCCGACTTTAGCCTTTCCTTACTGGTTTTTAAATGAAGTCGGATAAATCGTTATTTTAATATCTGTAGAGCATACAAATCAAAAATCGAAAAAATTGTGGTTTTATATTTGGTGTACCCAAATGGAGTAAACTGGCTATTCAAAATCAATTTATCATACAAAGCATACGACGATTTCATTAGTTTTTAAAGGCAAAACTTATAATATCGATTAATCGATTACTTGGGACAATTTATTCGAATTATTCATTATTCGAAAATAATGATTTTTTATTATTCAAACAAATATTTGACAAAAATTATTCGATTAATCGAATAAAATTTAATCAGTTGGATACCCTAATTGTTAACCCATACAATTATTTTTTGGGAGAAGGAATCCATTCCCAAAATGTATAATATGGATAAATTTAATAAATATTTATGCAATTACAGCTTTTCATGTGATGCATATTTGACCAGACGTTCTTGAATATCATAATCCTTCCAAAGAATGATAATACTCTACCTACTTTGACAAACTAAAGAAGCACAATAGATATTGTTATTTATAGGAACACGTGAACACACGTACTGGAATTGACTTATATAAATGAAAGAAAGATAAATATATTTCACAGCAGTAGGTTGTCTAACTTGGCATTTATATTTTCTTTTGTAATTTTAAGTGGGTTGTCTATTTTGGTAGTAATATTTGACTGAGTTAGAACTCCGTCAAATCACGGCGGCGTTGTAGAAGTCGATATGAGTCGATGAAATCGGCGGCGTGGTTCAGTCGATTTGAGCCGATGAAATCGGCGGCGGCGCGGCTCGTGCAGAAACATGCGGCGGCGGCGGCTTGTCGGCTTAAAATCGGTCGGCTTGTATCTCTGTATATGATACACTCTATCAGAATACAATTCAATTCGGTAAAAAGTGAAAACGGGAAGAACTTTTGTATGTTTGCTAATCACAGGCTAATATGACTTGGTCCAATTTGTCAAATCGAGTAGAATATTTGTATCGGGGCTATATCCAAACATGGAATGCAGTGACTAACTTTCACAATCAATTTGAAGAAATTCGGTGAAAATACGTGGTTTCTGGGCGGAAAAAGTCAATCCGGAAGCGAAATTTTTATGGGAGCTATATGTAAATCTGAACCGATCTGACCCATTTTCACCATGGCTGTTTCTAGTTGCAATATAAGATATTTTGCAAGATTTGAAGAAGATATGTATATATGTGGTTTGTAGAGTGGAAAATGTGAAGTCGGGAGAGACATTTGTGTGGGAGCTATATATAAATCTGAACCGATCTGACCTATTTCACCATAGGTGTTCCTAGTTTAAATATAAGATGTTTTGTCAAATCTGAAGACAATCTGATACAATATGTGGTTTCTGGAGCGGAAAAAGTCAAATCGGGAGCGAAATTTGTATGGGATCTATATAAAAATCTGAACCGATCTGACCTATTTTCACCACAGGTGTTCCTAGTTTAAATATAAGATATTTTGTTAATTTTGAAGAAAATCTGTTGTAATATGTGGTGTCTAGAATAAAAAGAGCCAAATCGGGAGTGAAATTCGTATGGGGCTATATCTAAATCTGAACCGATTTTCTTCCTGTTGGGTGTTACAAACAAATGCACAAAGACATAAGACTCTCGTGGAGTAAAAAGTACGAATTTGAAAAATTCTTTTTTGCGGCCATTTTTATCCACGTTTATACCAATTTTATCCCCGTTTACCCCTTAAAAGTACTAATTTCGAAAATCTCTTTACTTTACGTGTCTACTTAATTAGAGGGATGTACACACCGAATTTCATTATTCAAGCCGTAGCCGGTTAGTGGGTACCATTCCTCCGGTCCTATTGAATCCCTTTAAAATACGAATTTGGAAAAATCTTTATATTTTTCGTGTCAACGCAATCGCAGGAATGTATACTCCGGTTTCATGATTTTAGCTGCGGCCATTTGGTTAGTAAAATTTGTATCCCCTTTTTCCATTTTACCCCTCTAAGGACACGAAATTCGAAAAATCCCCTTATTTTACGTGTCTACGAAGTCAGAGGAATGTATACACCGAATTTCATTATTTTAGGTGCAGCCGTTTTTCTGGTACTCTTTTTATTCCCCTATTCCCATTTCACGCCTTAAATGTACGAATTTGGAAAAACTATGTTTATATTATGTATCTACTCTACTTATAGGTATGTACATACCAAATTTCATGTTAGTAGCTATTGTCGTTTGGTAGGTACCATTTTTATCCATTTTTTGTCCCATTTCGCACCCTACGAATAAGAATCACTTTATGGTGCACGTCTTTGTTATAGAGGGAATGCGCATACCCAATATTAGGGATTATTGTGGTAATTTTCATTCCATGTGAGGGAAAATTTTTCCCTCTGGACCAATTTCACCCACTTGAAATACCAACCGATCTACGACTATAAGACACATTAAAAAAATTAACGTCCTAGATCCATTCGTTTAGATGCTATAGCGTGACGGACAGACGGGCGGACATGGCTAGATCATCTTAGAATTTTATCACGATCAAGAATATATATCGAGGGCTTGTATTCAAAAATGGCTATGGACCATTTTCTAGAAAATGAGTTGTTGATTCCAAACTATTCTAAGATTTGGATGTCGTCTATCATATTTATAAACTTGGAGAATAATTTTTAAAGCCATTTTTCAAATTTGGCTTTCCACGTTAGTTTGTGACAGCATAAGTGGCTATGGGCATAAATATAATATAAATACAATTGTTCAAAAATGGAGCAGCATATAACTGAAGGTTGTAATTCGCTACAACGATTTTGTTTAAGGAATTTTTCTACATTTATGGCATATCACATTATCAAATTCCATCATTACGCGGTTAATAGCATTTTGGTTCCAAAGTTAGCAGGCTAAAATAGGATAAATAGTGGCTGTAAAGTCAAACATTGTGAAAAGTATCATTAGAAAAACCCGCGTAACTTTTTATTATTTTGAGAATACCAAAATATTTTTCTGGCATGTGATTGCTTACTTCATGGGGAATATTTGTGTCAGAAAAGTTTTAAAATCCTGGATGAAGAAAGTAAAAATATAAGTAATTGCAACTGCAAATTTTGGATTTTTCAACAATTGCAGCGATTTTTACGACTGACACCTATATGTTGCAAGCGACATCGGTTCTTAATACGCAAACAAAAAATCAGTCGGATCCGTTTTCTAGATCGCGAGAAAATCAAAAAACAAAAATGTCATGCATGAAAATCATTTTAGCCATATTTCCCACGAAAATGAAAGTTTTCCGAAAATATCCGATTTGTATTTTTTGTTTACCGTGCACTACAGCAATATCAACTTTTTGGAAATATCACTACAGCAATATCAACTTTGTACCAATTTGACGAATGAAGTTGAAATATTTAAATTCGATGACTACATCATAAAATATGCGTTTTCTACACAACATTGCCAAGATTTCATGAAAAACGTTATCGAGTTTACAATATATCTTACTTATATATTTGGGCATTAATGGCTATGTGTTTTGCCACTTATGAATAGAATCCCATGTCTATATTTCAAGGTGTTACAAACGGAATGACAAAGATCCTTGTTTAAGGGTATACAAACTTAAGCTCAAAGAGCGAAAATAAATTTCCCCAACAATGCTGCTAATGCGAGACGCAGTACTGTTTAATATTGTTTTTATACACTCCACGAGAGTATTATGACTTTGTGCATTTGTTTGTAACACATAAAAGGAAGCAAGATAGACCCATTGTTTAGTATACCGATCGACTTAGAATCACTTTTTGAATAGAGTTAGCAATGACCGTCTGTCTGTCCATCTATTCTTGTAATCACGATACAGGTCGCAATTGTAGACAGAACCAAATGAAACTTTGTGCAACGGAGTTTTTCGGGATAAGGACGAACGCTATTTAATTTGAAGAAAATCGGTTCAGATTTAGATATAGCCCCCATACGAATTTCACTCCCTATTTGACTCTTTTCACGCTAGATACCACATATTTTAACAGATTTTCTTAAAATTTGGCAAAACATACTATATTTCAAGTAGAAACACCTGTGGTGAAAATGGGTCAGATCGGTTCAGATGTATATATAGCTCCCATACAAATTTCGCTCCCAATTTGACTTTCTCTGCTCTAGAAACCACATATTTTATCCGATTGTCTTCAAAATTAGCAAAATATCCTATATTTCAACTAGAAACACCTGTGGTGAAAATGGATCAGATCGGTTCAGATTTATATGTAGCTCCCATACAAATTTCGCTCCCAATTTGACTTTTTCCGCTCTAGAAACCACATATTTTATCCGATTATCTTCAAATTTGGCAAAACATCTTATATTTCAACTAGAAACACCTGTTATAACAAGTAAGAAAGGCTAAAGTCGGGCGGGGCCGACTCTATGATACACTCCACTTTCAATCCGAATACAATTTAATTCGGTGAAAAAGTAAAAACGGGAAGGATTTTTGTATCCTGTATATGTATGTGTTTTACAAAAAATGTTAAATCGGAAAGGACATTTGTATGGGGGTATATTGAAATCTGGAACGAAATAGTTGAAATATAATATGTATAGTTTGGCCAAAATCGGTTAAACATTTGGGAGCAACATTTGCATTTGCGCTATATCTAAATCTGAAGCGATCTTACACGATTTCTGCGTAGGTGTTTCTATTTGGATTATAAGATGTTGTGTCAAATTTAAAGAAAATCGGGTACAATATGTGGTTTCTAGAGCGGAAAATGTCAAATCGGGAGCGACATTTGTATAGGGGCTATATCTAAATCTGAACCGATCTTACCCAATTTTTGCATAGGTGTTTCTAGTTGGATTATAAGATGTTCTGTCAAATCGGGAGCGACATTTGTACGGGGGCTATATCTAAATCTGAACCGATCTTACCCACTTTCTGCATAGGTGTTTCTATTTGGATTATAAGATGTTGTGTCAAATTTAAAGAAAATCGGGTACAATATGTGGTTTCTAGAGCGGAAAATGTAAAATCGGGAGCGACATTTGTATGGGGGCTATATCTAAATCTGAACCGATCTAACCAAATTTCTGCATAGGTGTTTCTAGTTGGATTATAAGATGTTGTGCCAAATTTAAAGAAAATCGGGTACAATATGTGGTTTCTAGAGCGGAAATGTCAAATCGGGAGTGAAATTTGTATGGGGGCTATATCTAAATCTGAACCGATCTTACCGAATTTCTGCACAGGTGTTTCTAGTTGGAATTTAAGATGTTGTGTCAAATTTAAAGAAAATCGGGTACAATATGTCGTTTCTAGAGCGGAAACTGTCAAATCGGGAGCGACATTTGTATGGAGGCTATATATAAATCTGAACCGATCTTACCCAATTTTTGCATAGGTGTTTCTAGTTGGATTATAAGATGTTGTGCCAAATTTAAAGAAAATTTTCAAGAGCGGAAAATGTCAAATCGGGAGCGACATTTGTCTGGGGGCTATAACTAAATCTGAACCGATTTGCCTCAAATTAAATAGCGTTCGTCCTTGATCCACAAAACTTACTTGTGCCAATTTCTGTTAAGATCGGACTATATTTGCGACCTGTAATTTGATTACAACAATAGATGGACAGACGGACAGACAGACGGACATTGCTAAATCGACTCAGAAAGTGATTCTAAGTCGATCGGTATACTTAACAATGGGTCTATCTCGCTTTCTTTTGGGTGTTACAAACAAATGCACAAAGCCATAATACTCTCGTGGAGTGTATAAAAATGGTTCCGATCGGTTCAGAATTGTATATAGCTCTTATACAAATTTCGCTCCGGCATGACTTTTTGCGCCCCAGAAACCACGTATATTCAGAGAATGAACAGGAAGAACCTATTGCGAAAGTGCGTCAATTCATTCCATGTTTGGATATAGCCCCGATACAAGTATTCTTCTCGATTTGACAAATTGGGTCAGGTCGTATTAGCCCATTATTAGGAAACATGCAAAAATCCACCCGTTTTCAACTTTTTACGGAATTGAATTGTATTCGGATAGAAAGTGGAGTGTATCATATAGTCGGCCCCGCCCGACTTTAGCCTTTCCTTACTTGTTTTTTTATTAATTTGGCACAACATCTTATAATCCAACTTAAAGCTAATGTGATGAAAGCGGGTAAGATCGGTTCAGATTTAGATATAGACCCTACCCCCCTCGATTTTGGCCAAACTTTACATATTATAATTCACCTATAAACATACATGGTGACAGCGGATCACATCGTTCCAGATTTTAATATACCCCTATATAAATTTCCTTTCCGATCTAACATTTTGTGTCAAACACATACATTTACAGAATAGTTTAAATAATTTGGCAGAATGCGTTATATTTTACATTGAAACATACATTATGAGACTTGGTCATGATTAGGACTCATACAAAAATCCTTCCCGATTTCACTTTTTATCGAATTGAATTGCAATGGGGAGTGGAGTGGAGGGTATCTGACTTTCCTTGTCTTGAGATTTTTTATATTAGTAAACAGAATAGTTTGATATGTTTTGCAATAGCTGAGATCTGAACGAAGAAAAAGAAAAGAAAACTTATGGATAAATTTAGAAGATATTATTCTTATTGTAGAAGTAAGGGAATTGTATATCCATAAAATTTCTTCATCTGGGCCTTGTATTACAAAAAATTATAAACTATTATGTATAAATATTATATTATTTTTAAAAAATGAAAAATAACGATTTTTAAAAAATCTTTTGCGTCTACATTTATTCATAAACCTTGTATTCTAAGTTAGCTATTAAAAAACAGAATATATTTTTAGATGTTTCTCTCTTTTTTATGATGATTTTTGGCCAGCAAAAATGTCCTGTTTCGAAAAAGAATATTTTTTTGAGACTGTTTGTATATGAATGTGAAATTCGCAATATTTGTGGCATCATAACTGCCTTTAATTGAACATATAAACGGGTTTGAGCGGATCTACATATATTTCCAAACTGAGAGATCAAATCTTAAAAGTAGCTTGGACGAAACAATGGATTTAAGTAAAAAAAGTGAAAAAAATATGTATTTATATGAAAATAATATCGTTATGGAATTTACAAAGCCAAAACATACCATAAAATGTTGCCCTTCGGCAAACTTTTTGTTGCACAGCGTTATTAATACTTCAGAAAGTCTTAAATTTCGACACCATTCTCCAAAAATGTAACACCGTGCGGCGTATTGTTCGGGCTGTTGTTTGTATTTGTTGTATGATGGTGCTCAATGTAGCTGAAGTTTATGGCAGCATTAAATATTTAAATTAACAGACAAAAATAATGAGTACAACATTTTTTATGTTGATGATGCTGTTGTCCACTGTATATCATCCTACTACTCGTTCTCCTCTTCCGCCACCGTCGCTCATTATTCGCACACATTCCACATCCGCTGGTAACATGAATGCGATTGCCCAATAACGAGACCTATCGGGCCCTCGAATGGAGTGGGAGTTATTAGTCATTGTTATCAATTGGTTTGGGGAGGAAAATATACTCGCGCCCATTGCTTTTCTTTGTTGTTATTTTTCTCGTTGGTCGGCTGGTATGTTTGCCATCGATAATAACAAAGCTCAACTTCTAATAGTTTAATGCTAGTCATCCGTCCATCCATTGCTGGCACGACTAACAAATATCGTATTGTTGCAATATATTGCCAGCCCATTGTCAACGTATTGCGATATTGCCGCAATACGGAATTTTTGGGCGTAGTCAGCCGACATTGTGGGTGTGGTAAATGCGAATACACAACTGGGTAAACAATGTATGTATGTACGTGTACAATGTACAAAGCTCCTATCGGAGATGTTCACTTTGGTGCTTTTCAGAAATCGCTTAAATACAATTTTGCTTACATCGACTGATTGCGCTCTTAATGGCCATAAACAAAGGACAGCCTGCCGACAAAACATGGATTTTATGGCGGCAATTATTTCGAATAGGTGCGAACAACATACATTTCATAGAGTCTAAATCCGATGAGATGTTACACAAACTGCACATATGGAGATATGCCCGTCTGGGGTTGTAAGGTGGGTGAGCACCTCATTTTGAGATGGCCGCTATTGAAATTATTTTTATGGGCAAAGTAGCATTAAATATCGATAACATTGGCCTTTCCACATTTCTTGTGTTTACAGACAGACTGATAAAATTCAGAGTATTCCCGACACTACAGCAGAGTTTATAACGTTTAGATCACCAAAACTAGCATTGACACTCACCCCGGTAATTAGAAAAGTGTGGATTGCAAACCAAATACCTGAACAATGGCAGAAAGGTGTAGTAATAACAATTCTCAAAAAAGATATTCAAGAACGTGCAAAAACGTGACAACATTTCTGCTTCAACGAATCACACCATCTGTGAGTCGATACTGTGGAAGGCGAGCGGGCGGGGCCGACTATATGATACACTCCACTTTCTATCCGAATACAATTCAATTCGGTAAAAAATTGAAAACGTGAAGGATTTGTGTATGCTTCCTAATCATAGGCTAATATGACCTGACCCAATTAGTCAAATCGAGAAGAATATTTGTATCGGGGCTATATCCAAACATGGAATGATGTGACCCACTTATACAATAGGTTCTTCCAATTCAAGTATAACGTGTTATGCTCAATTTAAAGAAATTCTCCGAAAACACGTGAAAAAGTCGAACCGGGAGCGAAATTTCTATGGGAGCTATATATAAATCTAAACCGATCTGACTCATTTTCACCATGGGTTTTTCTAGTTGAAACATAAGATATTTTGCCAAATTTGAAGAACATCTGTTAAAACATGTGGTTTCTAGAGCAGAAAAAGTCGAATCGGGAGCGAAATTTGAACGGGAGCTATATATAAATCTGAACCGATCTGACCTATTTTCACCACAGGTGTTCCTAGGTTAAATATAAGATGCTTTGCAAATCTGAAGAAAATCTGTTGTAATATGTGGTATCTAGAGTGAAAAGAGTCATATCGGGAGTGAAATTCGTATGGGAGCTATATCTAAATCTGAATCAATCTGACCAATTTTCACCATGGGTGTTTCTGGTGGAAATATAAGATATTTTGCCAAATTTGAAGAAATTCTATTAAAATATGTGGTATCTAGCGTGAAAGGAGTAAAATCGGGACCAAAATTTGTATGGGAGCTATATCTAAATCTGCACCGATTTTCTTCAAATTAAATAGCGTTCGTCCTTATCCCATAAAACATCGTTGTGCAAAGTTTCATTTTGTTATAACAACATTTGCGACCTGGACTTTGATTACAAGAATAGATGGACAGACGGACGGACGGACATTGCTAAATCGACTCAAAAAGCGATTCTAAGTCGATCGGTATACTTAACAATGGGTCTATCTCGTTTCCTTTTGGGTGGAGTGTATAAAAATGGAAATCGGGAAGGATTCTTGTAGTGTACCGCTTTCACCATGTATGTTTATAGGTGAAATATAATATGTAAAGTTTGGCCATAATCGGTTAAACTTTTGGGAGCAACATTTGTATGGGGCTATATCTAGATCTGAACTGATCTTTCCCACTTTTCGCATAGATATTTCTAGCTGGATTATAATGTGTTGTGCCAAATTTGAGGAAATTCGGGTGAAATATGTGGTTTCTAGATCGAAAAAGATCATATCGGGAGCGTCATTTATACAGGGGCTATATCTGAATCTGAACCGATCTATCCCGCTTTCAGCATTGGTGTTTTTAGTTGGATTATAAGATGTTGTGCAAAATTTAAAGAAAATCGGGTACAATGTGTGGTTGCTTGAGCGGAAAAAGTCAAATCGGGAGCAACATTTGCACGGGGCTATATCTAAATCTGAACCGCTTTACTTCAAATTAAATAGCTTTCGTCATTGATCCATCGATTCAGAAAGTGAGTATAAGCCGATCTGTATAATAAACGATGGGTCTAACTTGCTTCCTTTTGTGGGTTACAAACAAATGCACAAAGACACACTCAAAACAAGTAAGGAAATGCTAAAGTCGGGCGGGGCCGACACCACTCCCTGCGTATATACCTCGCTTTGATTACTAAACCCAGGCATTCCATGGGAGCAATTTTATGTAGTTCACTAGCAGTACCCGCTGCTTCGCATGCGATAAAGCAAGTTATTTGTTAATTTAATCCGTCATAGTTTTTGGATAGTATTTATTTAATTTTCTTTTGGTGGATATAGATAAATCTAAAATAGTAATTTGGGAACCTCCTATTAGCTAGCACTCACACACGTTGTCTACGTTGTCAGAGAAATTTAAACACAAAATTTCACGACTATAGCTGAAATATTTTAGTTGGTACTATTATTATCCCGTTCATTGTTTATAAGTACAATCTTAGAAAAATTCGTTTAGATTTGCGCTTCTCGTTGTCAGTGGAACTTACACACCACATTTCACGACTATAGCTCCAATACATTAGTTGGTACTACTTCTATCCCTTGTTGCTCACCCCCTATAAGAAAATTTCAAAAAATCCATTTAGATTGCGCTTTACAAACAGTTTACACTCCAAATTTCCCGACTATAGCTGCAATTCTTAAATTGGAACTCTTTTTGTCCCGCCTACCCCCTAGAAAGTACAAATTTCGAACCATTCAATTATACTGCGCTTCTACATGGTCAGAGGAATTTACATACCAAATTTCGCGATTCTAGCTGTAATACTTTAGTTGGTACCATATTTATCCCTCTCGCCCCCTAAAAATACAAATTTCGAAAAAATCTATTTTACTTCATTTCTATATGGTCAGAGGAATTTACATACCAAATTTCGCGATTCTAGCTGTAATATTTTAGTTGGTCCCAGTTTTATTCCTTTTTGTCCCGCTCGCCTCTTAAAAGTACAAATTTCGAAAAATCCAATTTTACTTCGTTTCTATATGGTCAGAAGAATTTACATACCACATTTCTCGATTCTAGCTGTAATTCTTTAGTTGGTACCCTTTTTGTCCCGCTCTCCCTTAAAAGTACAAATTTCGAAAAATCCAATTTTACTTCGTTTCTATATCGTCAGAAGAATTTACATACCAAATTTCACGATTCTAGCTGTAATACTTTAGTTGGTACAATTTTCATCCCCTTTTGTCCCGCTTGCCCCTTAAAAGTAAAAATTTCGAAAAATCCAATTTTACTTCGTTTCTATATGGTCGGAGGAATTTACATACCAAATTTCACGATTCTAGCTGTGATACTTTAGTTGGTACAATTTTTATACCTTTTTGTCCCGCTTGCCCCTTAAAAGTACAAGTTTCGAAAAATCCAATTTTACTTCGTTTCTATATGGTCAGAGGAATTTACATACCAAATTTCACGATTCTAGCTGTAATACTTTAGTTGGTACCATTTTTATCCCTTTTTGTCCCGCTCTCCCCTTAAAAGTACAAATTTCGAAAAATCCAATTTTACTTCGTTTCTATATGGTCAGAGGAATTTACATACCAAATTTCACGTTTCTAGCTGTAATACTTTAGTTGGTACCATTTTTATCCCTTTTTGTCCCGCTCGTCCCTTTAAAGTACAAATTTCGAAAAATCAAATTTTACTTCGTTTCTATATGGTCAGAGGAATTTACATACCAAATTTCACGTTTCTAGCTGTAATACTTTAGTTGGTACCATTTTTATCCCTTTTTGTCCCGCTCACCTCTTAAAAGTACAAATTTCGAAAAATCCAATTTCACTTCGTTTCTATATGGTCAGAGGAATTTACATACCAAAATTCACGTTTCTAGCTGTAATACTTTAGTTGGTACCATTTTTATCCCTTTTTGTCCCGCTCGTCCCTTAAAAGTACAAGTTTCGAAAAATCCAATTTTACTTCGTTTCTATATGGTCAGAGGAATTTACATACCAAAATTCACGTTTCTAGCTGTAATACTTTAGTTGGTACCATTTTTATCCCTTTTTGTCCCGCTCGTCCCTTAAAAGTACAAATTTCGAAAAATCCAATTTTACTTCGTTTCTATATGGTCAGAGGAATTTACATACGAAATTTCACGATTCTAGCTGTAATACTTTAGTTGGTACCATTTTTATCCCTTTTTTCCCGCTCGTCCCTTAAAAGTACAAATTTCGAAAAAATCCAATTTTACTTCGCTTCTATATGGTCAGAGGAATTTACATACCAAAATTCACGTTTCTAGCTGTAATACTTTAGTTGGTACCATTTTTATCCCTTTTTGTCCCGCTTGCCCCTTAAAAGTACAAATTTCGAAAAATCCAATTTTACTTCGTTTCTATATGGTCAGAGGAATTTACATACCAAATTTAACGTTTCTAGCTGTAATACTTTAGTTGGTACCATTTTTATCCCTTTTTGTCCCGCTCGTCCCTTAAAAGTACAAATTTCGAAAAATCCGTATTTGTAGCTCGTCTGCATGGTCATTGCAAAGAAATCGCCGAATTTCATGTTTATAGCTACTGCCGTTTAGTCAGGACGAAGGTTCGATGTTTATCCCTTTTTGGGCCATTTTATCCCCTAAAAGTACGAATTTCGTAAAACCCTTTCTTAGTCGACGTCTACATCATATTTGGGAACTACCCTGAAAATTTCATGACCCTGGCTTCAGCCGTTTGGTCTGGGGGCTGGTCAATGATAAGTCAGTCAGTCAGTCAGTAACGCAACTCTTCTATATATATAGATATAAATTATACAATTACTATAAATTCATCTTTAGTCAGAGTTAATAAGTATGGTAAATAACAAAGTAATTGATCCAGCAGATATTCCGAGTAAAGTAAATATAACATGATATGGAAAAATTCCATAGATAAATACAGATCTAGATCCAATGATAAATACAGATTATACAGCGGTAATAGGATGAATCGGACGGACTTTTGAAGGGGGACTATTATAACAATTGAGGCCTGTGCCAAAACATGCGCCTATATATTTCCCATTCACGGTAGGTATTCCTAGTTGAAACATATAATGATCTGCAAAATTTGATGATGATCCGATGTAAGATGTGGTTTCTAGAGCTGTAATAGAGAAGAATGGGGCCCCATTTGGGTTATACCAAAGTATGGACATATGGGCATCTCCCAAACAAGTATGGAAAGGCTAAAGACGGACGGAGCCGACTATATGATACACCCCACTTTCTATCTCACTACAATTCAATTCGGTAAAAAAGGAAAATCGGGAAGGATTTTTGAATCCTGTAAATGTAAGTGTTTGACAAAAAATGTTAAATCGGAAAGGACATTTGTATGGGGGTACATTGAAACCTGGAACGATGTGACTCGCTTTCACCATGTATGTTTATTGGTGAAATATAATATGTAAAGGGAGCAACATTTGTAATGGGGCTATATCCAAATCTGAAACGATCTGACCAACTTTCAGCATAGGTGATTTTAGTTGGATTATAAGATGTTGTGCCAATTTTAAAGAAAATCGGGAACAATATGCGGTTTCTACAGCGGAAAAAGTGAAATCGAGAGCTCCATTTGTATGGGGACTATATCTAAATCTGAACCGATCTTATTCACTTTCAGCATAGGTGTTTTTCGTTGGATTATAAGATGTTGTGCCAATTTTAAAGAAAATCGGGAACAATATGCTGTTTCTACAGCGGGAAAAGTGAAATCGGGAGCAGCATTTGTATGAGGGCTATACCTAAATCTGAACCTATCTTACCCACTTTCACCATAGGTTTTTTAGTTGGATTACACTAGTCAACAGTCAAAATGTACTCCGGATGCGATAATTTTTTCTGTGTAGATAACCTTGACATGAGCTCGAAAAACGCAATAAAAATTTTTTTTTCGTTTGGTTTTTTTTTTTTTTTTTTTTTTAAATTTTAAAATTTTTTTTTTGGTTAATTTGTTTCGTCCGGCATAACTCGGGAACCACTAGCCCGATTTAATTGAATTAAATTTTAAAAAATTTAAAATTACAATTCCCTTAATCTGTTCATATATTGTTTTCCTATACAAGCAACAGTATCCAAGTTAAAAATGAATATATAAAGGAAAAAACTTATTTTTTGCCTAAAGATTTAAAATTTTTTTTTTTTTTAAATCCATAAAAAATCCAAAATGAAAAAAAATGTCAAATCTTATTACTTTTACGTAAAGTCACATAACCTATGAGCAAAATGAGACAAAGATCACAAAAATCGATGCACGCGTTTCGCTTTTATTCGCAATTGAGTAAAGGTATGAATTTCAAAAATTTGCTCGACATATGCACAACTTTGTCTATGGTAAGGTTTTCCTTTTTTTTGATTCTCAGAATTATCAAAGCGGAATAAACAAAGGGTTATTTAATTTTTATGATTGCGTAAGCAAAGTAATAAACGCTAATAAATGTGCGTGAACAATTAAAAGGAAAAAAGGAAAGGGGACTTTTTTAATTATTTGGGTTTTCCGTTGGCTACCTGTATGATTTTTTTACAGAAATGCAACCCACATTTAAGGGTGGTCATTATTCGGAAAATTTAAGACTCACACATGGTGAAACAGGTATGTAGCCACCGTAAAAAAATATACACCCATTTATAAGTACCTGTCAGTAAAATACTAAACAATACACAGTATAAATAGGTCTTCATTGATCGATTTTACTCATTCAACAAGTGTCGACGAACGCGATAGTTAAAATGAGCAAACGTTCGCGAGGATTTGAATGCAATACCAATCCAAGTAATTTTTGTTACATGTGCGGAGAATACGTTTCTGAAAAAAACAAGCGTTGTTTTTCACCTAAATTGAGAGATTCATTTGAAGAGAGCTTCAATTTAAAGGTCTCAAACATAGATGAGCGGTGGACACCAAGTGCTCTATGTCCAAGGTGCTACGTACAGCTAGCTGACTCAAGGTAAGTGTAGATTACGAAATTCAAGAACATTATATATATTATCATTATTACATCGTACTATTTTTTTCAGGAAACTTTTTCTTCAAAATAAAATCCTTTTTTGATTTGGTCTGCCAAAGGGCGTGGAAAAAAGAGATAATGAAATTCTTACATATTTTTTAGAAAAGATCGGGAAAACAGCAGTTTCAGAACAATATATAAGATTTAATATGGAAAACATTCGGGATCTTTGCTGGAAGATGGATTTGAAGTGAAAAAATCTTATAGACATCTTAAAACTTTCAATTCCCATAATGAGTCTTGGATGAGACTTGAGGCATCTTTTGAAAATGCTAAATCATATCCATCGTATCACGCAGATGCTGAAAATTTTGTTGTTGGAAGAAACTGAGGAAGATAGCTAAACGCCAAATACTATTTTCGGACTTGTCTGAACGTAGTCTAAGAAGAGAAGCGACAGAACTTTCAATGTCTGCAGAAAATGAAACAGAACTGTTAATGCACGGATAAAGGTTTAACAGTTGTTCTTTAAAAAAAAACAATGGGAAGGTTAAAATTTGGACCTATGAGATCCACTTTCAAAATATGTGTTTCTGAGCCAAATCTGACATCTTATTTCGAATTTCATCGAAATCTGCTGTTAAGCTAGGATTTTAGAGCGGCCCGAATTTAAACTGGAAGGTACGTTTGTATGGGGACTATATCAACATTTGGACCTATATAATACCACATGCTAAATTTTATCCCAAAAAATACATACATATGAAGCATTCTTTTTACTTTTGGCCAAAATAGAGGTTCGTAAGACCTGTGTGCCTTGTAGAGCTACTGAGGGTGCAACAACGTAAGGATTGCTGAAACTCTGACGCAATAGATACATGCAAACAACGAAAAGTCGGATAAATCTGAATCTCTGCATGCTTTGATTGCAATAAAAGAAAATATTTTCCAAAAAAGCCCATAATTTTCTATAAAACCTGTCAAAATTTCAGGATGGGATCAGAAGATATAAATATTTTTGTGAGGGGTTGACTATATTATTGTTTTTGCTTTAATGCAACTTTTGTAACATTAATATTTCTCTCGTGCTTAATGGCTTTGGATTGGGAGATTTTGACAAGATTTGGTCTTCGTACTCATCTGGTATTTCTAATCAATGAA
The DNA here is from genome assembly GCA_947397865.1 of Polietes domitor. Taxonomy (NCBI): domain Eukaryota; kingdom Metazoa; phylum Arthropoda; class Insecta; order Diptera; family Muscidae; genus Polietes; species Polietes domitor. Next base: position 50,553,404 of record OX377618.1, read on the forward strand.
TGATGAAGAGAACATACATTGATACCTCGGATAATGCAACTATTATAAGTCGAGTTTGTTTCTAAAACTCAGTCTGCAAATTATTGTTCTATTTCATATATTTACAATAAATAATTATAATTTTATGTTTATTATATAGTCTTCATCACTTTAGCTTATACAGTGTTATTCAAAACTGTACCTTAAGTTAGTGCTTGACGAAAGTGAGCAGCCACGAGAAATCACTTAAACAGTGTTCACCGAGGGTTACCTTTAGCCATGTCACATCGGTCCTCATTTAGGTACCGTTAGATAGTTTAATGCTTCGCTTGAAACCCCGAATATTTTTGCTTAGTTGAATAACTACAAATTTATTTATATTTGCCTTCGGAAATAAAATCCCTAGAACATAAATCATCCAAAAACTAAGGTTTCTGATTGAATAAGTCTTCCAAAATGCGTGCGAGATTTATATACAAACACTGAATTTGTTCAAGTTGTAGAATTGAAATGTCTAGAAAAAAAAACAGAGGCAACCTGAAAACGAACACCAGGTCCACAATGAACTTATACCTAAATATAATGCATTGAAGAGACATAAGAAAAATGGAAGTGAACGCAAGGTCGACAACGACTTTGTACCCAAAGAAGATGCATTAAACTGCTCAAACCAGTGCTTACTTTTACTAAATGAACCAATTATTTTATTTAAAAAACGTAGTGTGGAAAGTTGTATTCGTACTAAATTAAACGCAATGAAAAAAGCAATTTTAAAGAAAAATTTTGGGTATGAAGAGGATTTGTTGAAGCCAGAAGCAAATGACAGTGTCCCTATGGAAGCCGTACAAAAACTACATGATAACTTTGATAAAATCAACATGTTTGCAAGTTTTACCCAGTGACTGGTCCATCAGAAAGGTTAAGAACGAACTACCATCGGCTTCCATGTACTCAATGCGGAAAACACGAGCCAATACAAAAAGCAGTGTTAGTGAAGCTGAAGTTAAGAATGGACACATCTTCCGAAAACGTAAATACTTTGGTAGAAAACTTTTACTGCAAGGATGAATACAGCCGAATTATGCTGGGGAAAAGAGACTTTAAATCAATAAAGGTATGTCCAATAAAGGTACGCACAGATTAATTAAAATTATTTTAATTGATTTTAAATTCATTCAGATTGATGGAATGCGAACTCAAATCCAAAAGCGTTTGCTCCTGATGAATTTGAAAGAGCTTCGACGAAAAACGTGAAATATATCTTATATTAAGTGTAATATAATGTATTCTGTTAAATTAAATTAAAATCTGTAAAGGTATGTGGGCTTATAGAAGGCAAAATATATATCAGTTAAAAGTTAATGTAAGGTGTTGTGCCAAATTTGTTATAGTATGTGGTCTATAGAACGAAAAAGTGAAAATGGAAGCGAAATTTGTATGAACCCATCTGACCGACTTTCACCATAGATGAATCTAACTAAAATATAAGATATTCTGCAAAATTTAAAGAAAACCGTATTAAATATGTGGTTTCAAACAGTCAAATCGGGAACAACATCTGTATGGGAGCTGTATATAAATCTAAACCGATCTGATCGACTTCCACCATAGATGAAGAAAATCGGTTAAAATATGTGGTTTCAAGTGCGAAAAGATAAAATAGGGAGCGAAATTTGTATGAACCGATTTGCTTCAAATTAAATAGAGACCGTTCTGGAGCCGCAAAACCCACTTGTGCCATTTTTTTACGATCGAACAATATTTGCGACCTGTACTTTAATTACGAGAATAGATGGATGGACAGACGGACATGGGTAATTCGATTCAGAAAGTGATTCTAAGTCTATATAATAAATTATGTTTCTATCTCTTTTCCTTTTGGATGTTACAAACAAATGCACAAAGACATAATACCCTAGTGGAGGGTATACAAAAATTGCCATAGATATTTGATGGGATCACGAACGGATGCCATTGATTATCTGGGTTATAGTTATATAAATATATTTTTGATTGGTACATAGACAACCTTAGATATTGATCCATAAAAATAACTAGAAGAATTTACAGTTCATTATTTCAGCGTAAATCGTCTCGTTTCTCCATAAAGCGAAAACTCGCCAAGTTGTTAACAATGTTCAAATACGAGTAGACGACTACATCGTACACACACACGCACAAGAGGTCATTTGAAAATGTTATTGTGTGTTCGTGTAAAATGTTCTACAAGTGCTGCAATGTGTTCAAATGCGAACATGCATACGTGCGGGTGTATGAACGTACATACATATGTATATGTTCTATTCATTTGTTGGTGCCATGAACATGAATGTGTGTGTGGAACACTTTTAATGTAACGTTGTACATGCCGTGGTTGTTGTTGCTGTTGAAATTGGTGTTTTAACCGCATACACTCAAACTCAATCACACACCCCACCACCAGGTCACCAACATACACACACACTCGATGGGAGCAAGTGTGTGTGTCGTTTTGTAAGGTGGTGTGAAGGTTGGTTGGGGCTGGGGTGGGTGTAATGTTGTTGTTGATGTTTGCTTAAATTTAATTGAAGTTCTATAAGTGAGGTTCGTTCGTGTACAATGTGTTGCAAATAAAATTTTAATTAAGAACATTTCAGAAAGTGTTGCATTTAAGTTTGCCCTCAACTCAAGCTAAACTCACTCGAAATGATTAAAAAGTACGAATACGTAAACCGACAACATCGCCAGCAGCAGCAGCAGCACTAGCCACATCCATACCATCGGCAACAACAACGGATTAAATCCAATAAATGTGCTTGCATAAACATAAAAATGGCAAAAAGAAAGAAAACTGAACCAGATATTTCAGTTAAACGTCCAGACACTTGCACCTCCCAACCACCCTTTCACAACCACGTAAATATACGATGATAGTTTAAAAAATCGAGCAAATTTCTAATGTTGGCGTGTATGAGCTACAGGTCCGTGTGATATTCGCTATAGACACTACCACTGGTAATCTTTTTGCATTATAATATTCCATATACAACACATTTGTGTATCCAAGCAAGTACCCAGCATGAAATGGAAGCACTTCAATTTGTATAATCTAATTCTGAAAAATTTCAGGGTAATTTGGTGTCTAAATAAGAGTTTCATAAGAGTTGTTCGAAAAACTTCACAAGTGTCAAAATAAAATTTTAGTAGTTGTCATGTTTTAACGGGTTTACGAATGAAAAATTAGAGAAATAATAAACAAGTAAGGAAAGGCTAAAGTCGGGCAGGGCCGACTCTATGATACACTCCACTTTCAATCCGAATACAATTCAATTCGGTGAAAAAGTGAAAACGGGAAGGTTTTTTGTATCCTGTAAATGAATGTGTTTGACAAAAATGTTATATCGGAAAGGACATTTGTATGAGGATATATTGAAACCTGGAACGAAATAAGTGAAAAATAAAATGTATAGTTTGGCCAAAATCGGTTAAACTTTTGGGAGCAACATTTGTATTTGGGCTATATTTAAATCTGAACCGATCTTAACCACTTTCACCATAGTTTTGTTTAGTTAGCTTATAAGATGTTGTGAGAAATATAAAGAAAATCGAGCACAATATGTGGCTTTTAAAGCGGCAAAAGTCAAATCGGGAGCGACATTTGTATGGGGGCTATATCTAAATCTGAACCGATCTTACCCAATTTCTGCATAGTGTTTCTAGTTGGATTATAAGATGTTGTCCCAAATTTAAAGAAAATCGGGTAAAATATATGGTTTCTAGAGCGCAAAACTCAAATCGGGAGCTACATTTGTATGGGCTACATCTAAATCGGCTAAATGGGCTATATTCAAATAGGGAGCTACATTTGTATGGCCTATATCTAAATCTGAACCGATCTAGCCCGCTTTAGCCACAGGTGTTTCTAGTTAGATTATAAGATGTTGTGCCAAATTTAAAGAAAATCGAGTTTCTAGAGAGGAAAATGTCAAATCGGGAGCGACAGTTATATGGGGCTATATCTAAATCTGAACCGATCTTACCCAATTTCTGCACAGGTGTTTCTAGTTAGATTATAAGATGTTTTGCAAATTTAAAGAAAATCGAGTACAATATGTGGCATTTAAAGCGGAAAAGTCAAATCGGGGCTACATTTATATGGGGGCTATATGTAAATCTGAACCGATCTCACCCAATTTCAGCATAGGCGTTTCTAGTAAGATTATAAGATGTTGTGCCAAATTTAAAGAAAATCGAGTTTCTAGAGAGGAAAATGTCAAATCGGGAGCGACAGTTATATGGGGCTATATCTAAATCTGAACCGATCTTACCCAATTTCTGCACAGGTGTTTCTAGTTAGATTATAAGATGTTTTGCAAATTTAAAGAAAATCGAGTACAATATGTGGCATTTAAAGCGGAAAAGTCAAATCGGGGCTACATTTATATGGGGGCTATATCTAAATCTGAACCGATCTTACCCAATTTCTGCATAGGTGTTTCTTGTAAGATTATAAGATGTTGTGCCAAATTTAAAGAAAATCGAGTACAATATGTGGTTTCTACAGAGGAAAATATCAAATCGGGAACGACATTTGTATGGGGGCTATATCTAAATCTGAACCGATTTGACCTATTTTCACCATGGGTGTTTCTAGTGGGAATATAAGATGTTTTACCAAATCTGAAGACAATCTGATACATTATGTGGTCTCTAGAGCGGAAAAAGTCAAATCGGGAGTGAAATTTGTATGGGAGCTATATATAAATCTGAACCGATCTGACCGATATTCACCATGGGTGTTTCTAGTGGAAATATAAGATGTTTTACCAAATCTGAAGACAATCTGATACATTATGTGGTCTCTAGAGCGGAAAAAGTAAAAAAAGTCGAAATTTGTATGGGAGCTATATATAAATCTGAACCGATCTAACACATTTTTACCACGGGTGTTTCTAGTTGCAATATAAGATATTTTGCGAATTTTAAAGAAAATCTGTTGTAATATGTGGTATCTGGAGTGAAAAAAGTCAAATCGGGAGTGAAATTCGTATGGGGGCTATATCTAAATCTGAACCGATTTCAAATTAAATAGCGTTCGTCCTTATCCCGAAAAACTTCGTTGTGCAAAGTTTCATTTGGTTCTGTCTACAATTGCGACCTGTATCGTGATTACAAGAATAGATGGACAGACAGACAGACAGACGGACATTGCTAAATCGACTCAGAAAGTGATTCTAAGACGATCGGTATAATTAACAATGGGTCTATCTCGTTTCCTTTTGGGTGTTACAAACAAATGCACAAAGACATAATACTCTCGTGGAGTGTAAAAAAGGTATTTATAAATTCTATATTTTCTTAGTTCAGAAAGTCTAAAAGGCTTACAAATATATTTGTCTCCATTCTGGGGGGTTGAAAGTCTCACCTGTGCAATACCCTGTGTTTATTTATTATTGTTTATTGATTCAAATACATACATTGAATGTATGTCGGCGCACTGTGGGGCTTTTTCCCGGAATCAGTGGCAAAAATCAAAAAAATTATAACAGCTTTTGGTAAAAATAATAATAGAAAACTAATCACCTATATGCTATATGGCATATGCTTTTTATGGCATTTTCCATAACTTTGTTGAGTGTTTCTTGTGGTATATGATCAATTTCTTCTTGAATGTTGTCCTTTAGTTGTAAAGATTTCTGATGAAGATTTTTGGGATTTTGGGATCCCCAAAATCTGTTGTTTTGTTTATTTACGAAACCGTTCAATTGAAAATGCGCTTCGTCGGTCATCATTAAATTTGACAAAAAATTTTCATTTTGATCAACGAGATTTAAAAGTGCTCTAGCAAATTCCAAGCACAATTGCGCAATTGTATAGCGTTCCATTTTTAAATATTCTCCCAAGTTTAATTTCTGAAATAGGAAAAAAGAAAAAGTTAAATACTCGCAAGCAAAGAAGTTACAATTGTTTTACATCATATAGTAACTTTAGCCGCACCCTGTATTTAAAAAAACTCAGAAAAATGCATGAAATCTTTATTTGAATCGATAGTACGGTCCATATAATTCAATGTTTGAAGATTATTTCATGCAAATGTTGACCTTGACTGCGCCTCAAATGGTCCATCCGCTTAGTCCAATTTTGGTATTTCCACGGTGTTGAGTAACAGAGGCCCAATTGCTGCGAACGGCGACGAGTCGACAATTGATGGTCATCATTAACACTGACCGATGCAGCTGCGGTATTTTCTTCAGTTCGCATTAAACCACCAACACGAAAGCGTGTTGGTGGTTTAATGTCCAACAATGTAAATTTGGTGCGAAATTTAGTCAAAATAGCCCGAATAGCCGCTTCAGTGGGTCGATTAAACTGACCATAAAATGGAAGCGCGCAATGAACTTTCTTAACAGAGCACGCACTTTGATAATAAAATTCAATAATTTGCAAGACGATTCATGGTTAAATTATAGACCAAACTGAAGATGTTTGACAGTGAAACACAACACGAAACGTCCGTCATCTGTTTAAACCAGTGTTGCCAAAAAGATAATAGCTAGAAAATCACCCTTTATTACCTCCCATACAAATCACCCTATCCTACCTAAAATTAAAGCTTAACTTATATACGGATGAATGAAATACATTGACATTTGGGCCGTAGTATGAGCCATATTGTCATACCGCTTCTGGTACCTCCAACCCAAAGTGGCATATGTTTTGTTTAAAATAAAATTGATATAACTTTCATATGCGAAGTCAAAATCATTTGCCATTTGATATTCGAAAATGCTTTTATAATCACTTTAAACCAAACAAGTAAGGAAAGGAAAAAGTCGGGCGGGGACGACTATATGATACACTCCACTTTCTATCCGAATACAACTCAATTCGGAACAAAAGCAAAAACGGAAAGATTTTTGTATGTTTCCTAATCATAGGCGTGTTATGCTCAATTTGAAGAAATTCGTGAAAATACGTGGTTTCTAGGCGGGAAAAGTCAAGCCGGGAACGAAATTTGCATGGGACCTATATATAAATCTGAACCGATCTGACCCATTTTCACCATGGGTGTTTCTAGTTCAAATATAAGATATTTTGCAAGATTTGATATGTGGTTTATAGAGTGGAAAAAGTCAAATGGGGTGTGAAATTTGTGTGGGAGCTGTATATAAATCTGAACCGATCTAACACATTTTAACCACAGGTGTTTATTGTTGAAACATAAGATGTTTTGCCAAATTTGAAGACAATCTGATACAATTTGTGGTTCTAGAGCGGAACAAATTAAATCGGGCGCGAAATTTGTATGGGAGCTATATATAAATCTGAACCGATCTAACACTTTGTTACAATAGGTGTTTCTAGTCGAAATATGAGACGTTTTGCCAAATCTGAAGATAATCTGATACAATTTGTGGTTTCTAGAGCGGAAAAAATCAAATCGGGAGCGAAATTTGTATGGGAGCTATATATAAATCTGAACCGATCTAACACATTTTTACCATAGGTGTTTCTAGTCGAAATATAAGATGTTTTGCCAAATCTGAAGACAATCCGATACAATTTTTGGTTTCTAGAGCGGAAAAAGTCAAATCGGGAGCGTATGGGAGCTATATATAAATCTGAACCGATCTAACACATTTTCACCACAGGTGTTTGTAGTTGAAACATAAGATGTTATGCCAAATCTGAAGACAATCTGATACAATATGCTGTTTATAGAGCGGAAAAATTCAAATCGGGAGCGAGATTTGTATGGGAGCTATATATAAATCTGAACCGATCTAGCAAATTTTCAGCACAGGTGTTTCTAGTTGAAATATAAGATGTTTTGTTAATTTTGAAGAAAATCTGTTGTAATATGTGGTATCTAGAGTGAAAAGAGTCAAATCGGTGGTGAAATTCGTATGGGAATATATCTAAATCTGAACCGTTTCTATTATACACTCCACGAGAGTATTATGTCTTTGTGCATTTGTTTGTAACACCCAAAAGGAAGCGAGATAGACCTATTGTTAATTATACCGATCGACTTAGAATCACTTTTTGAATCGATTTAACAATGTCCGTCCGTCCGTCTGTCCATCTATTCTTGTAATCAAAGTACAGGTCGCAATTGTAGCCAGAACCAAATGAAACTTTGCACAACAAAGTTTTTCGGGATAAGGACGAACGCTATTTAATTTGAAGGAAATCGGTTCAGATTTAGATATAGCCCCCATACGAATTTCACTCCCGATTTGACTCTTTTTACGCTAGATACCACATATTACAACAGATTTTCTTCAAACTTGGCAAAACATCTTACATTTCAACTAGAAACACCTATGGTGAAAATTGGTCAGATCGGTTCAGATTTAGATATAGCCCCCATACGAATTTCACTCCCGATTTGTCTTTTTCTGCTGTAGGAACCACATGTTTTAACAGATGTTCTTCAAAATTGGCAAAACATCTTATATTTCAACTAAAAACACCCACGGTGAAAATGAGCCAGATCGGTTCAGATTTAGATATAGCCCCCATAAGAATTTCACTCCCGATTTGACTTTTTTCTGCTGTAGAAACCACATGTTTTAACAGATGTTCTTCAAAATTGGCAAAACATCTTATATTTCAACTAGAAACACCCACGGTGAAAATGAGCCAGATCGGTTCAGATTTAGATATAGCCCACATACGAATTTCACTCCCGATTTGAGTTTTTCCGCTCCAGAAACCACATATTTTAACTGATTTTCTTCAAATTTGGCAAAATATCTTATATTTGCATGAGAAACACGCAGGATGAAAATGAGTCAGATCGGCTTAGATTTATATATAGCTCCTATACAAATTTCGCTCCCGGCTTGATTTTTCCGCCCCAGAAACCACGTATTTTCATCGAATTGCTTCAAATTGAGAACTGGAAGAACCTATTGTGAAATGGGTCACTTCATTCCATGTTTGGATATAGCCCTGATACAAATATTCTTCTCGATTTGACAAATTAAACCAGGACATATTAGCCTATGATTAGGAAACATACAAAAATTCTTCCCGTTTTCACTTTTTTTCGAATTGAATTGTATTCTGATAGAAAGTTGAGTGTATCATATAGTCGGCCCCGCCCGACTTTAGCCTTTCCTTACTTGTTTTTTGTAAAGACGAAGATGTTCCCTTCTGGAATTATTTTGTTTCCACAGACATCCCGGTATTGACAAAATGGCCAACCTTTCAATATAAAAAAATTTCAAATCTCAAACAACGGATTTTAAAATGTTTAGTAAATTTAGTTTAACGCTATATTTTGATATTTTACTCAGATCCCTGCTGCATATAAATAAATGGCTACCATTTTATTAAGCAATCGCTAGTTATGAAGCCAATGTTCCCTCTAGAAATTTCTGAATTTTTCCATACAAGTCCAAAATTTCGTTGAATTTCGATATTTATATTTATGCTGATTTTACGCAATGTTCAATATGAATTTATGAAAGTTTTTCAAAATATTTTTTTCGTTCGAAAGTTACATATTACCCAAAAATCTATTAGATAGATCTGTGACCAGGTTCACTTTGATTACCTTTTATAAATATTCTATGGTGGCTGTAAAACGTTTTTTGCTCTATTAGGACCCTCTTTGTATTTATATTCACTGGTTTTTGTCTATATTTTGCGACCAAATCCGTAACAAGGGTAGATGTAATCCTCACTAGTTGGTTCGTTCCCATGGAAATAGAACCATCACTGCCCAATTGAACTGAGTGTTGATTGAATACATGCGTTTCCAGAAAAGATAAATAAATTTGCGTCAAACAAAGTAACATTTTGTGTAGACAAGTCCACTGGTAACCCACAATGCCGTCTGCAACATACCTAAAACATCCAACCTCGTATCAAAGGGATTGGTCGAAGACCAGCTAAGCCATACAAAAACAAGTTATTTTAAGCTAGAGAGAAACACTAAAAAACACTATAATTTCTTTAACAAAACATGGCAGCATTCTCTCGTTTCCGACATCGTTGTTCTTGCTGTAGTAATTTTAAAGCGAGTTAAATCAGCAAAATGCAAGAAAGAGAAACACAAAACGTAAATGAAAATGAAAAACATTTTCCATTGAGTTGACCCATAACAAATTCAACCCGCCCCCAATCTCCGCATGTTCATTCATCTATGGCATAATAGTAAAATCAAGATGAACATTTTTGCCAATTTATTTTTATTGCAACATTTATGAATTTCAAGTATTGCCCATCTTCTGTCCTTCGTCAGTCATTTTTGCAATATTAAGTTCACCGTGCAACGTGTAGTTTGTTACTGTTGTTGTTGTTGCTGACCCAAGGCGAAACCGTTTATAGTGGACACTGAAAGACTCAGACTAGCAATTCAAAAGAACCTGACCATTCCAGACCTTTGTTGTGTCCTGCTCGTGTCCCTGTCGATGATGATGTTGTTGATGTTGTTATGTTTGGGCTTAACTTAACCGGAGCTGTGTGCTATAGTTTTTTGCGCTCCCTTTGCCGTGACTAAAAAGGAAATATATTTTGCAAAGGTGAAAAGTATAACTTTTGTATAAAGTTTTATAAATTGCGCTTTCACGTAGTTTATTTTATTTTTATTATTTTTTTTTTTGCATTTGTATAATCTTCTTTGTTGGTAAGGAAGAGAGCAGCCCCGATGAAAGAAGCCATGTACTACTGCAATGACACCCACAAATGTTTTGAACTGGCGATTGGTCGTTTCGAATACAGCATTGCACGGTTCGCATGCAACAAAAGGGTGTGTCTGTGCAGACCACTGGAACATTAAATACTTTATTCGAAATAAAATGTTTCATTGGAATCGTACATATTCGAGGAAACTTCAGATTTTCTGTAGTCAGTGGACAAAATAGCAGATATAATCGAAAACAGGAAGTAGTAATAGACAGTCGAATCTAGTTTCCACTGACCTTTTTCGCTCATTCTATTACGGTAATGTCGCCTAAAACATACAGTCCCGTTTGATCTTCCGTTTATGGCCTCAAGGGTTTTATCATAATAGACAAACCCTTTTGATAGTCTTTCAATTGAAAACAACTTCAGATTTTTTTAGAATATACGAAACATTTATATAGATGAAATCTTTACGTTTTCTTGTGAATTCTTACATTAGAGCGCCCATTAGATTTTCCTATATTAGATTCCTTGCGATTATCTAATAACATAAGATCCCATGTGTTCTTACATTAGAAGGCTCCTTGAGGTTATCTAATAAGTCCATGAGATCTTCATACATTAGACGACCCCATGAGATCTTCTCACATAAGACGACTCAATGATTAGGCGATACCATAATAGAAGACCACTTTATAATAGACGATCATTTTCAAATAGGAGACCACTTTATAATAGACGATCATTTTCAAATAGGAGACCACTTTATAATAGACGATCATTTTCAAATAGGAGATCAGTTTATAATAGACGATCATTTTCAAATAGGATACCACTTTATAATAGACGACGATTTCAATATAGAAGACCACTTTATAATAGAACATGAATTTAAGATAGGAGACCACTTTATAATAGATTACAATTTTAATATAGAGACTACTTTATAATAGATGAAAATTTTAATATAGGAGACTACTTTATAATAGATGAAAATTTTAATATAGGATAAATTATAATAGACGACCATTGTAAATTAGGAGACCACTTTATAATAGACGACCATTTTAAAATAGAAGACCACTTTATAATAGACGATCATTTTAAAAGAGGAGACCACTTTATATTAGACGACCATTTTTATATAGGAGACCACTTTATAATAGAAGACCATTTTAAAATAGGAGACCACAATATAATAGAAGATCATTTTAAAATAGGAGACCACTTAATAATAGACGATCACTTTAAAATTGGAAACCACTTTATAATAGACGACCATTTTAAAATTGGAAACCACTTTATAATAGATGATCATTCTAAAATAGGAGACCACTTTATAATACACGACCGTTTTAAAATAAGAGACTTTATAATACACGACCCTTGCAAAATAGGAGACCACATTATAATTGGCGACCATTTTAAAATAGGAGACCATTTTAAAATATGAGATTACTTTATAATAGAGGAACATTTTAAAATAGGAGACCACTTTATAATTGACGACTATTTTAAAATAGGATACCACTTTAAAATAGACGACCATTTTAAAATAGGAGACCGCTTTATAAGAGAATACCACTTTAAAATAGACAACCACGTTCACCTTATAATAGACGATCACTTTATTGTAGCCGTTTACTTTATAGTAGACGGCCACTCGACATATTAGGACTTTCGTGAACGCTTTCAGACAGACTTATTATTACTTATAATTAATTAATTTGTCTTTTTTCGTAAATGTAGTCTTAATTTGTTTTGTTATTTATTCAATGCATGTAATTTCTTCAATAGTATTGATAGAAGCTCCTTTTTGGAGTAGCACCTGTTATGCATTATCTAAATAAAAATAATTAAATGAAGGCTAAAGTCGGGCGCTGCCGAATAAATGATACCCTTACAATTGCATTCGCGGAAAAAAGTGAAATCGTGAACAATTTGTGTATATTTGTGAAGTGATGTGATCTACTTTCACAATGTATGTTTCCAACTGCAATATAATTTGTTATGCCAAACTAGATCAAAACCTATATAGATCAAAAATATATAGTCTCTAGAGCGCAAAAAGTCGAATCGAGAACAATTTTTTTGTGGGATATATCTAAATCTGAACCGATCTGACCCACTTTTACCATAGATATTTCTAGTTGAAATCAGTCAAAAAATTTGGTTTATAGAAAAATCAAAACGAGAGTGTAATTTGTATGAGAGCCTTATCTAAATCAGAACCGATATGACTCACTTTCGCCACAGATGTTCCTAGTTGAAATATAAGGTGTTGTAGCAAATTTGAACAATATTGGTTACAAACAAATGCACAAAGATATAATACCCTTGAGGAGGGTATAAATACATTCTGAAATCGTATTATATTGTGTAATGTGCAGAATTTCAGGCGCCATTGATATCACCAGAAAAATGTAAAACACTGAGGCATCAAGAAGCTGGAAAGTTTAACTGAGTGTTACAACAGAGTATTACACTAACATTGAATCCTACTGTCTCTTTAGGTATATAAACAATCTTTATTGGGATTGTTGTAACTAGGGTTTGCATCCCGGGATTTCCCGCTAGAAAATTCCCGGAATTCACACATTTTTCATTTCCCATATCCCGGAAAATGCGTACGGGAATCCCGCGGGAATTCAGTAGAAAATTTTATATATTTCTTCGCAATTTTTTTGCATCATTTCGACAATAAAATAAACATTTTGTATACAAATTTAGATCACATAGCTTTTAATCAGGTATGTCAAATATTGCAGTTGGATGACAAAATATTTTTAAGCTGCGTTTGGATGTAGACTCAAAATCCACTTTTTCGGATTTTTCCTGTCAAGCCCTATATGAAAACAAGTAAGGAAAGGCTAAAGTCGGGCGGGGCCGACTACATAATACCCTACACCACTCCCTGCGTATGTACCTCGCTTTGATTACTAAACCCAGGAATTTCATGGGAGCAATTTTAAGTAGTTCATACAAATTATATAAATTATATGAATATAAATTCATCTTTAATCAAATTTAACGAATATGGTAAATAATATGGTAATTGATCCAATTGTCCGACAGACAAATACAAATTATACAGTAGTATACCAAAGTCATACTAAAGTGTAGACATATGGACATCACCCAAACAATTCTCATTGCAATTCAATTCGGTAAAAAATTGAAATCGAGAAGGATTTTTGCATCCTTTAAATGTATGTGTTTGACAAAAATGTTAAATCGGAAAGGAAATTTGTATGGGGGTATATTGAAACCAGGAACGATGTGATGCGCTTTCACCATGTCTGTTTATTGGTGAAATATAATATGTAAAATTTGGCCAAAATCGGTTAAACATTCGGGAGCAACATTTGTATGAGGGCTATATCTAAATCTGAACCGATCTTGCCCACTTTTACCATTGGTTTTTTAGTTGGATTATAAGATGTTGTGCCAATTTTAAAGAAAAACGGGTACAATATGTGGATTTTAGAGCGGAAAAAGTCAAATCGGGAGCGACATTTGTATGGGGGCTACATCTAAATCTGAACCGATCATACCCACTTTCAGCATAGGTGTTTCTAGCTCGATTATAAAATATTGTGCAAAATTTAAAGAAAACCGAGTACAATATGTCGTTTCTAGAGCGGAAAATGTCAAATCGGGAGCGACATTTGTATGGGGGCTATATCTAAATCTGAACCGATCTTACCCAATTTTTGCATACGTGTTTCTAGTTCGATTATAAGATGTTCTGCAAAATTTAAAGAAAACCGAGTACAATATGTCGTTTCTAGAGCGGAAAATGTCAAATCGGGAGCGACATTTGTATGGGGGCTATATCTAAATCTGAACCGATCTTACCCAATTTTTGCATACGTATTTCTAGTTCGATTATAAGATGTTCTGCAAAATTTAAAGAAAACCGTTCTCCGTCGCGTCCACATTTTCCAATAAAATAAGAAATATCTGATCTTTAATTAATTTTGAAACTTGAAAAGATGTTTGAATTGATCTTACATTGCGCTTTATTATATGAATTCTGTAACAGTTTCGTTGTGAAATATATATTTAGTTTACTTTAAAATAAGAAATATATGATCTTTAATTAATTTTGAAACTTGAAAAGATGTTTGAATTGATCTTACATTGCGCTTTATTATACGAATTCTGTAACAGTTTCGTTGTGAAATATATATTTAGTTTACTTTAATAAAATGTGAATGTTTCATTGGAAAAAATAAGCTTAACTCATGGTAAACAGTATGTTGACGATTTCCCATGCTGTCCCGGGATCCCGGGAAATTGAAAAAATAATTCCCATTTCCCGGGAAATAAAAAGTACAGGAAAAGGCAAACCCTAGTTGTAACGGCAGTTGTTGATGTAGAATGTACGAAAACATTTATAACTACATTTCAAATTCATTATAAATTCAGTTTCGCTAGATTCAGAATCTTTGGAATCATTTGCGCCGTAAAACAAGTGACTTTTTCTTTCCACAATACAATGTGTTAAATAAACGAACATTGTTTGGCCCAAGGGATGTAATTTGTGTAAGTAACTCCCTACGAATACGGTCGCTTATTTTACATTAAATATCATTGCGTATACGGAACATAAAATTCAAACTGCCGTCTTAGTTTAAGTTAAATCTCGAGCCAATTCCCGGGAAATGCATCCCGAGATTTCCCGGGAGAAAAACTCTATTTGCAATGGAGAGACCGAAAATTCTGGTAGAGTTGAATCTTTGCATACACCCTCGTCGTGCATTTAACAAGCAAATTACGAACACGTGTGCAGTGAGTTCCGTATTCAAATGGCTGAGACATTTTGTTTTTAAAGTAGACATGTCGTTGTTGCACCCAAGTAATTGCTCTAAATCGAGACATACACCACAAAAATAAGCGTAAGGGTGTGATTCTGCATCTCTCCATTACTAACCTGCTGAGTATGAGTTTTTGATGGGTATATGGCTGGTCCAAATGAATCCATTTTCTAATGTAAACTCTTCAAATTTTCCGCATATATTTTTATACCCTCCAATAGGGTACTGTGTCTTTGTTTGTAACACCCAAAGGAAACAAGAAAGACCATTGTTATATACTTATATACTTATTATTATACAGATCGGTTTATAATCACTTTCTGAGTCGATTTAGCAATTCCCGCCTCTCTGTCCATCTATTCTTCTAATAGAAGTACAGTTTGCAATTATTGTCCGACCATGACAAATATTGGCATAAGAAAGTTTAGCAATCCATGGACGAACGCTATTTTATTTGAAGCAGATCGGTTCAGATTTAGATACAGAAGGATCTAGAAACCATGTACAATGACGTAAACCGTTTTTTTCAAATTTGACACAACACCTTATATTTCACCCAGAAACATATATGGTGAAAATAAGTCAGATCGGATCAGATTTAAATATTGTCCCCACACAAATCTCGCTCCCGATTTGACGTTTTTCATTCTCGAACGATATATTTAAACAATTTAGTTCAAATTTGACACAACACCTTACATTACAAATGGAAACATCTATGGTCAAAATAAATCAGATCGGTTTAGATTTTGATAT
This sequence comes from Polietes domitor, assembly GCA_947397865.1. Lineage (NCBI taxonomy): Eukaryota > Metazoa > Arthropoda > Insecta > Diptera > Muscidae > Polietes > Polietes domitor. The sequence goes on from OX377618.1 coordinate 50,569,576, forward strand.
ATACCCCCATAAAAATGTCACCCATATTATATTTCAAGTATAATCATACACGTCAGATCGGTTGAGATTTAGATATAGCCCCATACAAATATCGCTCATAACTTGACGTTTCCCGTTCTATAAAACATGTATTTTAACTGATTCTCTTCAAATTTGGTACAATGCCTTAACTAGAAACATCTATGGTGAAAATAATCCATAATGATTAAGATTTATATATAAATCCATTACAAATGTCGCTTCCGATTTCAAACTGCCGTCTAGAAACCACATATTTTAAACTATTTTTTGTTCAAATTTCGCAAAGCATTTTATTTTTCAACTAGAAGCGCCCTTGGTGAATGTGTGTCAGATCGGTTTACCCAGCAAAAAACTGAGAAGTACTTCCCACAGAAGTGCTTTATAATTCGATCCTAGCATGCAGAATGAATATATTTTCCGCTTGTCTGAAAGATGTTTTTAATAAACTTTCAGAAATGGTATTAAACCTTTTCTCTTCCGAAGAATTTATTTTGCCAGTTTTACTGCTCTCGAAACCATACACTATTTATACACTCCATGAGAGTATTATGTCTTTGTGCATTTGTTTGTAACACACAAAAGGAAGGGAGATAGACATTGATAATTATACCGATCGACTTATAATCACTTTTTGAATCGATTTAGCAATGTCCGTCTGTCCGTCTGTCTGTCCATCTATTGTTGTAATCAAATTACAGGTCGCAATTATAGTCCGATCTTAACAAAAATTGGCACAAGTAAGTTTCGTGGATCAAGGACGAACGCTATTTAATTTGAGGCAAATCGGTTCAGATTTAGATATAGCCCCCATACAAATGTCGCTCCCCATTTGACATTTTCCGCTCTAGAAACCACATAGTGTACCCGATTTTCTTTAAATTTGGCACAGCATCTTATAATTTTTCGCTCTAGAAATCGCATATTGTACGCGATTTTCTTTAAATTTGGCATAACATCTTATAATCCAACTAGAAACTCCTATGCAGAAAATGGGTAAGATCGGTTCAGATTTAGATATAGCCATCATACAAATGTCGCTCCCCATTAGACATTTTCCGCTCTAGAAACCACATATTAAAGCCGATCTTCTTTAAATGTGCCAAAATATCTTATAATCCAACTGTAAACTCCTATGCAGAAAGTGGGTAAGATTTTCACCATAGGTGCTTCTAGTTGAAATGTAAGATGTTTTGCCAAGTTTGAGGAAAATCTGTTTTAATATGTGGTATTTAGCGTGAAAAGATTCAAATCGGGAGTGAAATTCGTATGGGGGCTATATCCAAATCTGAACCGATTTTCTTCAAATAGCGTTCGTCCTTAACCCGAAAAACTTTGTTGTGCAAAGTTTCATTTGGTTCTGGCTACAATTGCGACCTGTACTTTGATTACAAGAATAGATGGACAGACGGACGGACGGACGGACGGACATCGTTAAATCGATTCAAAAAGTGATTCTAAGTCGATCGGTATAATTAACAATGGGTCTATCTCGCTTCCTTTTGGGTGTTACAAACAAATGCACAAAGACATAATACTCTCGTGGTGTATAAATATCTATGGTGAAAGTGGGTAAGATCGGTTCAGATTTTGATATAGCCCCAATACAAATATTGTTCCCAAATTTTTAACCGATTTTGGCATATTATAAAGGGTGTTTTTTATTGAGGTATAGAACTTCGAATTGAAATAAAACACAAGAAAATCGTTTTAATGTCCATCAATTTGGCTTTATTGGAAGGATAATTTTATGCCATTAATGTTTAAATATGATTTCGGGCATGTGGCCGCCGCGGTTGGCTCGAATATAGCCAGCATATGGGGCCGTATGTTGGCAATAACGCCACGAATGTTGGCTTCCAAGCCCCCTAACGTTTCTGGTTTGTTGGCGTAGACGAGCGACTTCACATATCCCCAAAGAAAATAATCCAATGGTGTCAAATCACACGATCTTGGTGGCCAATTGACAGGTCCATTCCGCGAAATTATGCGGTTAACCGAATTAATTGCGCTGATGGACGATTATGTCGACCATAAAATGGACGGAGCTTGCGGTGAACTTCGCGAACTGAACCATTACTTTCGAAATAAATTTGCACGATTTGCAAGCGTTGTTCTTTTGTCAACCTGTTCATGATGCAATGGCAAACCAAACTAAATATTAATCACTTGACAGCTGACAAAATGGCCGCCAGTTAAAAAAGTGATGCCAACTTAAAGTTCTATACCCCAATAAAAAACACCCTTTATTTCACACATTTCGTTCCAGGTTTCTATATAGCCATATACAAATGTCCTTTCCGATTTAACATTTTTTGTCAAACACATACATTTACAGGATACAAAAATCCTTCCTGTTTTCACTTTATTACCGAATTGAATTGTATTCGGATAGAAAGTGGAGTGTATCATATATTCGGTCCCGCCCGACTTTAGCCTGCCTTACTTGTTTTTATTTTGAGTCCTTGAAATATAATGCGGCCCCTAACAATTACCTTAAAAACACTCCTTTGATATATATATTCATACTGCACCCGAAATTGTTATACAAATTGGCTTCTTTGCACCGATGAAAAAGAACATCGATTAAAAAACAATGAAAAGGCTTCATAAAAGAGGGACTTCCTTCCAATTACATTAAAAACACTCCTTTGACATATATATTCATACTGCGCCTGAAATTGTTACACAAATTGGCTTCTTTGCACCGATGAAAAAAACACCAACAAAATAGAAATTTCATAACATATGAGCATCAATTAAAAAACGATGAAACTATTCATTAACGAAGAATAACGAATTTTTCTACTACTTCCGGGTCACAAGATGGGATATATTTCACTTCTTGGGATGCTCTTTTTCTTGCAGGGTACATATAGATCTCAAATGTCGCTCCCGATTTAACTTTTGAAGCCCCAGAAACCAAATATTTTAACCGATGTTTATTAAATTTGCTGATATTATTCTAACTTGGCACAACCGCATTAGGTAGATAATAATGAAATAGAAAGTGGAAGGTATCATATAGTTGGCCCCGCCCGACTTTAGCCTTTCCTTACTTGTTTGTTCTACATTCCCAAGTATCCGTCAAACCGTGCATCTGCACACCCTTTTTACTTGCCGAGGCTGTGAACAAAAAATACATAATATCAAAGTTTTACATGTCAATTTTTGATGAAAATATCTTTTGATACCTGGAAAAGTGGAGCATAATCGCAAAATAAACTCAAAGAAAAATTGTGACAGTTGTGCGAGTAACCGAGCGAATGAAAAGGCAGCGTGTAGTGGTGTATTGGGCGGAAAGGAATGAATAATGAATACATCAATTTTTACAATTCTGATGGTTAAATGTTCCTGAATGATGATGTCGACTGATGGTGATTTATGCATTTGATCATAAGTACAAAGTTCAAAAAAGTAATTCTAATCAACTGTGAAATTTTTATCTAAAATATTTGAGTGCAGAAAGTCATGATTGTGATGAATATTGTAATTTTCCTTCTTTTGAGCGGATGTGGACTTTAGTCGTTAAACCAAAAAATAAATACCATTGAGTTCAAATGTGAGTTTTTGATATTCGACTTATCTTTTTAACTTATTACTTTTAATATTCAACATTGCTTCAAAATGTAAATGAAGAAAATGTTTTACTGGGTTAAGTTATTAGGAAACTTTAGGAAAGGTAGGCTCTTTTATGCAAAGTGCGAATGGGTAATTGATAACACAGTGCTACAAAAAAGAATGAACTAAAAAAATCTTGAGAAATGATAGTAGTTTTCTGGTAGCTAATGTCGAATTGGCGAATTTTTAGTATTTTTATTGGACTCAATTCGTAAAAGAATGTGAGATGTGGACTGGAATGAACAAAACTTATATTTTTGCAAAAATTTGGTATTTATAAAAACTTCAATAACTCCGTCAATTACTGACGGATTTGTTAAGTCAATGCATCGTTTTACTTCTTTCTAAATGTTTTACTTAAATAAGTTTACTAGTTGTACGATTACCAAACCAAATAATGTGTAAAAACATTGACTAATTAGTTAAAATGGGTAAAACTTGTTCATAAAAGTGTGTTTGCTGGACAAAACTACACAGATTTCTTAAGTTTTCTTTACTATGATATATATTTATCGAAAGCTTCAGTTTTCTTCTTTTGAAATCCGTTCGGAAAGTTAAAATCGGTCGATAACCAAATAAGTTAAAGGTTTTTAAGAGCGCAAAGGTGCGAAAACCTGTATTTACTCAAAATTTTGGGGGTGCCTGGCAAATACAGAAATCCTGTTCTACTCGAAAATACCTACCAGAAAAATACTATCACTTCCGAGAGATTTTGGACTGTCGCACAGTGTAATGTATCCTCTTCTCAGGTTATGATGTTTGAGTACTATCTTTAAATTCTAAACTTGAAAAATCCTTTGGATGGACAATTCCTGACCATAAACTCGGAATAAGAATAAGCTTATATTGTTCATATTATGAGCGACTGATCTGAAATATCTTTAGGGGCGTTTCCAGTAGCGTTTACCTCACAGCGACGAAATATTTTGTTGATTCCTCTATGCAACAAAAGTTTGGTAGGATTTTCTGCTGTATTTTGGAATTCTCGATATTTAATTTTTTATGACATACACTTCTTCGAAATCATTATTTTTACACCCTCCACCAGAGATACAAGCCGACCCAGGATTATCCATTGAAAATCATTTATCTCTTACGTACACAGTCCAAGATAACCTATAATCCTAACAATTTGCACCTTACCAGATTTATAACTTTTTTAATTTTTGGCGTCAGAGGAATGTATACAACAAATTCCATGATTCTAGCTGCGGTCATTTGGTTGGTATCATTTTTATCCCCTCCACGAATTTCGAAAAATATCTTTATTTTGCGTGGCTGGTCAGATGAAATTTTTCCTACTCCCCAAAATCGTTATCAAAAATCCCCCATTATACTCAAAATAAAAAAAGTTGTTTTATTTCAAAGTATTCGACAAAAACAGAAAATATGAATGAACAACCATGGACCATTTTGATCATTGTCCCCAAAATAGACAATTGTTGCAATTGATGGAGAAGATTTTTTTTAATTTGGTACTAAAATTCGTTTTACAAATTTTACTCAGTTTGCAATTTAAATGTGTAAATAAAACTACTTTTGTTTTTTTTTTTTATTAAACTTCCCTTGAAAACTTTTTGAGTGTGTGTGTTTTTGGCTATGAATACTAGGTATAGTTTATATAGTTTTGTATAATTTTGTATAGGAATTTTCGGAGTTCGTTTTGGATTCGCTAGCACCACCTATTTATGTGGTTCAAGAAAAAAATCATGAGGCAAAAAATGGAGGTGGTTGGGCGGGTGCAAGTGGACGCTCACCGGTGTCAAAGGTAATGCTAAAAATACACAAAAAGCGCTAGAGGTGTTAAATGTAAGAACGAATCCAATTAATTTTCCCTCCACAATATTTGTTCGAACACACAGGGGGTATTTAGGGGGGCTCCCACACAAAAATTGATTTTTTATAAAATTTGTTACCACCGCTCTTACCGGACCAAGGAGGCCGATAGCGGAGTTAAATGTATCACCGACCCCCAATATTTTTTCATCCCTCGCATTTTCTGTGAACATACCTACCTCCTACCTCCAACCCTTAAGGTGGTCCCCATACGAGGTATACGGGGTATACTAACTTTGTAACACCTTGAAATATTGATCGTCATAAAATTCTAAGACGATCTAGCCATGTCCGTCCGTCTGTTGAATGCACGTTAGCATCTAAACTAAAGGATCTAGGACGTCAAAATTTTCCACAAATGTGTCTTATAGTCGATCAGTTGGAATTGCAACTGGGCGAAATCGGTCCAAAGGGAAAAATGTTTCCCTCACAAGGACTGAAAATTCCCAAAATAATCCCTTATATTTTACAGTATTTAGGCATGTTTATTAAATATGTCTGCTTGTACTTGCTTGATATTGGGTATGCGCATTCCCCCTATAACAAAAAGGCGTACCAAAATGTGCTTCTCATTCGTAGGGGGTGAAATGGGGAAAAACGGATAAAAATAGTACCTATCAAACGACAACAGCTAGACAACAGCTTGGTATGTACGTTCCTTTAATTGAGTAGATACATAATATAAAAGTATTTTTGCAAAATTCTTACTTTTAAGGGGTAACATGGGAAATGAGGGATAAAAATGGTACCAACCAAACGGCTGCACCTAGAATAATGTATGTCGTTTTTGACAAAAAAATAACCACTTTCTTATATAAACAAGTAATGAAAGGAAAGGTAAAAAGGTGAAAACGGGAAGGATTTTTGTATGTATCCTAATCATAGACTGATATGACCTGACTCAATTTGTCACATCGAGAAGAATATTTGTTTCGGGGCTATTTCCAAACATGAAACGAAGTGACTGACTTTCATAATAGGTTCTTCCAGTTCAAGAATAACGTGCTATGCTCAATTTGAAGAAATTCGGTGAAAATACTTGGTTTCTGGTGCGGAAAATGTCAAGCCGTGAGCCAAATTTGTATGGGACCTATATATTAATCTGAACCGATACAACACATTTTCACAATGGGTATTTCTAGTTGAAATATAAGGTATTTTGCGAGATTTGAAAAAAAACTGTTAAAATATATTGTTTATAGAGTGGAAAAAGTCAAATCGGGAGTGAGATTTCTGTGGTAGCCATATATAAATCTGAACCGCTCTGACCTATTTTCACCATGGGTGTTTCTAGTGGAAATATAAGATATTTTGCCAAATTTGAAGATGATCTGTTAAAATATGTGGTTTATAGGGCAGAAAAAGTCAAATCGGGAGCGAAATTTGAATGGGAGCTATATACAAATCTGAACCGATCTAACATTTATTAACCATAGGTGTTTCTAGTTTAAATATCAAATATTTTGCCAAAATTGAAGTCAATCTGTTAAAATATGTGGTTTATAGAGCGGAAAAGTCAACCTGTGAGCGAAATTTGTATGGGAACTATATATAAATCTGAACCGATCTTATACATTTTCCCATCAGGTGTTTCCAGTTGAAATATTAGATATTTTGTTAATTTTGAAGAAAATCTGTTGAAGAATGTGGTATCTAGAGTGAAAGTGTCGAATCGTAAGTGAAACTCGTATGGGCTATATACAAATCTGAAGAGATTTTCTTCAAATTAAATAGCGTTCGTGGTTCAAAGTTTCATTTGATTCTGACTACAATTGCGACATGTACTTTGATTACAAGAATAGATGGACAGACAGACGGACATGTCTAAATCGATTCAAAAAATGATTCTAAGTCGATCGGTATATTTATCAATGGGTCTATCTCGCTTCCTTTAGGGTGTTACAAACAAATTCACAAAGACATTATACCCTCGTGAAGTGTACGAGTTTACAATAAATCTTATTTATATATTTGTGCATAAATGGCCATGTGCTTAGTTCAACATTCATAGTGCTTAAATTTTAATCATGCAAATGTGGCACCATAAAACCGCTAAATGATAAGAAATTTAGAAAATTTTTTTATCGTAGAAATTAGTTATCCTTTTTAGATTCAACTGTATAAGGATGATTTATAATTACTCTTCAAATTAAGGGGAATTTTTACTTTTGTACAATAGAGAAAATCAGTTTTTTCGCTCTCCGGAAAAGTTGTGTTTTTATTCATATCCATTTTTGAATATAAACCCTCGTCATTTTTTCTCAGTGTATTGACAAAGATTTATGTGTCAACAGCCAAAGTGCACACAAACATGGATGTGTATTACACACACCCAGCAACATAAAAGTGACAGATTCATGTTTATAAATAACAAATTTCAAAGTTTGACTGCAGCAAAACTTCAACGCAGCTTAAACACAGAAAATACAAAAATTCAGCAAATGAAACAAGAACGTACTCAAAAGATAAATTGCATGAATTTGCAGGATAATGAATGTTTCACAGGAAAACTAGTGAACCGAGATACGCAGCAGGATGGTGCGATATGCATGCTTCACAAAAACTAAACTTAGCATAATTTTTGAAAATTTATGTTTAGAGCGTTGAGATAAATCGACTTAATTTGCAATCGATTCTAATGCGGTTTTGTTAACTTTTATCGGATACAAATGTATTTCGTCGTACGCCATCTCCTCCTACACCTACACCTCGAGCAGTGGCAGCATCAGCCTATCCAATCGCACCCGCCCCCACATTCGCATCAGCCTCTATCTAAACATACACAGCCATACGGCATATCTATCGTATCTGTGTGAGAAGAAATGTTGTCTCGTAAATATTTATACATATTTTCATTTTAATTTACCCATAGGATTATGCAAATTGGCAAAAAACGATTTCGGTGCGTTTGATACTTTATTTGCGACTCGCATACGTTTCACAGTGGGGTAGTTAGTTCAAGGAATTCGTTTTGTTTCAATACTGACTGGCTTCTCTAAAACTAGTTTAGGGTAAAACTCAACAAAAAACAAGTAAGGAAAGGGTAAAGACGGGAGGGGCCGCACTATGGCCGGAAATTCAAAAAAAAGGACAAAAGTCATATTTTATGATACATGTAATATTGAAAAAATTTATATGTCTATCTTTTCAACACATATCCAGCATTTTATATCCAAACTATAAACAACAAGTAAGGAAAGGCTAAAGTCGGGCGGGGCCGACTATATAATACCCTACACCACTCCCTGCGTATATACATCGCTTTTATTACTAAACCCAGGTGTTTCATGGGAGCAATTTTATGTAGTTCATATAAATTATAAAGTATAAATTCATCTTTAGTCATATTTAACGAATATGGTAAATAATTGATCCAATTTTCCGGCAGACAAATACAAATTATACAGTAGTAATAGGATAAATCGGACCGACATTTGAAAGGAGGCATATAACAACACCGGCTCAAAACATGGGCCTATATATTTCTCATTCGCTGTAGGTAGTCATAGTTTAAATATATTATGATCCGATGTAAGACGTACTTTGTAGAGCTGTACTAGAGTAGAATGGGTTATTCCAAAGTGTGGACACATATATTTGACTTTGTATTCTGAAGTATAATAATATGTCATAATATGTCTTCTTTGTTGAAATATATGAGGGCTATATCTAAATCTGAACCGATCTTACCCACTTTCACCATAGGTTTTTTAGTTGGATTATAAGATGTTCTGCCAATTTTAAAGAAAAACGGCTACAATATGTGGATTTTAGAGCGGAAAAGTCAAATCGGGAGCGACATTTGTATGGCGGCTATATCTAAATCTGAACCGATCATACCCACTTTCAGCATATGTGTTTCTAGTTCAATTATAAAATGTTGTGCCAATTTTAAAGAAAATCGGGTACAATATGTGGTTTCTAAAACGGAGAAAGTGAAATCGGGAGCGACGTTTGTATGGGGGCTATATCTAAATCTGAAGCGATCTTACCCAATTTTAGCATACGTATATCTAGCTGGATTATGAGATGTTCTGCAAAATTTAAAGAAAATCGGGTACAATATGTCGTTTCTAGAGCGGAAAATGTCAAATCGGGAGCGACATTTGTATGGGAGATATATCTAAATCTGAACCGATCTTACCCAATTTTTGCATACGTGTTTCTAGTTGGATTATAAGATGTTCTGCCAAATTTAAAGAAAATCGGGTACAATATGTCGTTTCTAGAGCGAAAATGTCAAATCGGGAGCGACATTTGTATGGGGGCTATATCTAAATCTGAACCGATCTTACCCAATTTTTGCATACGTGTTTCTAGTTGGATTATAAGATGTTCTGCCAAATTTAAAGAAAATCGGGTACAAGATGTGGTTTCTAGAGCGGGAAATGTCAAATCGGGAGCGACATTTGTATGGGGGCTATATCTAAATCTGAACCGATCTTACCCAATTTTTGCATACGTGTTTCTAGTTCGGTTATAAGATGTTCTGCAAAATTTAAAGAAAATCGGGTACAATATGTCGTTTCTAGAGCGGAAAATGTCAAATCGGGAGCGACATTTGTATGGGGGCTATAGCTAAATCTGAACCGATTTCCTCCAAATTCAATACCGATGGTCCTTGGCCAGAAAAACTAACTTCTGCCAAGTTTTATGACAATCGGACAATAATTGCGACCTGTAGAGTGCGATGTCTGTCTGTCCGTCCGTCCGTCCGTCCGTCTGTCCGTCTGCTGTCCATCTAAGCTTGTTCGCACTCTACAGGTCGCAATTGTTGTCCGATTGTCATGAAATTTGGCAGAAGTTATTTTTTCTGGCCAATGACCATTGGTATTGAATTTGGAGGAAATCGGTTCAGATTTAGATATAGCCAACATACAAATGTCGCTCCCGATTTGACTTTTTCCACCCTATAAAGCACATATAGTACCCGATTTTCTTTAAATTTTGCAGAACATCTTATAATCCAACTAGAAACTCGTATGCAAAAATTGGGTAAGATCGGTTCAGATTTAGATATAGCCCCCATACAAATGTCGCTCCCGATTTCACTTTTTCCGCTTTAGAAACGACATATAGAAACCGATTTTCTTTAAATTTTGCAGAACATCTTATAATCCAACTAGAAACACGTGTGCAAAAATTGGGTAAGATCGGTTCAGATTTAGATATAGCCCCCATACAAATGTCGCTCCCGATTTGACATTTTCCGCTCTAGAAACGACATATTATACCCGATTTTCTTTAAATTTGGCAGAACATCTTATAATCCAACTAGAAACACGTATGCAAAAATTGGGTAAGATCGGCCCAGATTTAGATATAGCCCCCATACAAATGTCGCTCCCGATTTGACATTTTCCGCTCTAGAAACGACATATTGTACCCGATTTTCTTTAAATTTGGCAGAACATCTTATAATCCAACTAGAAACACGTATGAAAAAATTGGGTAAGATCGGCTCAGATTTAGATATAGCCCCCATACAAATGTCGCTCCCGATTTGACATTTTCCGCTCTAGAAACGACATATTGTACCCGATTTTCTTTAAATTTGGCAGAACATCTTATAATCCAACTAGAAACACGTATGCAAAAATTGGGTAAGATCGGTTCAGATTTAGATAGAGCCCCCATACAAATGTTGCTCCCGATTTGACATTTTCCGCTCTAGAAACGACATATTGTACCCGATTTTCTCTAAATTTTGCAGAACATCTTAAAATCCAACTAGAAATACGTGTGCAAAAATTGAGTAAGATCGGTTCAGATTTAGATATAGCCCCCATACAAATGTCGCTCCCGATTTCACTTTTTCCGCTTTAGAAACGACATATTGTAACCGATTTTCTTTAAATTTTGCAGAACATCTTATAATCCAACTAGAAACACGTGTGCAAAAATTGGGTAAGATCGGTTCAGATGTAGATATAGCCCCATACAAATGTCCTTTCCGATTTAACATTTTTTGTCAAACACATACATTTACAGGATGCAAAAATCCTTCCCGATTTCACTTTTTTACCGAATTTAATTTAATGAGAATTGTTTGGGTGATGTCCATATGTCCATACTTTGAAATGAATTTGGTATACTACTGTATAATTTGTATTTGTCTGTCGGACAATTAGATCAATTACCATATTATTTACCATACTCGTTAAATTTGACTGAAGATGAATTTATAGCATATAAATTATATGAATATAATTTATATAATTTGTATGAACTACATAAAATTGCTCCCATGAAATACCTGGGTTTAGTAATTAAAGCGAGGTACATACGCAGGGAGTGGTGTAGGGTGTTATATAGTCGGCCCCGCCCGACTTTAGCCTTTCCTTACTTGTTTTAACCAATGTTTGATACATTTTAAAATGTTGTATGGATAGAATGGAGAATGGAAGAACATATAGGCGTTTCAATTTTTCATTTGATTTGGTGATAAAAAGCATATACTTAATATGTATTAGTTTAGCATTTTAAATAACTTTTAAAAATTATATCCTTTGGATCTTAGTAGTCCTGTGAAGAGGCAACAGGATGAGAAAATAAAACAACGTAAAACGCTAATTAACTCAATGTAGCCTATAGTTTCATACCTATATCATACGGTTCAAGTGGAATGACTTTTTTTAATTGTCGTACAGTGTTATTACTTCAATATATTACAAGCAATGGCAAGCTGGCCAGAAATTGATTGTGCTGCTTTTGTGGAATATTGTAACTAGACTTTCACGATAATGTCTCCCACTAAACGCAAGGTCTTAGTCCACGGAAGTAGTATTATAAAGTCGGTAGGCTTGCCTATAGGCTGTATTTCGGAAGAAGCTTCGGAAGCCAGAAATAATAATAATAATGAGACTGGACTGAATCAAGGACATGTTATTTGTATTAATTGAAAATTTTATCCAGATCCAAGCATTGTTGTGGATTTTACAGACTTTTGACCACATTTTCCCATTTCCGCCCATAGTGGGCCGACTATATGATACCCTCCACTTTCTTTCACATTACGGAAGCGGAAGAAGTCAAATCGAAAGCGGAATTTGTATGTGAGCTATATATAAATCGGAACCTACCGATGTTAAAATTTACTAAGACCTTATGTACAGTGGGAGACAAAGTATACCACGGATAATGTTTTCTTAGTATGGTGAAAGTCTCATTGCAATATTCCCCAAAAGCAGTACAATCAATTTCTAGACCGCTTGTCATTACTTGTAATATGTTGCCAAATCGACTCACTCACTTTCCACTCCTATTCCCAAATTCTTGGTACAATTTTCGATGAGAAAAAAACGCCTTGCTGTGTTGTCGTAATTAGTTGAACCGAATAGTTGTTTAAAAAATCTATCATTATAGACAACTCCGATTTAAGATTTGTATTTTCAGTTGTATTTTTTTCTGGCTGAGATTTTTTTAATTTAAATTGTATGTAATGTGTAAAATAAATTCCATAAACCTCATCAGACAGTGCAGAGTAGATAGACCGAGTTGCCTTCTATACAGCTAAGGCTTCATAGTATATTTATGTTATTCATATCTTTCGGATTTGCTTCGTATATATTGCAGGATGGCGAAGACTTTAGCCCTGTAATCGCATTACATACCTTTCCATTGGATTGAAGTCGAAGCACAATTATAAAATTCTAGAAAACTAAAAGTTCAATCGGTGCTACAATTCAGGTTAAAATTTTTTGAACGAATTTAAATAAATTTATTAAAAGTCGCTGGCAAAATAAAATTACGTATAACAAGTAAGAAAGGCGTTAAGTTCATCCGGTCCGAACTTTATATACCTTCCACAATGGATTGCATGCCACAAAGGCTGTGGATTTTCGTAGAAGTGCAGTAACATTACAGGAAAATGTATTTTTTAATATAGCCAAACCAAAAAAATATAGGACAAAGCTACCAATCGTTTATATATATATCAAAATAATACTTCAAGTCAATTCTAAAAGTAAATATAAGACAACAATCTTCAAAAAAAACTTAAATACCATGATAGTGGGTTCTACAGTTGGTTGAATTTCCATTCTATTTTAATTCCAAATACAAATTTTGAAAATTCATTATCTCACGTACATAGTGCAAGATAACCTATCTTCATTATTCAACCAATTTTTGCCGTAAAAGTAAATGAGTACGAATTTGGAAAAATCTTTTTATTTTCCGTTTCTACGCATTCAGAGGAATGTTAGTCCTAATTCCATGACTTTTGCCATTTGATTGATACCATTTTTATCCCCTTTAACCCCCTTAAGAATACGACTTTCTAAAATCCATTTATTTTATTTGTCTACGCAATTTGAAGGATGTACACACCGATGTTCATCATTCTGCCTGTAGCCGTTTAGTTTGTACCATTGTATCCCTTGAAAGTATGAATTTGAAAAACCTTTTTATTTTTCGTGTCTACGCAGTCAGAGGAATGTATACTACGAATTACATGACTCAATCTGCGGTCATTTGGTTGGTACCATTTTTATTCCCTATTTACATTTTAACCCAAAAAAGCACGAATTTTGCAAAAATCTCTTTATTTAAAGTGTCTACGCAATCAGAAGAATGTATACACCGAATATCATTATTTTTGGTGCAGTCGTTTGGTTGGTACCATTTTTATCCCCACATTCTAATTTTAACCTTTAAAAGTACGAATTTGGAAAAAATACTTTAATATTATGTATCTACTCAATTAGAGAAATGTACCCACCGATTTTCGTTTTTATACCCTACACCACTTCGTGGGCTAGGGTATTATAAGTTAGTTTCGCGCCAAATGTTTGTAACACCAAGAAATAATCGAGCTAGACCCACCTTTAAGTATACCGATCGACTTAGAATCACCAGCTGAGTCGATTTAACGATGTCTGTCTGTCCGTCCGTCTGCTGTCCATCTAAGCTTGTTCGCACTCTACAGGTCGCAATTGTTGTCCGATTGTCATGAACTTGGCAGAAGTTATTTTTTCTGGCCAAGGACCATCGGTATTGAATTTGGAAATCGGTTCAGATTTAGATATAGCCCCCATACAAATGTCGCTCCCGATTTGATTTTTTCCGCTCTAAAATCCACATATTGTACCCGTTTTTCTTTAAAATTGGCACAACATCTTATAATCCAACTAAAAAACCTATGGTGAAGGTGGATAAGATCGATAAGATAATAGATATAGCCCTCATACACATGTTGCTCCCGAATGTTTAACCGATTTTGTTCAAAATTTACATATTATATTTCACCAATAAGCACATATGGCGAAAGCGGGTCACATCGTTCCAGGTTTCAATATACCCCCATACAAATGTAATTTCCGATTTAACATTTTTTGTCAAACACATGCATTTACAAGATTCACAAATCCTTCCCGATTTCACTTTTTTATCGAATTGAATTGTAGTGAAGTAGAAAGTCCGTCCGTCTTTAGCCTTTCCTTACTTATTTGGGAGATGTCCATATGTCCATACTTTGGTATAACCCAAATGGGGCCCCATTCTGATCTATTAAAGCTCTAGAAACTACATCTTACATCGGATCTTCAATTTTGCAGATCATGATATTTTTCAACTAAGAACACCTACCGTGAATGAGAAATATATAGGACCATGTTTTGGACCATGCCCAAAATGTTGTTATAGGCTCCCTTTTGAAATGTCGGTCCGATTCATCCTATTACTACTGTATAAATAGTATTTGTCTGTCGGATAATTGGATCAATTACCATATTATTAACCATATTCCTTAAATATGACTAAAGTTGAATTTATTGTAACTGCATAATTTATATGAACTACACCCATGAAATAACTGGGTTTAGTAATCAAAGCGAGGTACATACGCAGGGAGTGGTGTAGGGTATTATATAGTCGGTCCCGCCCGACTTTAGCCTTTCCTTACTTGTTCTATTTGTTGTCGTCTCATAGGTTCTATTTTTATCCCATTTTGTCCGATTCCACCCCCTACGAATAATAATATCTATATGGAGAACGTTTTTGTTATAGGACATACCCAATATCAAGTAAGTACAAGCAGACATATTGAAAGAAACGTGCTTAAATACTCTAAAATATTAGGGGTTATTATGGGCAATTTTAGTCCTTGTGAGAGAAACAAATTTTCCTTTAGGCCGATTTTGCCCAGTTGCAATCCTAACCGATCAACGACTATAAGACGCATTTATGAAAAATTTGGACGTCCTAGCTCCTTTCGTTTAGATGCTAGCATGCTATCAACAGACGGACAGATGGACATAGCTAGATCGTCTAAGAATTGTATAGGGCCTCAAGTTAACATTTCCAGGCGTTACAAACGGAATGACAAAGTTATTATACCCCATCCTGGAGGTGGAGGGTATAAAGACTACATAATATTAAACATTGAACTTACGTTTCCTCAAAACAGTCGTTAATACAGTAGAAGCTGTGTAGCAGGACCACACTGGAACCACTAATTTAGGTTATGGTTAGGTTTTAGGTAGATTTCGTGGTTATGCAGTTTTTTGGAAGTACCGCCCTATTTAAATCAAACCAAAGTGTATGACAATTCCACATTGAATTGCAAAAAATAAATTATGAATGCAGAAAAATGCCCACCCACTGTGCGTTCTATGAGATACTCATTCGACTCAAATAAAAACGAAAGCGAAAAAAAAAACAATCGACTCGCACGGCCTGACAACCACAACGTGATTGTGGCAGCAGAAGCGCCAGCAGATTAAGTCAAAAGGAAGAAGAATAAGAAAAAGGCGAAAAGCCAAACAGCACAAAAGCAATGACAACAACAGCTACAACGGCATAATGATAACACCATTCCAGCCTTGAACTTTGTTATTAGTGTTTTGATTTCAGTCGCAAACACACATTCACACATATAGAACAATGACAACAACAAAAGCAGCAGCATTGATCTGAGAACTCTTAACAACGACAGGGTATTAGTTTTTCGTAAACATTTGCCTTTATGGGGCTTTTTATACCCTACACCACTTCGTGGTCTAGGGTATTATAAGTTAGTTTTCCGCCAAATGTTTGTAACACCAAGAAATAATTGAGCTAGACCCACCTTTAAGTATACGGATCGGCTTAGAATCGCCAGCTGAGTCGATTTAACGATGTCTGTCTGTCCGTCTGTCCGTCCGTCCGTCCGTCCGTCCGTCCGTCTGCTGTCCATCTAAGCTTGTTCGCACTCTACAGGTCGCAATTGTTGTCCGATTGTCATGAAACTTTGCAGAAGTTATTTTTTCTGGCCAAGGACCATTGGTATTGAATTTGGAGGAAATCGGTTCAGATTTAGATATAGCCCCCATACATATGTCGGTCCCGATTTGACATTTTCCGCTCTAGAAACCACATATTGCACCCGATTTTCTTTAAATTTAGTACAACATCTTATAATCCAACTAGAAACACGTGTGCCAAAATTGGGTAAGATCGGTTCAGATTTAGATATAGCCCTCATACAAATGTCGCTCCCGATTTGACATTTTCCGCTCTAGAAGCGACATATTGTACCCGATTTTCTTTAAAATTTGCAGAACATCTTATAATCGAACTAGAAACATGTATACAAAAATTGGGTAAGATCGGTTCAGATTTAGATATAGCCCCTATACAAATGTCGGTCCCGATTTGACATTTTCCGCTCTAGAATCGACATATTGTGCTCGGTTTTCTTTAAATTTTGCAGAACATCTTATAATCGAACTAGAAACACGTATGCCAAAATTGGGTAAGATCGGTTCAGATTTAGATATAGCCCCTATACAAATGTCGCTCCCGATTTGACATTTTCCGTTCTAGAAGCGACATATTGTACCCGGTGTTCTTTAAATTTTGAAGAACATCTTATAATCGAACTAGAAACACGTATGCAAAAATTGGGTAAGATCGGTTCAGATTTAGATATAGCCCCCATACAAATGTCGCTCCCGATTTGACATTTTCCGCTCTAGAAACGAAATATTGTACCCGGTTTTCTTTAAATTTTGCAGAACATCTTATAATCGAACTAGAAACACGTATGCAAAAATTGGGTAAGATCGGTTCAGATTTAGATATAGCCCCCATACAAATGTCGCTCCCGATTTGACATTTTCCGCTCTAGAAACGAAATATTGTTCCCGGTTTTCTTTAAAATTGTTACAACATTTTATAATCGAACTAGAAACACCTATGCTGAAAGTGGGTATGATCGGTTCAGATTTAGATATAGCCCCTATACAAATGTCGGTCCCGATTTTACTTTTTCCGCTTTAGAAACCACATATTGTACCCGATTTTCTTTAAAATTGGCACAACATTTTATAATCGAACTAGAAACACCTATGCTGAAAGTTGGTATGATCGGTTCAGATTTAGATACAGCCCCCATACAAATGTCGCTCCCGATTTGACATTTTCCGCTCTAGAAACGACATATTGTACCCGATTGTCTTTAAATTGTACAGAACATCTTATAATCCAACTAGAAACACGTACGCAAAAATTGGGTAAGATCGGTTCAGAGTTAGATATAGCCCCCATACAAATGTCGCTCCCGATTTGACATTTTCCGCTCTAGAAACGACATATTGTACCCGATTTTCTTTAAATTTGGCAGAACATCTTATAATCCAACTAGAAACACGTATGCAAAAATTGGGTAAGATCGGTTCAGATTTAGATATAGCCCCCATACAAATGTCGCTCCCGATTTGACATTTTCCGCTCTAGAAAAGACATATTGTACCCCATTTTCGTTAAATTTGGCTGAATATCTTATAATCCAACTAGAAACACGTGTGCTAAAATTGGGTAAGATCGGTTCAGATTTAGATATAGCCCCCATACAAATGTCGCTCCCGATTTGACATTTTCCGCTCTAGAAACGACATATTGTATCCGATTTTCTTTAAATTTTGCAGAACATCTTATAATCCAACTAGAAATACGTGTGCACAAATTGGGTAAGATCGGTTCAGATTTAGATATAGCCCCCATACAAATGTCGCTCCCGATTTGACATTTTCCGCTCTAGAAACGACATATTGTACCCGATTTTCTTTAAATTTTGCAGAACATCTTATAATCCAACTAGAAACACGTGTGCAAAAATCGGGTAAGATCGGTTCAGATTTAGATATAGCCCCCATACAAATGTCGCTCCCGATTTGACATTTTCCGCTCTAGAAACGACATATTGTACCCGATTTTCTTTAAATTTTGCAGAACATCTTATAATCCAACTAGAAACACGTACGCAAAAATTGGGTAAGATCGGAACAGATTTATATATAGCCCCCACACAAATGTCGCTCCCGATTTGACATTTTCCGCTCTAGAACCGACATATTGTACCCGATTTTCTTTAAATTTTCCAGAACATCTTATAATCCAACTAGAAATACGTATGCAGAAATTGGGTAAGATCGGTTCAGATGTAGATATAGCCCCCATACAAAGGTCGCTCCCGATTTCACTTTTTCCGCTCTAAAATCCACACATTGTACCCATTTTTCTTTAAAATTGGCACAACATCTTATAATCGAACTAGAAACATCTATGATGAAAGTGGGTAAGATAGGTTCAGATTTAGATAGGCCTCATACAAATGTTGCTCCCGAATGTTTAACCGATTTTGGCCAAATTTTACATATTATATTTCACCAATAAACAGACATGTTGAAAGCGGGTCACATCGTTCCATGTTTCAATATACCCCCATACAAATGTCTTTCCGATTTAACATTTTTTGTCAAACACATACATTTACAGGATGCAAAAATCCTTCCCGATTTCACTTTTTTACCGAATTGAATTGCAATGAGAATTGTTTGGGTGATGTCCATATGTCCATACTTTGAATTGACTTTGGTATACTACTGTATAATTTGTATTTGTCTGTCGGACAATTAGATCAATTACCATATTATTTACCATACTCGTTAAATTTGACTGAAGATGAATTTAGATCAATTACCATATTATTTACCATACTCGTTAAATTTGACTGAAGATGAATTTATAGCATATAAATTATATGAATATAATTTATATAATTTGTATGAACTACATAAAATTGCTCCCATGAAATACCTGGGTTTAGTAATCAAAGCGAGGTACATACGCAGGGAGTGGTGTAGGGTATTATATAGTCGGCCCCGCCCGACTTTAGCCTTTCCTTACTTGTTTGTTTTTTTCTTTCTTTTTGAAATAAACACAAATTGTCTCCACAACATTGGAATAAACTCCCCATAGAGGGACCTCTATTTGTAGTTTTATGTGTATATTACCTGAGTGGAGGCACAATGAGTCTCCACTCCCACAACATTTGCATAAGTGAAAGCCATGGGATTGCATGGAGTGAGTACAGCCTTTTAAGGGCCTTTGCGGAAATGTGTAATCTAATCCAATAAAGTTTTTGCCAGCTACGACTTCTATCTACGAGTATGTTTGTACTTTTGTGCGTATACATGCGAGTAGAACTGACAAGGGTTTGTCACATTATGAGGCTATCCGACAATTTTCACATTAAGTTTTAAGTTTGTTTAAGGTAATATTCCGGAAAATGAGATGTAAAGACCGAACACAAGGTTCGGCCCACAGTGATGGGAAATCGATTTATTTTGGAAACAATTCTGGAACTTATTTTCCAATTGATGTAGCTACATGAAGTTCCACATAGTAATAGACAAGTCGTGTTTGACTTTTCAAGGTCTTAGCGGTTGTGAAAATAATTGAATGCTCGTCAACTCAAAGTTTTCATCCGATTTGAATAATATTATATTTAAAACAAGTAAGGAAAGGCTAAAGTCGGGCGGGGCCGACTATATAATACCCTACACCACTCCCTGCGTATGTACCTCACTTTGGTTACTAAACACAGGTATTTCATGGGAACAATTTTATGTAGTTCATACAAATTATATAAATTATATGAATATAATGTATATGCTATAAATTAATCTTTAGTCAAATTTAACGAATATGGTAAATAATATGGTCATTGATCCAATTGTCCGATAGACAAGTACAAATTATAAAGTAGTATACCAAAGTCATACCAAAGTATGGACATATGGGCATCACCCAAACAATTCTCATTGCAATTCAATTCGGTAAAAATTGAAATCGGGAAGGATTTTTGCATCCTGTAAATGTATGTGTTTGACAAAATATGTTAAATCGGAAAGGACATTTGTATGGGGGTATATTGAAACCAGGAACGATGTGACGCGCTTTCACCATGTCTGTTTATTTGTGAAATATAATATGTAAAATTTGGCCAAAATCGGTTAAACATTCGGGAGCAACATTTGTATGAGGGCTATATCTAAATCTGAACCGATCTTACCCACTTTCACCATCGGTATTTTAGTTGGATTATAAGATGTTGTGCCAATTTTAAAGAAAAACGGGTACAATATGTGGATTTTAGAGCGGAAAATGTTAAATCGGGAGCGACATTTGTATGGGGGCTATATCTGAATCTGAACCGCTCTTATCCAATTTTTGCATACGTGTTTCTAGTTGGATTATAAGATGTTCTGCCAAATTTAAAAAAAAAACCGGGTACAATATGTGGTTTCTAAAGCGGAAAAAGTGAATTCGGGAGCGACATTTGTATGGGGGCTATATCTAAATCTGAACCGATCTTACCCAATTTTTGCATACGTGTTTCTAGTTGGATTATAAGATGTTCTGCAAAATTTAAAGAAAACCGGGTACAATATGTCGTTTCTAGAACGGAAAATGTCAAATCGGGAGCGACATTTGTATGGGGGCTATATCTAAATCTGAACCGATCTTACCCAATTTTTGCATACGTGTTTCTAGTTGGATTATGAGATGTTGTGCCAATTTTAAAGAAAATCGGGTACAATATGTGGTTTCTAAAGCGGAAAAGTGAAATAGGGAGCGACATTTGTATGGGGGCTATATCTAAATCTGAACCGATCTTACCCAATTTCGGCATAGGTGTTTCTAGTCAGATTATAAGATGTTGTACCAAATTTAAAGAAAATCGTGTACAATATGTGGTTTCTAGAGCGGAAAATGTCAAATCGGGACCGACATTTGTATAGGGGCTATATCTAAATCTGAACCGATTTCCTCCAAATTCAATACCAATGGTCCTTGGCCAGAAAAAATAACTTCTGGCAAGTTTCATGACAATCGGACAACAATTGCGACCTGTAGAGTGCGAACAAGCTTAGATGGACAGCAGAAGGACGGACAGACGGACAGACAGACATCGTTAAATCGACTCAGCTGGCGATTCTAAGCCGATCCGTATACTTAAAGGTGGGTCTAGCTCAATTATTTCTTGGTGTTACAAACATTTGGCGGAAAACTAACTTATAATACCCTAGGTCACGAAGTGGTGTAGGGTATAAAAAGCGTTAATCAGCGCCTACAAAAAAATCACACTACATTTTAATACCCTCCACCTCCAGGATGGGGTATATTCACTTTGTCCCACCTTGAAATATTCAACGGAGACCCCATAAGGTATATATTCTGTAAAATTCTAAGACCATTTAGCCATGTCCGTCTGTCTGTTAGGAGGTTGGAATTTTCCGCAAATGTGTGTTATGATTGTAGATCGGTCGGAATTGAAAGTGGGAGAACTCGGCCCAGAGGGATAAGGACTGAAAATACCCCTAATATTTAGACTATTTAAGCAATTATTTTGAAAATTTCCGATTCTTATACACTTGAAATTTGTTTCGTACCTTCCTCTAGTAACGTGTAACCATCAAAAAGTATAAAAAAAATTTTGCGGGTGAAATGGCACAAAAAGGGATAAAATGGTACCAATGATACGATAATAGCTAGAAACATGAAATTTGGAATGTACATCCGTCTAATTGCGTAGGTACGTAAAATAGAGGAATTTTTAAAAAATCGTTCTTTTATGGGATACAAATATGGGAAATAAAGAGGATTTTTTGTACTTTTAATCGGAAAATAGTGATAAAAATGGTACCAACCAAACGGCTGTAGCTCTAATAATGAAATTCGGTGTATACATTCATCTAACTCTGAAGATGCGAAATAAAAAGAATTTTGTCCAAATTGTACTTTTAGGTAGAAAATGGGGCGAAAGGGGATAAAAATGGTACCAAACAAACGGTTGCAGCTATAATAATGAAATTCGGTGTGTACAATTCTCTGACGGCGGTGACGCGAATAATAAATATATCTTCCGATATTCGTAGCTTCAGGATCTAAATGCAATTAAATTTAGCTATAATCAAATTGTTGTGGCTAAAATCATGATATTCAGTATTTTCACTCGCCTGTCTACGCAGACGCGGAAAATAAGATGTACGAATTTAGGCTGTAGCTGGAATCAAGAAATTGCAATTGGGCTTGAGGGAAATTGTTTCTACCTAATAATATTTAGGGTAAATTTTTGAAGATTTCTGACTAATAATTATATTAATATTTATATATAGTAGAGGACTATTTATATTATAATAATGGAGAATTACAATTTTCCTAATATGGTAGTACACTTCTGTGTAATGTC
The DNA here is from genome assembly GCA_947397865.1 of Polietes domitor. Classification (NCBI taxonomy): domain Eukaryota; kingdom Metazoa; phylum Arthropoda; class Insecta; order Diptera; family Muscidae; genus Polietes; species Polietes domitor. The sequence continues at coordinate 50,592,569 of OX377618.1, forward strand.
GACAGCCTCTAATCTACAGATAATACTGTCGAATACTTGTTTTATCCAATATCTTTTATGAAAGGAGAATACAGTGTGGGGATAAGTAGAAACACTTATTCGAAGTAGCTAGCATTTGAATGTAATATGTACAAAAAAACAACTAAAAGTCAATTAAAATCGATCTAAGGCGATTTAGCCATGTCTGTCTGTATAACTGTTGAATGCCCCTAGCTGGAAAATGAAATGATTTAGAAGGTTTAAATTTCTCAAAAGAAATGAAATGAAAATAGAAAAAAATAGCAACATAGCATTTTATTAAACATAGTATGATTACGTGAAGATCATAGTATAATTCACTTGACATCACATTTGATTAATAGTGGATCATATTATGACTATCTGGGGATCATATTATGTTGATTTTGGGATGATGGTATGAATGTGGGGATCATATTTTTTTACAAATTCATCATTTTATGGTAATATAAAGGCAACATTATGATTAAGTTGGGATCATATAATGATAATTGTATAATTATGTTGATTCATAACTATTATATGATTGGCTACAACCATAACCCACCGAAATGTTTTTTTTTTTGCGAATATCAATTGACTTATTGATCTAATAAAATAATCTATCAGGCTGGATATAACAGACCTTTCCTTGTCGTTTGGTCCATTCAAAACGGCGCCGTAAGGTACTACTTGATCTTACGTAAAACAACCAAATTGGAAGTTAATTTTGGTAATTATTTTCCACTTTTTAAGAATTGTGGGATTTGTTATTAAACTTTTTTTAATTCGTTTGCGTCTACAAAGAGTGTCATAAACTCTGCAATTAACCATAGATTTTTTACATGTAGTCAATGTATTCTGCATTAGAATGTTAACAAGTTAAAGAATTATTTCCACAAATAAATCGATATCGAAACACTGTAAGGCCGGCTGGCTGGCCGTGGAGATGGCCCAAAATTATATGCATATCTGTGGTGGTGGCATAATATTAAAAACTTCTGACAAAATCTGACAGGCGTAATAGCGCTGAAGCGCTGTTAATCCCTCAGGTCTACTGGAGGGACACGTTAGGCAATCTTTTCGGAAAGTTTTCGTGATAATTCGTGGGCCATTCCAAAATGAATATTAAGCTTTTTCATAACTATTTTGTTAGTGAAATTTAAGTGGCATAATGGTACGTACCCAGGCTATGGTTATGGTGTGAGCCAGAAATCTTAATACGATTATGATAAAGCTATTAACACATTTAATTAATATACGTGATATGTTTTGTGTTTGAAAACGTATCAGTTTCAGTTTTCTTCCTGTTGTCTAGGGATATGCCCATTTGAAATAACATTAACGGTTAATGCAAGACATACGAATAGAATACGAATTCTCATGTGTGGAAGGGTGAGCTTCCTCCAACATTTTCAAAATTTCATATTCAAATATACAAGAGAAAATCCGTAAAAAATTACTTGGGTATTTGGTGTTAAGAACGCCCACTATCAAAAAGGATGAATTTGTGCAACTTTTGTATTTTTAAGATATTAAACATAAGTTAACTTTTTTCTTTAAATACTGGTATTGTTTTTTTTTTTTCATTGGAGCCTAGTAAGTTTAAATAACGGAATAATATAAAATGGTCAACACGGTTAAAAAAATAAATTTGTTAAAACTTATATATGCATGAAAAAAGATTTTGAACCAGTTCAATACTCCGAAACCAAAACGACATATACACCAAATTTCATGATTTCAGCCCGAATTCCGAAAAAATATATTTTAGTTTGCGATCCCACATAGTCAGAGAATTCCATGATTTTAACTTCGGCCTTATTATCGTACTATTTTTAACCCTCTTTTCCCATTTTACCCCTTATAAGCACTAATTTCGAAATACTCACATATGTTGTTACTATTTTTATATCTTTTCTCATTTCTTCGTCTAGAAGCATGAATTTTGCAAAAATAACTTCGCGTTGGAGATAGGGAGAATATAAGACGGAAAATTTAAAATGTCACATGATCATGGCGGCCAATTGACATCGCCACCACGTGAGATAACACGGCCATTGAATTTGTCGCGCAAAAGAGCCATTGTTTCGTTAGCTGTGTGGCACCGTCCTGTTGAAACCACATAACGTCCACATACATATCTTCTAATTCGGGGCATAAAAAGTTCGTTATCATCTCACGATAGCGAAGACAATTCACAGTAACTGCCTGACCGGCCTCATTTTGGAAAAAATACAGCCCGATGATGCCATCAGCCCATAAACCGCACCAAACAGTCACTCTTTATGGGTGCATTGGTTTTTCAACAATCACTCTTGGATTATCATTCGCCCAAATGTGGCAATTCTGCCCATTGACGAATCCACTGAGGTGAAAATGTGAAGATGATTTTCTTCGAAGTTCACGATATGCATTTTGATTTGAACGCCCATTTTCATAATAAGCCATAATAACTATAACTTGTTGCTCGATTGTGTATATAAAGAGTGATTTTTTTGAGGTTAGGATTTTCATGCATTAGTATTTGACAGATCACGTGGGATTTCAGACATGGTGTCAAAGAGAAAGATGCTCAGTATGCTTTGACATTTCATCATGAATAGACTTACTAACGAGCAACGCTTGCAAATCATTGAATTTTATTACCAAAATCAGTGTTCGGTTCGAAATGTGTTTCGCGCTTTACGTCCGATTTATGGTCTACATAATCGACCAAGTGAGCAAACAATTAATGCGATTGTGACCAAGTTTCGCACTCAGTTTACTTTATTGGACATTAAACCAACCACACGAATGCGTACAGTGCGTACAGAAGAGAATATTGCGTCTGTTTCTGAGAGTGTTGCTGAAGACCGTGAAATGTCGATTCGTCGCCGTTCGCAGCAATTGGGTTTGTGTTATTCGACCACATGGAAGATTTTACGCAAAGATCTTGGTGTAAACCCGTATAAAATACAGCTCGTACAAGAACTGAAGCCAAACGATCTGCCACAACGTCGAATTTTCAGTGAATGGGCCCTAGAAAAGTTGGCAGAAAATCCGCTTTTTTATCGACAAATTTTGTTCAGCGATGAGGCTCATTTCTGGTTGAATGGCTACGTAAATAAACAAAATTGCCGCATTTGGAGTGAAGAGCAACCAGAAGCCGTTCAAGAACTGCCCATGCATCCCGAAAAATGCACTGTTTGGTGTGGTTTGTACGCTGGTGGAATCATTGGACCGTATTTTTTCAAAGATGCTGTTGGACGCAACGTTACGGTGAATGGCGATCGCTATCGTTCGATGCTAACAAACTTTTTGTTGCCAAAAATGGAAGAACTGAACTTGGTTGACATGTGGTTTCAACAAGATGGCGCTACATGCCACACAGCTCGCGATTCTATGGCCATTTTGAGGGAAAACTTCGGAGAACAATTCATCTCAAGAAATGGACCGGTAAGTTGGCCACCAAGATCATGCGATTTGACGCCTTTAGACTATTTTTTGTGGGGCTACGTCAAGTCTAAAGTCTACAGAAATAAGCCAGCAACTATTCCAGCTTTGGAAGACAACATTTCCGAACAAATTCGGGCTATTCCGGCCGAAATGCTCGAAAAAGTTGCCCAAAATTGGACTTTCCGAATGGACCACCTAAGACGCAGCCGCGGTCAACATTTAAATGAAATTATCTTCAAAAAGTAAATGTCATGGACCAATCTAACGTTTCAAATAAAGAACCGATGAGATTTTGCAAATTTTATGTGTTTTTTTTTTTTTAAAAGTTATCAAGCTCTTAAAAAATCACCCTTTAATAATATCACTATTCAAATCACTAAAACTGTGTTCTGAAAAACTGAAAAATACGTTTTCAGAATCGTTCAGAAATATACCTTGTGAAATAGATTTACAGTCATTATGCAATAAAAGCACCATAAATACCCATTTTAATGTAATGGTATTGAGGAAAATTTAACGGATACGGAAACTTAAAAAGCACCAAAATAGAAACGCTGATTGACAACGAACTCCAGTGACTGGAGTCCAGTCATGATTTGAACGAATTGTGAAAATATTAACACGAACCGTGATCAGGTTGTGCTTGATACTGTGGTTATGTCGACAACGAACCATGGTCATGTTGAAAGCGAACCGTAGCCATGTTGAGAGCCAACTCTGAACATATGGACATCGAACAGCAGTCATGTCGAGAACCAACTGCTGTCATGTTCATTGCCAACTGCAGTCATGTTCACAACGAACATTTATGTTGTGAACGTAGTTGAGAACGAACTCTGATCACGAACCGTGTTCATATTAACATCGAACAGCATTCACTTTCAATAATTTATTGTTCCGTTTTTATTGAATTGTTGGTAAAATCTTTGTGAGACTTTTTTTCCTGAAAAACCGACTTTTTGTGAAACGTTTTCGAAATTCTCATCGGTAACCGTGGTGGACAGGGTTGCCGAACGTATGTATGTATACACTTTTTTGTTGTAACAAAATGTGTCTATTAATTGCTGATCGGTTAGGGTTGAAAGTGTTCGAACATTTTCACGAGTTTCCATTCGATCTTTCCTTTTTATAGTTTTGTTATAACTATTTACTTAGGTCATTTTGGATTTGTTTTCTTAGACAGAAAAGATTTTATAGTTATAGTTTTTATAGTTTTATAGATAGTTACATCATACTCCAACTCATTTTTTTGCTGACCCACAACTTTTAAGTAACAGTAAGCAACACAAAGCGTTGTCAACTGCCGCAACGTTCTGTATTAGATTATGATTGAAAAATTCAAAGTTTCCATTGGAAATATCGGAAATGTAACTACACTTAGGAAACGACAGAGACCCATCGTTTATTATACAGATCGGTTTAGAATCACTTTCTGGGTCGATTTATCAATGTCCGTCTGTCAAACTACAGGTAGCAATTGTTGTCCGATTCTAACAAGAACAGGTACGTTTTGCTGGTCAGGGACAGAAACTATTTAATTTGAAGCAAATCGGTTCAGATTTAGGTATAGCCGTCTTACAAATATCGTTCCCGATTTTACCTTTTCCGCTTGAAAACCCAATACTGAAGCGGAGCTGGAAAGGTGGAAAGAGGAAATTTGCTTCACATATTACGTAAATTTTCAGTCGTCGTTAGAGAAAAACATTTCCCTACAGGCGCGATTTCGTAAAATTTCTTTTTCATTATTCCTGATATAGCCGTTTGGTTGCTACCATTCCGAACTATTTTGAAGCTAAATAAATTATATTTCGGAAATAAATTATATTTCACGTTCATTACTGTATATAATAGGTGCCAATCGTATCCCTTTTTACCATTTTGATTTTAAAAATACGAATTTAGAAATAATCTCTTACTTAGTGCATCTACACAGTCACGTATTTTTACATAGAATACAATGATTCTAGCCGAAGCCATGGTTGGTATCATTTTTATACCCATTCGCCACGTTTCCCCTAAAAGAAAAAAAAATAGGAAAATTAATTTATCTTGCGTGTCTACACAATCAGAGGAATATGCACACCGATGTTTAATTTATCCCTCTTTCCCGATTTTGGGCTAAAGTTGGTATAATTCAGTACACACCGATTTTCATGATATCTACAGCCATTTAATTGGTACCACTTTTATTCACTTTTGGCCTGTTTTGCCCTTTCACCAATTTCAAAAATGAAATATTTGTTTTTCGAGTGTATACAGTCAGGGAAGTGTACAAATAGCTGCAGCTATTTGGTCGGTACACTATTTTTATCCCTTTTTCGCCATTTCCGCCTTAAAAGTACGTAATTCGGAAAATACCTTTATTTCATGAGCCGACGCAATTTGACGGGTTTACACGCTGAATTTCGTACTTCTAGTTTATGTCGTTTGATTGGTACTTTGATCATCGCTATCCTTCACAAGATAGCGTGCCTTCAACATACAGACGGACATGACAAGATAGTCTTAGAATTTTACCCGATCCCTATACCCTTCATCTTACGGTGGAGGTAAATTTTGAAAAAAAAGTATAATTGAATTTTTTGTTTACCGTGCTCTACCAAAATAGACACATTTCTCGCAGAACATTTTAATCCTTAAATGCACTTTTTGAAACAACTTTCCTTGATTTTCACGAAATAAGTGTCGAATTGATCCATCACGAGAGGAGCTGTAGGGTTAAAATCTTCCCTAAAAATGATCCTCAGAAAATTCCACAATAAAATTCTGATAATAAGAATTCTCTCGTACATTAACTTACACCAAAAGATGAACATTTTTACCCACTGCGAAAAGAAAGCCAGTCCAGCTGGACTATAAGTTTATTCTGCAAAAATGGTCTACTCAACATGCCCTTTCAGAATTATAGTGTTGCTAGTCTATTCCAATCAAAAAGTCTTAATTTGGTAGACAGTGTAATAAAAACAATTTCAGATAGAATGCATCTTGGATACAAAATTCAATATAGAAAATCAGTCTGAATTTAATTTATTTGTGACAAAAATATATAGGGTATTTAAAATTAGTTTTTGTCATCCCTCCTTTGCAACAAATTCAAATTATTTTTTAAATATGAGCTCTTATATAGAAATTTATCACTTTGCTACAATGTGTGCACACAGTCTATGTATGTATGTATATAATGTACTACATGTGCACGTGCACACACATACATGTATGCGTGAGGATTTTGTAAAGAAAAAATTGGATTTCAACCAAAGATCCTTTTTTATTGCACTCATTCCTTTAAAGCTCGACACAACCGACTTTGGTATTATTGCACTAAGACTATTGCTGTCGTCTGGTGATGTTTTTATTACAACATTAACTGTTACTTTGTATGTGTGAGAATGGGAGAGTGTGTAGAAAGTGTCTGGTGTGTGGCAGTGTGTCTGCGCGTTCTCTGTAGGATGCGGATGTGGTGTTTGTGTTTAAGTGTGTGTTTTATTTTCGAGGATTTATCTTCGATTCACTCCCATTTTATATTTAGATACTTGTAGCAAAATACGTACGTGAATGAGAATATGGATAAATGTGTGTGCGTGTTTGTGTGACTTTGTATGTTGTCACGTAAGTTGAAGGCAGTTCAGTTGGGCATAAAACAACAGAGACGACGGCAGTGGTATCGTGGTATCGGTGGCAGTGGCAACATTAGACATTTCACAAAATTTGCCATCGATAAAGAAGTGAATTTGTCGTTTCTTGTTTCTGTGTTTCCTTTCCTACTTCTTCTCCCCTTCATTGCTTTTCAGTGGATGGCCTTAGTGTCATCTCATCGATAACAAACAATACACAAATGACAAGAGCTGCAGAATTATTTTGGATTAGACAATACGTCACACTTCACCAAAAGGCGATGAGGTTGGCAACGAAACGTAAAGGAAAGGAATCACAAAAAACACATTCGATGTGATTTCTTTATTGCGTGGAGGAGAATTCATATGAAATAGCAGCAGTTTTACTTTTAATTTGCAGTTGAATAAAAAAGGCATTTGAAAAGACATCAATGTATGTATATATGTATGTCTGTTCGTGATATGATCTATGAAGTGTGTCTAATGCTGCAGTAAAACTGGGGCATAGTTAAGGAGCGTGTCAATTGCAGAGGAACAAATTACATATATATTGTCCTTTGAAGTTTTTGAAACACATGGGTTGTGGGCTTATTTTTATTTTATTTGATTTGTGCCAAAAATGGGCGATATAAGTGTGGGCGTAATATCCACCATACAAAGTTAAAACCAATTATCGAAAATATTCAGTTATATGATAACTATGATACCGAAATTTCGTCGTTATTAGTTACTTTTCCGCCAAATGTTTGTAACACCAATAAATAAACCTTTAAGTATACGGATCGGATTAGAATCGCCAGCTGAATCGATTTAACGAGGTCTTTCTGCCCGCCAGGCCGTCCGTATGATGTCCATCTAAGCTCGTTCGCTCTCCACAGGTCGCAATTATTGTCCGATTATCGTGAAATTTGGCAGAAGTTATTTTTTTGGTCCAAGGATTATCGGTATTGAATTTGGAGCAAATCGGTTCAGATTTAGATATAGCCTCCATACAAATATCCCTATAACTTACACTATTACTGCTCTAGAATACACATTTTACATGGGGTCACGACAAACTTCCCAGAATCGTATTATATTTCAACTAGAAACAGTTAGCTGGAAAGTGGACCACATGGATCCGTGGTTTGATATAGCACCCATACAAAAAAATGCTCATATTGCATAGGATTTTGATAAAATTTCCCATACAATGTTACATTTAGACTTGAAACATTTATTTTGAAAACCAGGTATATAGGTCAATGTTTTGGTATAGCCCCCATACAAATGGGCCCCCAGTTTACACTATTACTGCTCTAGAACTAACATCTTACATTGGATCTTGATAAAATTTTGCTGATCAGTTTATATTTCAATTAAGAATTCCTACATTGAAAGTGATCTAGAAGGGTCCACTTCTTAATGTAGCGCCCTTACTAATGGGCCTCCATTTTTATTTTTACCCCTCTAGGACCCACATTTTATATCGGAACTTTATCAAATTTTGCATATTATATTATGTTTATCTATTTTGTACTGGGGCTACAAATTCTACTCTATTACAGCTGTAGAACCCACATCGTGCGTTGGTTCTCGATATAATTTTGCAGATCGTGTTATATTTCAATTAAGAATACCTACTTTGAAGATGATCTATATGTGCCACTTTTTTCAGTATTACCTCTCTAGGACCAACATTTTACATCTAAAGTTTTTCAAATTTGTTTACTATGAAAGTCAAATATATATGTGTCCATATTTTGGCACAATCCCCGTACAAATGGTCACCCCATTTTAAACTATTACAGCCTCAGAACCTATATCTTATAATCTTTATAAAATTTTGCAGATCATGACTCATTTCCACTAGGAACGCCTAAAGGGAACTATAATGGCCCCCCAACCCGCAAGAGTTGTTAAGCCCCTACAAATTTCCGTCAAATTTATCATATTACCGCTCTGCATTTGGAATCGGATCTTGATCAAATTTTCCAGATCATATTATATTTACTCTCGGAATTCCTACCCGAAAATTCGACCATATGGGTCAATGTTTCCAAATACAACTGTCCCACCAATTTTCAATATTATCGCCTTAAATCCTTCATATTACATCGGATCTGGATTCAATTTTCCAGATCAAGTATTGTTTCATGGATCCCGATTTTAGACGTATTTCATACATCACGTTATATTTCAGTTAGGAACACTTACAGCAAAGAATTTGCAACCGCTCATTAGCAGTTTTTTTAGATTTTTTTACGTAACACTTCAGATTCAACTTATTACAGTCAATCAATTTTCCATATTCATTAAATTTGACTAAAGATGAATTTATAGTATATAGTATATACTGTATAGTATATACTGTATATAGTCGGCCTCGCCCGACTTTAGCCGTTCCTTACTTATTTTATTTATTAAAACTTAAAAATTCCCATTTTCCCAAGAAAAACATCATAAAATTCGATGATTTTGTTCACAATAATTTTCCGATTTTTTTATTTTAAGTTTTTTAAAGTAAATATATATATATATAAAAATCAATGTGTGTCTGTATGTTGCGTATAGGACGCCAAACAGGTGGACCGATTCGCCTGAAAATTTTACTGGATCTATCTTCTGGACAGAGGATGGTTCCTGGATAGTCTAGGCCATGATAGGACAAAGGGGGGTGGTACCTCCCACACAACAAATATTTTAAAACTATCACAACAGGCATACCGATGGGTGGATTCGTTCGATAATTTTACTGCAGCTAACTTCTGGGCAAGGGATGGTTCCAGGATATACTACGTCATTATACGAAAAAGAAGCGTGGCACCGCCCACACAAACTATATTTTAAAACTATCATAAAACACGTTCCGAAGTGGGGATTCTCTTGAAAATTTTATTGTGACTAACTTCTGAACAGAGGATAGTTTCTATACAATGGTCATGAACCAATGGACGTGAGACTGCCCACACCAACTATATATTAAAACAAGTAAGGAAAGGCTAAAGTCGGGCGGGCCGACTATATAATACCCTACACCACTCCCGGCGTATATACCCCGCTTTTATTACTAAACCCAGGTGTTTGATGGGAGCAATTTTATGCAGTTCATATAAATTATACAGTATAGATTCATCTTTAGTCATATTTAACAAATATGGTAAATAATAGACACAATTTTCCGGCAGACAAATGCAAATTATACAGTAGTAATAGGATGAATCGGACCGACATTTGAAAGAAGGCCTATAACAACACTTGGGGCCTGGCCCAAAACATGGGCCTATATATTTCTCATTCACGGTTGGTATTCAAAGTTATAATATAACATGATCCGATGTAAGACGTAGTTTCTAGAGCTGTATTGGAGTAGAATGGGGCCCCATTTGGGTTATTCCAAAGTATGGACACATATATTTGACTTTGTATTCTTAGTTGAAATATAATATAATCTGCAAAAGTAGGTATTCTTAGTTGAAATATGACATGATATGCAAAATTATATCGAGATCTAATGTACGATGTGGGTTCTAGAGATGTAGTACAGTATGGGGCTTATACCAAAATATGGACCCATATATAGGGTGTTTTTATTGAGGTATAGAACTTCGAATTGAAATAAAACACAAGAAAATCGTTTTAATGTCCATCAATTTAGCTTTTTTGGAAGGATAATTTTATGCCATTAATGTTTAAATATGATTTCGGGCATGTGGCCGCCGCGGCTGGCTCGAATATAGCCAGCATATGGGGCCGTATGTTGGCAATAACGCCACGAATGTTGGCTTCCAAGTCCCCTAACGTTTCTGGTTTGTTGGCGTAGACGAGCGACTTCACATATCCCCAAAGAAAATAATCCAATGGTGTCAAATCACACGATCTTGGTGGCCAATTGACAGGTCCATTCCGCGAAATTATACGGTTAACCGAATTAATTGCCCTGATGGACGATTATGTCGACCATAAAATGGACGGAGCTTGCGGTGAACTTCGCGAACTGAACCATTACTTTCGAAATAAATTTGCACGATTTGCAAGCGTTGTTCTTTTGTCAACCTGTTCATGATGAAATGGCAAACCAAACTAAATATTAATCACTTGACAGCTGACAAAATGGCCGCCAGTTAAAAAAGTGATGCCAACTTAAAGTTCTATACCCCAATAAAAAACACCCTTTATTTGACTTTCATAATATGTCTTCTTAGTTGAAATATAATACAAAATGCAAAATTTGATAAACTTTCGATGCAAATTGTGGGTCCTACAGGGGTAATAATAAAAGAGGGGGCCATTTGTAAGGGCGCTGCATTCAAAAATGGGCCCATATAGATCACTTGTAAAGTAGGTATTATTAGTATGAAATACAAATATAATATAATTTGCAAAATTTGAAAAACTTCCGATATAAAATGTCGGTCCGGTAAAAAGTGAAATCGGGAAGGATTTTTGCATCTTGTAAATGTATGTATTTCACAAAAAATGTTAAATCGGAAAGGACATTTGTATGAGGGTATTTTGATACCTGGAACGATTCACCCCTTTCACCATGTATGTTTATTGGTGAAATATAATATGTAAAGTTTGGCCAAAATCGGTTAAACAACATTTGTATGAGAGCTATATCTAAATCTGAACCGATCTTACCCACTTTCACCATAGGTTTTTTAGTTGGATTTTTAGATGTTGTGCCAATTTTAAAGAAAATCGGGTACAATATCTGGCTTCTAAAGCGGAAAAAGTCAAATCGGGAGCGACATTTGTATGGGGGCTATATCTAAATCTGAACCGATCTTACCCACTTTCACCGTAGGTTTTTTAGTTGGATTTTTAGATGTTGTGCCAATTTTAAAGAAAATCGGGTACAATATGTGGTTTCTAAAGCGGAAAAAGTCAAATCGGGAGCGACATTTGTATTGGGGCTATATCTAAATCTGAACCGATCTTACCGAATTTCTGCATAGGTTTTTTAGCTGGATTTTTAGATGTTGTGCCAATTTTAAAGAAAATCGGGTACAATATGTGGTTTCTAAAGCGGAAAAAGTCAAATCGGGAGCGACATTTGTATTGGGGCTATATATAAATCTGAACCGATCTTACCCAATTTTTGCATAGGTTTTTCTAGTTGGATTATATGATGTTGTGTCAAATTTAAAGAAAATCGGGAACAATATGTCTTTTCTAGAGCGGAAAATGTCAAATCGGGAGCGAGATTTGTATGGGGGCTATATCTAAATCTGAACCGATCTTACCCAATTTTTGCATAGGTTTTTCTAGTTGGATTATAAGATGTTGTGCCAAATTTAAAGAAAATCGGGTACAATACGTGGTTTCTAGAGCGGAAAATTCCAAATCGGGAGCGACATTTGTATGGGGGCTATATCTAAATCTGAACCGATCCTACCCAATTTTTGCATAGGTTTTTCTAGTTGGATTATAAGATGTTGTGCCAAATTTAAAGAAAATCGTGTACAATACGTGGTTTCTAGAGCGGAAAAAGTCAAATCGGGAGCGACATTTGTATGGGGGCTATATCTAAATCTGAACCGATCTTACCCAATTTTTGTATACGTGTTTCTAGTTGGATTATAAGACGTTCTGCAAAATTTAAAGAAAATCGGGTACAATATGTGGATTTTAGAGCGGAAAAAGTCAAATCAGGAGCGACTTTTGTATGGGGGCTATATCTAAATCTGAACCGATTTCAAATTCAATACCGATGGTCCTTGGCTAGAAAAAATAACTGCTGCCAAGTTTCATGACAATCGGACAACAATTGCGACCTGTAGAGTGCGAACAAGCTTAGATGGACAGCAGACGGACGGACGGACAGACGGACAGACAGACATCGTTAAATCGACTCAGCTAGTGATTCTAAGCCGATCGGTATACTTAAAGGTGGGTCTACCTCGATTATTCCTTGGTGTTACAAACATTTGGCGCAAAACTAACTTATAATACCCTAGACCACGAAGTGGTGTAGGGTATAATTATCACAAAACACGTAACGAATGGCGGATTATCTTGAACATTTTGCTGTATCTAGCCTGTGGAAAGGGGATGTTTTCTGGCTATAATAGGGGAAGACACGACAAATGGGCATCACAAAAACTATATTTTAAAACTATAACAAAACACATTGATTCACTTGAATATTTTATTGTAACGAACAGAGGATGACCCTTGACTATATAAAGGTCATGCTACAAAAAGGGACGCGGCTCCACCCAAACAACAATATTATAAAGAAACACGTGCCGATTTTTTTTCTGTCGCTACGTTCAGGTAAGGGTTTGGTTTTTGAATATAAGAGGTCATGGTATGAACAATTGGCTCGTCTCTTCATGCTCGAACCAAGCAAGGTGTTCCAGTAGATGGGTATTAAAATGTTTACGCTTCATATGCATTGGGCCGTGTTTATTCCGTACACCCAAACAACGCAGAATGTTATTATTTGAGAATTTTATTAGTTAACGTGAGAGGACCCACTACATTTCAAATTTAAGAGCAGTTGAGAGAGGCGTGTCAGAAACTGGGAGACCACATTAATATATGCTTCTGTCAGCTGTCATTCTCTCCAGATACGAACTTTGTTTGCGATAATATTAAGAACTTGCTCGCCATCTAACCCAAAAGACCTGTGGGAAAAAATTAAAGAGGATATGAGTGAGGACATTTTGCATCATTATCGCACCGTTACGATTCTATATCATTTGCGATTAACATTTTCAACGATACGCTGATAAAAATTTAAGACATATGCCTAGCCATCAGCAACAAAACTATTAATCAACTTGGAATGGTGGTTCCTGAACGTTCTACCATGAAGCACTCCAATGAAATACTGACTAACTTAACTTATAGACACAAAATACATTCTTAGATATAATTACCATAATTAATTAACTCTCTAATAAATGTTTCATTTTCTTTAAAGAAACACTGAAAAAATTACTTACATTTTCATGAAGCTTTTATATTTTAAAAGTGTAACTTATGAATTTAAATATATAAGTATTAATTTAAGCTAACTTACAGAAGTAAAAATATACAAAACAAAAATTGCGAGCATACAAAGTTACATACATAAGGAAGACGAAAACCCGTGCAACGCCGGGTACAAAAAGCTAGTGCTTCATAAAACCAGATAATATTTTTGAATTCCATTGTATTCTGGCAAGTCCTTCTAGTTATGCCAAATGCTAGCATGAGTATGGAGCAGTATGCGCTGTTAAATTAAATAACTTTAATAACTTCCATCTTTTCATATAAGTTGTACACACCCTTATATCTTCTATATCGGTGCCTGAAATTCACTATGATTTTATATTTGATAGTTTGAACAATTGTTTTACAAATTTGGTACTGGTGTCATATGCCACGAGTCTCTTACACACAAATAGTCCGGGCCTAAGTAAAATTCGTATAAATTTCATCCAGACGACTGTACCTTAATTGTTGTTTTTTTTGAGGTTGTGTCCATTTTTAAAGAACTACGCATGGAACACTCCAAATTGAGAGCATTTGGGTTTAATTATAGCAAACTGAGCAATCGGTAATAGCGTTGCCAGATCAGGCAAATCTCTGACTGTTAAATCATCATGGGAAAATCTAAAAAGCTAACGATAATGCTGAAATCGGACATTCGGGTCACACTAATATGCATTTTAGGTTTAATTGGACCTTAAACCTAACATTTTCTATGTAGATTTATCTCTAGTCACACTAATTAAGTTATTAATTAGACGTGGTAATAGTGGTCAGTTTCTTACTGAGAAACCTGACCTAATGATAAGTAAATGTCCCATTAATAACTGCTGTTTTGTAGCAATTAATAGACTTATTAATATTTATAGCACGACTGTATTAGTTTGTACTCGGCTATCAGGAAATCGGGAATTAGGGTGTTATTAGCTACTACCTTTGTTTGGCTGATTATAGCGATACCCATTTTACAGGTATCTGATATTTGTTATACAACAGCATACTTAAGTAGTGGTTATGTTTCGAACACAACAATCATCATTATTAGGGAGCTATACAAATATTCTCCTGAATATTTCACCTTATCAGCAAATTAATTTACCATATCACACCACCCCACAACCAACACCCAGAGTAATTAATTCAAAAAGTTTTCTAAAACGAATTTAATGTACTGCGCTGTGTTGCGAAACGTATTTAAATGTGGAAATGAATATTTTTCTTTGAATAACTTTTGCATTAATCAACTCAACTCCACTGTGCCTCATTTATCATGGACACAGTCAAACAAATTTTAATGCCCGCGGCACAAACATACACACAGAGAGAATGCCGAAAAACATACCCAAGGAATAATGAGAATGGAAATACTGACTGAAAGAAAGCGAAAACGTTAAGACAAAGCGAAAGAGAAAGAAACGAAAAAACAATGGCACTGGCATGGCATCCCTTTGCAGGATTGCAAATATAAACGTTATATAATTAACTGCTAAAGGAAGTAGTGGTCCAGCATTCAAAGAACACTAAATACAAGCGAAAGCACCAACGCACCAGCAAAAAGCAGCTCAGAAAAGAAACGCTCTTATTAAGATGAAAAGAAGCTTTCGCTGGCCAGCAACCAAAGAAAACATAAGAACCAGAAGAACAGCTGAAACTCAACATTGTGACTGTGTGTCCTTACACGTTTCCTTCGAGTTCGACAAATACACTAAATTGTTTTAATGAACAGCTCAAGATGTTCTTCTTTATCAGTTGTTGTGTGTGTTGGACGAATGAAAAGGCAGCAAGAAGAAAAAATAACCGAACAGGGAAAACATAACAACAACACTACTCGAGAAAAAGAGAAAAGGAAACCTCTGTTATTGTGGAGTTAGATTCGGCCTAGTGGAATTTCAAACACCCTTCAGCAAGGAGCTCGATTGGGGCAATAAAGTAATAATTTCAAATCGTCCTTCAAATATCCTATTCTATACAATTGAGAAGCAGGAAACATGGCTAAAAATAATGTATGAACAATTTATTGCATTTTTCCAAATGAATGGCTTTCACAAACGGTGAGAATTTTTGCAAATAAAATATTTTTGATATGAACTCGTATACTGTAACCACAATACAAACTGATATTGAGCGTAGACAATATCTCAGTTCAAATCCAATATTGATAATAGACCGAAATAATACAGACGAAAAAATTAAAATAAAATATTGTTGTCCCCCTCCACATTGGATTGCATTCCGCAGTGTTAACGGTAGATTAGAGGCTGTCGCTTCACGCATAGGTGCAGTAAGATAATAGGAAAATTATGATGTTAATGGCGAAAGTTTGTGAAATAAATTGTGATGTTTCATTACACTGGCCAACAAATTAAGACTTTTTGAATGGAACAAACTAGCGATCCTAAAATTCTGAAAGGGCATGTTGAGTAGACTATTTTTATAGAATAAACTCATATTCCAGCTGGTCTAAGTTTCCTTTTACAGTGGGTCAAAGTTTTAATTTTTTGTCGAAGGGAGCTTATTAGGGTGGGTTGATTTTTATTTTTTAAATCGTATAGCAAAACTAAGAAAATTCTCCGAAGAAACCATTTATCTAAAATAAAATCTTAATCCGCGCCTCTCTACTTGAAAATTTGTATGTCCACATTTGCCAAAAAAATAAACGTTAAAAAAATAGTTTTTTTTTTTAAAAGAAATCGAATTTCCTGAATAAAATTGTTTAGTAAGGTAGTTATTTTGCACTTTATATTTTTGTCTGCACTCAAATTTTTTTTATTAAAAAAAGTATTCACACAAGTAAAAATTTTCAAGTCTAGAGGCTCGGATTAGGGTTTTGATTTTAGACCCATGGTTTCTTCGAAGAACTTTCTTAGAATTTAATGTAGATTAGGTTTTT
Organism: Polietes domitor; assembly: GCA_947397865.1. Lineage (NCBI taxonomy): Eukaryota > Metazoa > Arthropoda > Insecta > Diptera > Muscidae > Polietes > Polietes domitor. The sequence continues at coordinate 50,609,471 of OX377618.1, forward strand.
GCTATACATTTTTTCATCAATACAAATCAACCCGCCCTAGAGCTTATTCTAAGCGAAAAAATGTTGTAAGCTAATGTCAGAGAAAATTCTTATTGTCTGAACTGAAGTGGAATTTTATGAGGACCACTTTTATGGAAGATCTTAATCATACAATAATAATAAAATGCACTAGGAAAAAATTGTCGGAAATTTTCAAAAATTGAGAGAAGTGACTATGGAAAAGTGCGCATAAATGCCAATCATATGGAGAATGCAAAATGTTTTTTTAACATATGATTGCTGAAAGTTGAAATAAATGCAATTGCAACTGCGATTTTTTTATTTTTTTTTTTTACTACAAGCGGCATTGGTTCTTAATACATATCAGCCGCATCCGCTGGATAGATCGCGAAAAAATACAAATCAAAAATGTCACGAATACAAATCATTTTAGCCATATTTCCCTCGAGATGAAAAATTCTTCCCATCCTTTTTTGTTTACTGTGCTCCACCTAAATACCCGCATTTTTTTGTCGAAAATATCGATCTTCCAAAAAACATGGACCAATTTTAACACTAGTAATTTTGTTGTATAAGTTGGCGAGAAATTTTAATTTTAAGCGTGCAGTACTTTATTTACAACGTTAGTGTCTTCGTATAACATTTTTATCCTTACATGTCCCTCTTTTAGGCTCTCGAAAAAAGGTCAAATTGATCTATAGAGGAGCTTGATGGTTAAGATCTGCCCCAAAAATTATCACCATAAAATTCCACTATATAGTTCTGACAATAAGGATTCTCTCGGACATTTGCTTACAACACTATTTTTTGCTAAGTATAATGCTCCATTCGACCAAGAAATAAAAAAAATTGACCCACTGTAAGGAAACTCAGACCAGCTGGACTATAAGTTTATTCTACAAAATTCATCACCCTTTCAGAATTACATGGTCCCTACTCTGCTCCAAAAAGGCTGTAGGATAGTGTTTTTATAATTTTTAATTAAAAATAATTAAGTAATTTTAAAGACCACGTTTACTTATAGTGTTTGTCGACAAATATGTTTTGTATTGCTTGCTAGACCTTGACTATATATATAAAAATAATTCTTCAGAAAGGCAGAAATTTTCCGAAAAATTTACACAAATACCGTACATATAGATATAATTGCGGTTATTTTTATTAGCTGTTAGGGATGCAACTTTACTCTTCAGATGGTTAAAACCCATTTTCAATTCCATACATATCGAATTTCATCACATCAAAATGCATATAGTGCACTTCGTGATTTTTTCGGTCAATTTAATCGTCCAAATGTGCGTACAATCGGAAAAATCGTGCAAAAATTTGAGCAAACCGGGTCTGTAAGAGATACTGGAGTACTGCAGAAAATATTGCAGCTGTTCGATAGTGTGGCTGAAGAGTCGTCCACCTCAACTTGTCTTGACCATTCCAAAATGTGGCAAGAAATGGCAACAGTGGATGCTCAATTTTCGAAGAAAATCATCTTCAGTGATGAGGCACATTTTCACCTCAGTGGATTCGTCAATAAACAGAATTGCTGCATTTGGGCGAATGATAATCCAAGAGTGATTGTCGAAAAACCAATGCACCCACACAGAGTGAATGTTTGGTGCGGTTTATGGGCTGGCGGCATCGTCGGTCCGTATTTTTTCCAAAATTAGGCTGGTCAGGCAGTTACTGTGAATGGTCTTCGCTATCGTGAAATGATAACGAAATTTTTATTGCACGATTTGGAAGATATGGATGTGAACGATATGTGGTTTCAACAGGACGGTGTCATTTGCATCACAGCAAATGAAACAATGTCTCCATTGCGCGCCAAATTCAATGGCTGTGTTATCTCAGGTGCTGGCGATGTCAATTGGCCGTTGTCAATTCTTTGGGATTATTTGAAAGAAAATGTGTACGTCGATAAGCCATAAACCTCAGCGTCATCGAAAATTTGGACCATCGGACGGAGGTGTGCCGCGGAGGTCGCGGCGGACATTTGGCCGATATTTTGTTCCATATATAATTGAATCATACCAATATTATCATAATAAAAATAAATGACAATAATTTCCTAAATAATTTTAAAATTTAACCACACTTTATTTGGAGTCTCCGTAATCAGAGCGAAATATACACCAATTTTCCTTATTCTAGCATCATCGATTTGATTTCTGCCATGTTTATCCCCTTTCTCACAGCTTCACCATTAAAGTAAAACTTTCAAAAATTTCTTTGATTTTACACGTCTATAAAGTCATAAGTATGTACATCCGAATTATGTTATTCCAGCTGGTACCATTTGATCGTTACCAATTTTAGGCCTTTTTCCACATTTCCATCCCTTAAAAGTATTATATTATAAAAATATATTTCATCTTCATCTACATGTTTATCATCGAAAACTATTATTATTTTTATAAATCTTTATAAACTCCTCTATTGCTGTTTTGTCATTTGGACATTATTTCATTTTTGAACAAAAATATTTTGAAAATATCTGAATTGAGTCTTATTGCCTAAATAGCTGAAATTTTAGAAAATATGTATTCAAATTTGTTGTTATCGAAAAATATTAATATTTCGAAGTTTTCCATTATTTTTAAATTATTTGAAAAATCTTCAATTGTAAACTTCACTATTGTCATAAAAACCCTGAACTTATTATTAATTAATATTTTTGAAATGGCGATTTTGAATTTCATGTTTTTTTCTAATCGCCAAGCGAACTTAACACACCCACCAATTCCTACAGAGGAGGTTACAACAAACGTCTCTATTACAATGCACACAAAAAATGCGATGACATTAACAAGAACCCTGAAACCTGATGCTGTGAGGAACACCATACATTTTTGTATTGTTTTGTTTAATTACACTTCATTTATATTGCAGGAAAACATTCCACCGCGCCCAACAGCCCGGACACAGAAGAAGCTACGCAAACGCTGACAAGGGGACAGAAGGAAAATGTAAACACTTGGCGAAATCATAACTATGCAAATAGCGATACGCACAATTGTTATGAAAATTTCAAATTAATGATGTTTTCATTGTACATTCCATGCGGACATACATATTTCAGCGTGTCATTTAGTTTAATTGAGAATGGTAAACACAAAGCTCAACTCTATGTTGTTATGTTAACACAACATAGAGTTGAGTTGAGCACAGCTAACGGATAGGTTGAAGGTCATTGAAGTGGACAACTGGACAACTTCGCAGAAATGTTAGCTGTTGAATTAGTTTTATATTGAATAATAGTTGTTTAAATTTACTTACACTTTTAAATGGTTTGTTTTATGTTGATAAAAAATTCGTTGCGGTATAAAACAAAAGAATTTCGTTGATGTACATAATAGAAATAAATAAAATAATTTTAATTTATATATCAATATGTGCTTATATAAATATTAAGATAACTCAAAACATTATATAAACCCAAATTAAATAAAATTTACTAGGGTATACTTCTCTGGATCTGTAATTTTTTTTCTTAAGATTAAAGGATACCTATTGATTATAAGCACTTTTAAAAATACCTTATAATATTAATTTTGATTCTTGTCTTAGAGTCACTTATTGGTCGACACTACATGCTATGACTTTGAAACATGGAAATTTTATCCATACTCAAAACATTTTATCCATACTCAAAACATTATATAAACCCAAATTAAATAAAATTTACTAGGGTATACTTCTATGGATCTGTAATTTTTTTTCTTAAGATTAAAGGATACCTATTGATTATAAGCACTTTTAAAAATACTTTATAATATTAATTTTGATTCTTGTCTTAGAGTCACTTATTGGTCGACACTACATGCTATGACTTTGAAACATGGAAATTTTATCCATACGTAAGTTATTAGGGAAATTTTAACTAAACTAGAGTCAATTTGCTGCACTAGATTGGGTTATGAATTTTGCTCATATTAGGAAGACTGTTTTTGTGATTGTGTGTACTATTTCCGCTACCAAAAGCAATACATATTCGCTATATCATTTTGTGCATGCGTCGTATTAGTTCCCATCAAACTTGATTACAAATGAATCCAATTTAGCCAGAAATACAACAGCAGACACACAGATAATAAGAGAGAAATGAACGAACTGCCACGATTAGTGTGGCTGACCATAAAACAACAAAGTGTGCTTGGTTTTGTGAAAAAGCAAACTACCATGTTGGACTGAAGGCCGAATGCCACTTGACACGTTACACAACAACAAACAAGCCCACAACATGTGTAGCAGAGCGAAAACCAAAACAAAAATTTAAATACAATTCCAAAATCATACGCAGTAAATTAGAGTGGGTCGTCTCAAATATTAACTTCACCTTTCTTGTAATTTGTTGAACTCTCTTGGCGTTCAACAAAGTGCCAACGGTTTTAAATTGAATGGTACAAGCTCTAAACTATTTTATTTGAAACAAAGAAACGTTGTATTTAATTAGCTAATGACGAAACCAAAGTAATCTAGGTCTTAAGGGACTCTTGCTTGACTAAGGGCCCGCGAAATCGTTCAATTGATGTATCTGTAGCACCAATCAACAATTTTTATTCTTATACTTGAAAATATCCATGTTTAGACGGACAACATAGCTCTTTCTTTGCATTAGATGTGATTTTCATGGGACTCCCTAAACCAGTTTTACACTGGATAGCTCTTGAGGGTGAGTTCAAAAATTTAAGATATTGTTTGAATTAATTATTAAACTTACTAACCTAAATAGTAAGTTCAATTTCTACCTGTTCTTCTAGTTACTGAGATCTATGGCATCCGCCATATTTATCATATTTATCAGAGATAATTGTCCTATTTGCTGCTACCCGCTCTTATGTACATAGACATGTCGTATGATCTGAACGTACATATGCTGCTTAATACGGACATTATGAGTGGACAGTGGTTTGGAAACATTTTTTTAGAAATAACTCTTTTTGTCCTCCGATTTTATTAAGACCGCCTACAAACTTTTGCTATTGAAGGCCTAAAATTTTGATAATTTTTTTCCTGTCCATATTTAATTTGTGGTCGTCGTGTGAATTTTAGAAAAGCTATTTTAAAAGTTTAAACAAAACCGAAATGAGAAAAATGTAGTTCTTAGCGATTATTGAATCGATTAACGTTTGCTGTCCTAGATATATACATATCGCTATGCAAAATATTACATAATAGTGGTTATAACGATTGTTTTTTAATTTTTGTGAATAATTTGTGTGAAGTCGTCATTCACTGTCTAGTCATTAGGGTTGTTTTTCTTTAAGAGAGTATAACTAAGCTGTGCCGCATTTTTCTGTGATAAATACGGAAAATTGCATGTAAATAAGGGTGATTTTTTAAGAGCTTGATAACTTTTTTTTTAAAAAAAACGCATAAAATTTTAAGATAATTTCATTTAAATGTTGACCGCGGCTGCGTCTTAGGTGGTCCATTCGGAAAGTCCAATTTTGGGCAACTTTTTCGAGCATTTCGGCCGGAATAGCCCGAATTTCTTCGGAAATGTTGTCTTCCAAAGCTGGAATAGTTGCTGGCTTATTTCTGTAGACTTTAGACTTGACGTAGCCCCACAAAAAATAGTCTAAAGGCGTCAAATCGCATGATCTTGGTGGCCAACTTACCGGTCCATTTCTTGAGATGAATTGTTCTCCGAAGTTTTCCCTCAAAATGGCCATAGAATCGCGAGCTGTGTGGCATGTAGCGCCATCTTGTTGAAACCACATGTCAACCAAGTTCAGTTCTTCCATTTTTGGCAACAAAAAGTTTGTTAGCATCGAACGATAGCGATCGCCATTCACCGTAACGTTGCGTCCAACAGCATCTTTGAAAAAATACGGTCCAATGATTCCACCAGCGTACAAACCACACCAAACAGTGCATTTTTCGGGATGCATGGGCAGTTCTTGAACGGCTTCTGGTTGCTCTTCACTCCAAATGCGGCAATTTTGTTTATTTACGTAGCCATTCAACCAGAAATGAGCCTCATCGCTGAACAAAATTTGTCGATAAAAAATTTCGAACCGAACACTGATTTTGGTAATAAAATTCAATGATTTGCAAGTGTTGCTCGTTAGTAAGTCTATTCATAATGAAATGTCAAAGCATACTGAGCATCTTTCTCTTTGACACCATGTCTGAAATCCCACGTGATCTGTCAAATACTAATGCATGAAAATCCTAACCTCAAAAAAATCACTCTTTACTTGTTGACGAAGTATGGGTCTATATATGATTTCTAATGAGTTTTGGGGATTCTTATTTATACAGGGCATGAGTGACAGGAAGTTTACTAAAATTGGTATCCTACAGATTCCAATGAAATACAAAAATATATTGAATAAAAATTTTTCCAAATTGATTTGAACTGGGATATTGTCCTGTCTCAAGACCATTTTGCTTCTATATTTAATAGAATGCAAATTTATTTACAAATGGCATGGTGACATTTATTACTTGGCTGCAGACTACCACGATCATGATTTCGACCATGTCAAAAGTCTTTTTTTCCAAATTTTTACTTTCAAGGTGTAATGGTTACAGAGGGATAAAAAGTAGTACCAACTAAACGACTACAGCTAGCATGGTGAAATTCGGTGTGTACATCCATTTTATTGCGTAGGCACGTAAAATAAGGAGATTTTAGAAAAGCATACTCTTAAGGGGTAGATAGGAAAAAGGGGATAAAAATGGTAACAACCAAAATGCAGCAGCTAGAATCATGGAATTCGGCGTATACATTCCTATGGCTGCATAGACACGCGAAATAGAGAGATTTTTCCAAAGTCTTACTTTTACGGCAAAAATTGGTTGAATCATGAAGGTAGGTTATTTTGCACTATGTACGTGAGATATGGGATTTTCAAAATTTGTAATTTTGGAATTAAAATAGAAAGGAAATACAACCAATTGTAGCACCCAATATCTACCAATAGTTGTGGTATTTAAGCTTTTTTTTGTATTTGGTTTGGCTATATTAGCATTGGCAGAACCCACCCGGGTGGGATTTCAAATTTTCAAGCATTAATAACTCAACGAGGTACTGTAAAATCTAGAATAGATTTGGGTTCAAGGACTAAAGGAATTTTCTACTTTTGTCCACACAACTTTGGAATGTTGGTGTAAATACGGCTCATCCAACACATAAATATACGCTAAAACCTTTGGGCGTGCGAAGGTTAATCAAATTTATATTTTTCTGCAATATCACTGCAATTCTACGAATGCAATGCAATCCATAAAGTTCCGCCCGGCCAAACATAACTGTTTTTTTACTTGTTTAGATATAACTTTGATTTTCGCCATTCTACGTAGATAGAAATTTCTGCATTTCTTGTTTCACTTTAGAATAATATTTGTTACATATCGATCATTCCATGTCAAACCGAACACTTTTTTACATCAACTTTTCCGATTTCGCTGAAACTTTGTACGATAAATAAACTTTATAAAATATTTGATTCGTAGAAGACGAAAAAAAACGATTTTTTTTTTTCAAAATATATGACCAATTGAAAATTGCGAAAATCAAGAAAAACGTGCCGAGTTATGAACATTGAAAATGGTGTAGTGAGGAAACGCGTGGGCACAATTCTAAGAATGATGGCTTATTTTAAAGGTAATAACAAGTACTTTTCACCGGCGTTCTTGGCTATTGACTGCTACTGACAACAATTTTGTGTATTTCCGACTTCTCTTCTTCTTTTGTACTTTTCACTATGAAAACACGAACCTAAAAATTCGGAAAAAATATAGGCATATTCCCTGATCGATTCTAAACAAACGCTAAAAATTTCAGCTTGGAGAAATAACGGGATGTACTTTTAAAAAAACATTTACTAAATATCAGTCACCCGAAAAAAGTATTTTCTGAACGATTGTTCATAAAATAACATACACACACGTAGTTTGTGTATGCGTAGCTAACGGGAGTACACTCGACACACATTCGTTTAAAAATAGTGTTTTGGTGTTTGTAAAACTGCGGAAATTAAAAGTTTTTTTTGATGTCTTAAAGAAATAAAAACACTGGTGTGAACAAAAATTATGTGATAAATTTATTCAGGGAGATACAATTATTTCGTTGTGGGTAAAACTGATAAGTAAAACTCTAAGTAAGGAAAGTAATTATATTTCACACATATTTGTAGTGATCGCATCAGTACCGAGTGATGTAATTTGAACAGTTGTTTGTTTGTTTTTTGTTGGAACGAATGAATGATAACCTAATGTACCGCGGATAGTTTTAGCCTTACTAAATGGTTCATTAAGTTTATTATTATTGTCATGATATTGATCTGTTGTAAAGAATCCATTGCTTATATGAAATTGAATCTATCATTTTGCCATAAAAAATTTTTTTAACTGTTCAATTAAGTCTTCGCATCCAGGGCATAATTCACATCGCCGAAGATAACAATCATGAGTTGGGGGGTTGCAAATTATTTTTGAGAGACAGTCGTTATAAGTTACAAGGAGGATATCAGAGTCTTGAAAGAGAAGACCAGTCAATCATAAGTTTTAAGTTTTGATGTATACAGCACACACAAACGGAATGGGTTCCTTTAGCTTCCGGTAGAATACAGTATTTCGGTCGCAATTCCGCGAACTTAGAGAATTGTATTTTCGCCTCTGGGAGTTTTTCTTTGAATAATACATGGACTTCCTTTAAGTTGCGCAGTACAAGTCTTTTTTGAATTGATTCATTTCCAAATTTAACACAGTCTTTTTTTACGGACATAACTCTGCTTATTTCCTCAGATACATTAAACTCAATTACTTTTTTTAAAACTTCATCTATAAGTTTTTTTCCCGGTTTTGGTTTAGGAGAAGCAAAAAAGCCTTTTTCCTTCACAACATTCATATCCTTATTAGCATTCTAATCATGTGTATTGTTGCACCACGAATAATGTCAACATTTTAATTTTTAACTCTCTATTACATGCAGTTTTCTAAGTGTCTTTTAATTTTGATATAATAACAACGCCCTCATTTTCAAATTGGTCTTCCTCATCGACAACAGCTGAATGTTTTGTTAGCGATACATTTTTTGTTCAATTTTTCTCTTGTGGATAGGTGAATCCCCAAACAACAACAATGATTCATTAAATTTGGAAATTTTTAACGAGGCTTCTGATGAAATATTGCCATCGGATAAGTACGCGTTATTTACTTCAGGGATTGGCGTTAAATTTCTCATTGAATTACTTTCACTATCTTGAATAGGCATTTTGTTCATTCTTATACGGCAACTATTACAGATTCTTATTTTTCCGCTCGAAGCATTTATCCAACTTAAACATTTTATAGGTTTCTTTCCATGTTTTGCAATTTTAAATGGATTGCAACAGGTATCGTTACGCGGCTTTATTTTGGTTCGCGACATCGGGAGTTATCGCGAAAATTACAAAATTGTGATAGAAAATATACGCAAATCTGAACGATTATTTGAAATTAGAAGCGAAGGCACAAACTTTAAGCAGTTTGGGCATACACAAACTACGTGTATGTATGTTATTTTATGAACACTCGTTCAGAAAATACTTTTTTCGGCGATTATATTTAGTAAATGTTTTTTTAAAAATACAACCCGTTATTTCTCCAAGCTGAAATTTTTAGCGTTTGTTTAGAATCGATCAGGGAATATGCCTATATTTTTACCGAATTTTTAGGTTGGTGTTTTCATAGTGAAAAATACAAAAGAAGAAGAGAAGTCAGAAATACACAAAATTTTTGTCAGTAGCAGTCAATAGCCAAGAACGCCGACGAAAAGATCTTGTATTTACCTTTAAAATAAGCTATCATTCTTTGAATTGTGCCCACGCGTTTTCTCACTACACCATTTTCAATGTTCATACCTCGGCACGTTTTTCTTGATTTTCACAATTTTCAATTGGTCATATATTTTTTTTCGTCTTCTACGAATCAAATATTTTATAAAGTTTACTTATCGTACAAAGTTTCAGCGAAATCGGAAAAGTTGATGTAAAAAAGTGTTCGGTTTGACATGGAATGATCGATATGTACACAAAAATAATAATTATTAACTCTGACAACTATTAGATTTTATAGGACAAATTCGTGATGTTGCTCATAAGCAACTTTGGGGGCGAAAGGGTTAGAAATTGTCAACAACAGCGTGTATATAACCATACTTTGAAACAAGTAAGGAAAGGCTAAAGTCGGGCGGGGCCGACTATATAATACCCTACACCACTTCCTTCGTATGTATCTCGCTTTGATTACTAAACCCACGTATTTCATGGAAGCAATTTTATGTAGTTCATAAAAATTATACAGTTACTATAAATTCATCTTTAGTCATATTTAACGTATATTGTACAGACAAATACAAATTATACAGTAGTGATAGGATGAATCGGACCGACATTTCAAAAGGGGGCCGATAACAACATTTTGGGCCTGGTCCAAAACATGGGCCTATATATTTCTCATTCACGGTAGGTATTCCTAGTTGAAAAATATCATGATCTGCAAAATTTGATGAAGATACGATGTAAGATGTAGTTTCTAGAGCTGTAATAGATCAGATTGGGCCCCATTTGGGTTATGCCAAAGTATGAAAATATGGGCATCTCCCAAACAAGTAAGGAAAGGCTAAAGACGGACGGAGTTTCTATCACATTACAATTCAATTCGGTAAAAAATTGAAATCGGGAAGGATTTTTGCATCCTGTAAATGTATGTGTTTGACAAAAAATGTTAAATCGGAAAGGACATTTGTATGGGGGTATATTGAAACCTGGAACGATGTGACCCGCTTTCACCATGTCTGTTTATTGGTGAAATATAATATGTAAAATTTGGCCAAAAACGGTTAAACATTCCGGAGCGACATATGTATGGGGGCTATATCTAAATCTGAACCGATCTTATCCAATTTTTGCATACGTGTTTCTAGTTGGATTATAAGATGTTCTGCAATATGTCGTTTCTAGAGCGGAAAATGTTAAATCGGGAGCGACATATGTATGGGGGCTATATCTTAATCTGAACCGATCTTACCCAATTTTTGCATACGTGTTTCTAGTTCGATTATAAGATGTTGTACCAATTTTAAAGAAAATCGGGTACAATATGTGGATTTTAGAGCGGAAAATGTCAAATCGGGAGCGACATTTGTATGGGGGCTATATCTAAATCTGAACCGATCTTACCCAACTTATGCATACGTGTTTTTAGTTCGATTATAAGATGTTCAGCAAAATTTAAAGAAAATCGGGTACAATATGTCGTTTCTAGAGCGGAAAAAGTCAAATCGGGAGCGACATTTGTATGGGGCTATATCTAAATCTGAACCGATCTTACCCAACTTTTGCATACGTGTTTCTAGTTCGATTATAAGATGTTCTGCAAAATTTAAAGAAAATCGGGTACAATATGTCGTTTCTAGAGCGGAAAATGTCAAATCGGGAGCGACATATGTATGGGGGCTATATCTAAATCTGAACCGATCTTACCCAATTTTTGCATACGAGTTTCTAGTCGGATTATAAGATGTTCTGCCAAATTTAAAGAAAATCGTGGTCTAGGGTATTATAAGTTAGTTTCGCGCCAAATGTTTGTAACACCAAGAAATAATCGAGCTAGACCCACCTTTAAGTATACCGATCGGCTTAGAATCACCAGCTGAGTCGATTTAACGATGTCTGTCTGTCCGTCTGGCCGTCTGACCGTCTGTCCGTCCGTCCGTCCGTCTGCTGTCCATGTAAGCTTGTTCGCACTCTACAGGTCGCAATTGCTGTCCGATTGTCATGGAACTTGGCTGAAGTTATCTTTTCTGGCCAAGGACCATTGGTATTGAATTTGGAGGAAATCGGTTCAGATTTAGATATAGCCCCCATACAAATATCGCTCCCGATTTGACATTTTCCACTTTAGAAACCACATATTGTACCCGATTTTCTTTACGTTTGGTACAACATCTTATAATCCAACTAGAAACACCTATGCTGAAATTGGGTAAGATCGGTTCAGATTTAGATATAGCCCCCATACAAATGTCGCTCCCTATTTCACTTTTTCCGCTCTAGAAACCACATATTGTACCCGATTTTCTTTAAATTTGGCAGAACATCTTATAATCCAACTAGAAACACGTATGCAAAAATTGGGTAAGATCGGTTCAGAGTTAGATATAGCCCCCATACAAATGTTGCTCCCGATTTGACATTTTCCGCTCTAGAAACGACCCGATTTTCTTTAAATTTTGCAGAACATCTTATAATCGAACTAGAAACACGTATGCAAAAATTGGGTAAGATCGGTTCAGATTTAGATATAGCCCCCATACATATGTTGCTCCCGATTTGACATTTTCCGCTCTAGAAACGACATATTGTACCCGATTTTATTTAAATTTTGCAGAACATCTTATAATCGAACTAGAAACACGTATGCAAAAGTTGGGTAAGATTGGTTCAGATTTAGATATAGCCCCCATACATATGTCGCTCCCGATTTGACTTTTTCCGCTCTAGAAACGACATATTGTACCCGATTTTCTTTAAATTTTGCAGAACATCTTATAATCGAACTAGAAACACGTATGCAAAAGTTGGGTAAGATCGGTTCAGATTTAGATATAGCCCCCATACAAATGTCGCTCCCGATTTGACATTTTCCGCTCTAAAATCCACATATTGTACCCGATTTTCTTTAAAATTGGTACAACATCTTATAATCGAACTAGAAACACGTATGCAAAAATTGGGTAAGATCGGTTCAGATTAAGATATAGCCCCCATACATATGTCGCTCCCGATTTAACATTTTCCGCTCTAGAAACGACATATTGCAGAACATCTTATAATCCAACTAGAAACACGTATGCAAAAATTGGGTAAGATCGGTTCAGATTTAGATATAGCCCCCATACATATGTCGCTCCGGAATGTTTAACCGTTTTTGGCCAAATTTTACATATTATATTTCACCAATAAACAGACATGGTGAAAGCGGGTCACATCGTTCCAGGTTTTGCAGATCATGATATTTTTCAACTAGGAATACCTACCGTGAATGAGAAATATATAGGCCCATGTTTTGGACCAGGCCCAAAATGTTGTTATCGGCCCCCTTTTGAAATGTCGGTCCGATTCATCCTATCACTACTGTATAATTTGTATTTGTCTGTACAATATACGTTAAATATGACTAAAGATGAAGTTATAGTAACTGTATAATTTTTATGAACTACATAAAATTGCTTCCATGAAATACGTGGGTTTAGTAATCAAAGCGAGATACATACGAAGGAAGTGGTGTAGGGTATTATATAGTCGGTCCCGCACGACTTTAGCCTTTCCTTACTTGTTTATTATCAACCGAGTTTCTATTTCTCACCGGAAACGTATACCTTTCAAACCATAAATAAATAAGAAATCTGCTACCGCTCTTACGGAAGCGTCAATTAATTACTTAAGGCACCAGATTGAGTTATTGAAATTTCCACTAAAATTATCTTTTTTGCAAAACTATGTTTTTGGCATTCCAGTTCTCGAAAAATTTTACGAATTTGAAAAACAAAAATAATATTTAATGTTGATTTTTTTTTTTTCAAAAAAAAAAAAAAAATATAATAATAGACGATATCCCATAGGTCTGGGGAGCAACTTTTTTGGCCAAAACTCAAAAAAATTGTCTTAGCTTTGTTGATGCACTTTCGTGGAAAACTCTTCAATGTATCCGAAAAAACATTTTTTTTGTAAATAAAAAATAACCGATAGCCAGCGATCGGACTAACGGAGAGTATTTTAGTTTAGATTGTAAACACAAGCAATTAAGTCGATTTTACACAAATCTGCTAAGATTTTTTCCATTTAAATACAATACATTTAAGAAAATATTTTTTATGGAGATCAATGATAAAGGCGAGTACTTTGAAAAATATGGAACATTTACAAAATGTTGCAGTTATAAGAAACATACTGCATTTCTTATAACCTTAAAATCATAAATCTATACTTCGTACATAATACTTTATATGAGATAACAAAAAATGTCCTCAATATTCTGTTATAAGATAAACTTGCAGGTGTATGAGAATTTTGTTTTGTTTGTTTTTCTTCAAAAATAATGACCTTTTTTGATATGGCAGAATGGACGTGGAAATATATATTAGAAAAGATCGGAAAAGCAACAGTTTCAGAAAAATATTTAATATTTAATATTGACAAATTTCGGAATCTTAAAACTTTCAATTCCCAAAATGAGTCTTGGATGAGAAGCGAAACATCTTTTGAAAATCGCATCATAATATCACTCAGATGCCGAAAATTTGTTGTTGTTGGAAGAAATTGAGAGAGTATGAAGCACAAGTTAAAGAGGAAAACGTGGTTATATATATTTTTTTTTTTTCGAAAAAAAAAATTAATAAAATATCGAGATATTTGTTTCTGAACCAAATATATAATGTTTGTGCTTTTGAGCCAAATCCAACATCGAATTTTATTGAAATCCCTTGTTAAACAAGGATTTTAGAGGTGTCCGAATTCAAACCGGAAGGTATTTTAGTATAGGGCTATATAAAAATTTAGAACTATGAGGTTCACTTTCAATTTCAAAACAACATATTTCATTCCCAACAAACACATATAAAGCATTATTTTTAGTTCTTGTCAAAAAAGTGGTTCGTCAGACCTATGTACACTCGATATTCCTTTATTGGTCGTTTTTGTCTGTTTTGATTAAGTGTATGTGTTTTTTCACCTTGAAACATTTACTGAGTAATTGGGTCACATCGGTCCATGTTTTGATATAGCCACCATACAAGTGTCACTCCCGATTTGACTGTTCCGCTCTATAAACCACATATTTCACCTGATTATACTGAAATTTGGTGAAGCGCGTTATATTTCACCAAGAACATCTATTGTGAAATTGGGTTACATCTGTCCATTTTTAATATAGCCCCAATGTCATTTCCGATCTGAAATTTTCTGCTTTAATAAGAACATAATTTAAAAGGGTTTGTTATAATATGGTATACCACGACAAGTTTCACTTACACGCACAGAGATATCATTGCTGCAAACATCATATTAAATGAAAGCATCATATTATATTTATTACATTTATTTTAGTTGGGGTAATAAAAGCATATGATCGGTATGACCATTTCATGCATATATATATAAATATATATCTGTTATGTTTTGCAATAGCTAAGATTTTATTAAAGAATAGAAAATCTATGTAGCAGATCTATGTATAAATACTGAAGCTATTGCACTCATTGTAGACGCTAAAGATCATGATTTTGTGTGTAAAAAGCGTGAAAACCCCCTTCACTAATTAGATAACAGAATATTTGGTTTTATTTTGTAATAGCAGATATATTAGCGATGAAATTATGGCCGTTTTTGTTTTTATCTGACTAAATCAATTCAAGCTAAAACCTTTTAAAAGAACACGATTATTTAACTTCCCTTAATTGTATACTAAGGGTCATAACTTTTACATTTACACATACATTCTCTGCAAATAGTCCTCGTTTTCTTTGTTGAAATATTAAAATAAACTAAATATGCAATTAATTAATTTAACAAAAATTAAAAAGTATATGTATTATATATATTCATAACTTCTTCATTCACCTTCCACTAGGGTATTATGTCTTTGTGAATTTGTTTGTAACACCCAAAATGAAGAGAGACAGACGCATCGTCTATTATACCGATCTACTTAGAAACACTTTTTGAATCGATTTAGCCATGTCCGTCTGTATGTCTGTCCATCTATTCTTGCAATCAAAGTATAGGTGACAATTATTGGGTCAAGGACGAATGTAAATCTAAGAGCGTTCAGGTTACATAAAGCCTCCACACAAATGTCGCTCCCAATTTGACTTCCGCTGCTCTAAGCGATTTTATAAAATGTGGCACAACACCTTATATCTTGACTAGAAATATCTTTGGTGAAAATGGGTGAAATCGGTTCAGATTTAGGTATAGCCACCATACAAATTCCGCTCCCAATTTGACTGTTTCCTATCTAGCAACCGTATATTTGAACAAATTTTCTTCAAAGTTGGCACAACACCTTATATTTTAACTAAAAACATCTGTAGTGAAAACGGATCAAATCGGTGAAGATTTACATACAGTCACCATAAAAATTTCGCTCCCAGTTTGTCTTTTTCCACTTTAGGAAACACATATTAGCAGCTATTGGCCTGAACACGCTATATTTCACCTATATGTATGTTACATTGTGAAAGTGGGTCTCATCGGTCCTTGTCATAAAATCTTCACCGAAATGAATTATAATGGTTGCTGATTATTGTTTTCACAAAAAAAAAAAACATTTTTTTTAAATAAACCATTTTATTTTTGTAGACCTTTTCCACTGTTTGCATATGAAAATTATATTGTTATCTTCAATATCCCTTTAATTTATTATATAAGCGGATGTATTCGGGTATATATCTCCAAAAGGAAACTACAAATGTTAATGGTATCTTCGAAGAAAATTGCAATTTTAGTTGAAATTAAATTTTTAGGTCTCGTTATATATATTTGATATATTTTACTTGAAACTAAACAATCAGCATTCACAAATGCATTGCAAAAAATAAATATAAATAAATAAATATATATATATATATATATATATATATATATATATATATATATATATATAATATAAAAAAAATTAAGGAATAACCTATAATTAGAAAGATTAATCTACCGGTAATACTATATAATGCACTCCGTGGTGGAGGGTATATAAGATTCGGCCCGGCCGAACTTGACGCCTTTTTACTTGCTTCGTATTAACTTTGTTCAACAATATTATAGGTTATTCCTTAATTTATTTTTTGCAATATATATTTATATATATATATATATATAATACTGCACTTGTAATCAAAAAGTGAATATGAGGGAGCAAACTTCAGAAATGTACTCTAAATATTATGGCTATTGTCAGGCGTCATTAGAGAGATACATTTTCCCACAGGGCCGATTTCTCCCATTTGCAATTTCTTGATTCAGCTACAACCACTGAATTGCTTGTACCATTTTTATCAATTTTGACCCATAAAGTACGATTTTGGAGAAATACTCATATTCTGCTTGTCTACGAAGACGACGAGTTTAACCACTGAATTTCATGATTCTAGCTACAGCCGTTAGTGTGGTACCAATATTATCCCGTTTTGATCCTAAAGGTACGAATATCGAAGGATATC
This sequence comes from Polietes domitor, assembly GCA_947397865.1. NCBI lineage: Eukaryota > Metazoa > Arthropoda > Insecta > Diptera > Muscidae > Polietes > Polietes domitor. The sequence goes on from OX377618.1 coordinate 50,626,680, forward strand.
TTTATTTTTCGTGTCTATGCAGTCACAGCAATGTACACACCGAATTTCAATATGCTAACTGCAACCGTTTGATTGGTACCATGTTTATCCCTTTCGCCCCATTTTCCACCTAAAAGTGCAATTAAACTAGTAAATCAAAAAAAAAATTTTTTCAAATCCATGCTTTATGCAAGCAGAATTCTACTGGGCCTAGAATTTCTTTTTTAGTTATCTTTTGTAGAAGGAAAAATTACTGCGTTATCAGGAGCAGAAATAATAGATTTTTAATTTGTGGTTTGTATGGGAGGTACCACGCCCACTTTTGCATTACCGCCCATTTTAGGCGCAACTACTCACATTGATGCTAGATGCACTTACACAAAATTTGAGCACTATACGTGTCATAGAACTCTAGGTGTCATAGAACTGACAATATTCAATAATAGGTGTTAACTTCGTATGGGAGATGCCACGCCCACTTTTCCAATACCGCCCATTTTTGGCACAACTATGCGAATTGATGCTAGATGCACTTACACAAAATTTCAGCACTCTAGGTGTCATAGAACTGACAATATTCAATAATAGGTTTTAACTTCGTATGGGAGGTTCCACGCCCACTTTTCCAATACCGCCCATTTTTGGCACAACTATGCACATTGATGCTTGATGCTCTTACACAAAATTACAGCACTCTAGGTGTCATAGAACTGACAATATTCGATAATAGGTTTTAACTTCGTATGGGAGGTGCCACGCCCACTTTTCCAATACCGCCCCTTTTTGGCACAACTATGCACATTGATGGTATATGCACTTACACAAAATTTCAGCACTCTAGGTGTCATAGAACTGACAATATTCAATAATAGGTTTTAACTTCGTATGGGAGGTTCCACGCCCACTTTTCCAATACCGCCCATTTTTGGCACAACTATGCACATTGATGCTAGATGCTCTTACACAAAATTACAGCACTCTAGGTGTCATAGAACTGACAATATTCGATAATAGGTTTTAACTTCGTATGGGAGGTGCCACGCCCACTTTTCCAATACCGCCCCTTTTTGGCACAACTATGCACATTGATGGTATATGCACTTACACAAAATTACAGCACTCTAGGTGTCATAGAACTGACAATATTCGATAATAGGTTTTAACTTCGTATGGGAGGTGCCACGCCCACTTTTCCAATACCGCCCCTTTTTGGCACAACTATGCACATTGATGGTATATGCACTTACACAAAATTTCAGCACTCTAGGTTTCATAGAACTGACAATATTCAATAATAGGTTTTAACTTCGTATGGGAGATGCCACGCCCACTTTTCCAATACCGCCCATTTTTGGCACAACTATGCGAATTGATGCTAGATGCACTTACACGAAATTTCTGCACTCTAGGTGTCATAGAACTGACAATATTCAATAATAGGTTTTAACTTTGTATGGGAGGTGCCACGCCCCTTTGTCCAATTGGTCAGATTTTTCCATTTCCTTGTATTGTCATCGAAAATGATTAAGTGTGCAAAATTTGAGCAAAATTGGTTGAGAAAAAAGCTTTCAAAAATTGATTTCAAATTTTGTGGCACACAAACATATATAGAAAGTAACCTTATATAAAGCATGGAAAAAATCAGTTATGTTTCGCGTCTACACAGTCAGATAAATGCATACACCGAATGATTTTATCTTCAGCGGTTTGGTTGGTACCATTTTTATCCCTCTTTACCATTTGTATCCCTTAAAAGTAAAAAAATCGAAAAAAATCCTCTTTTTTAAGTGACCCTTTATCCCTTTTGTCCCATTTCCCCCGCTTAATATTTTTTGTACTTTTTTTGTGATTACTCGTTACTAGAGGAAGGTACGAAACAAATTTCAAGTGCATAAAAATCGGAAATTTTAGTTCTTTCGTTTGTTTCTTTTGGTCTGTAATCAATATTTGATTTGAACTGGGATATTGCCCTGGCTCAAGACCATGTTGCAGCTATATTTAATAGAATGCAAATTTATTTTATTTTAAAAAAATGTTTTTATAGTCTAAATATTACGGTTATTTTCAGTCCTTGTTAGGGAAAAATTTCTTCCTCTGGGGCGATTTCGCCCACTTTCAATCCCAACCGATCTGCAACCATAACACACATTTGCGGAAAATGTCAACCTCCTAGCTTTCAACAGACAGACATGCGGACATGGCTAAATCATCTTAGAATTTTATCAGGATACAGAATATATATACTTCATGGGGTCTCCGATGAATATTTCAAGGTGTTACAAACGGAATGACAAAGTGAATATACCCCCATCATGGAGGTGGAGGGTATAAAAAGTAATGTAATTATAATTCCTCGGCTAATTCATTTCACATCCACTGTGCACTGTGTTCGCTATTCGTTCGTTTGTGTGCTTCAGATGAACATCGAAATTGGCCAAATGCCGTGGACGTATATTTCATATTTGTCGCATTCGAATATGTGTCATCTGCGCGCCTGATAAACTAACAATAATATAATACTGATCAAAAACTAACAGTAATATAATAGGGTGACTTGGCATACACTCGCTCTTTCACTCACTCAATCAGTTACACACGTTGTCGTTCGTTCAGGCACTGGCTAACACGCATACTCATTCACACCGTCACCATGGCCATAATCAGCAGTGGCGACTCTTTGGGTGTCTAAAACCCAACCTAATGTTATTTCCATGATGAACATAACCCAAAACATACTTAGCCACATAACAGACCACTTGTATAAATCTGGTGGCCATGATTGACTCGGCTACAGGAACGAAGCAGCGAAACGGACAACGATGCATTAGAAAACGTGCCCGCCTGTTCGACATTTTCGTGGGTTGTCATTTTAATGTGACACCCAACATTGGATATCTGGACATGAATGCATAGCATTTCTTTACGTTCATTAATCATAATGAGATACTATATGCATGTCGGGATGAAATGAGATTCGGTTGCTGTGTTTATGCGTTGCTCACATTTGCTTCGGGGAATTTGTACCTTGATGACCTCAGAATATAATTGAAACATATTTTCTTTGGGGCTTATTATTTAGCAGCCGACAGTTGTGAAAGATACTTAACTTGATATGTAATTTGTGGAAGACGGCAGACATAAACCGGCATTAATAAAAAATATTGTATTGACGTTCATGCAGAAAACAAAACGCTTTCATATATAACGACAGATTTTCGTTGGCAAAATGCAATATAAGTGGATTAATTTGGTTTCTACAAGACGCAGGGTTGTCAGATATGGCGATTTCTCGTCAAACGTGTCGAATTTTAAATAAGTTTGGCTAATTTATTTTCGATGAGGCGACATGGCGATTAATAAAATAGTTGGGGATTTTCTTGGCTAAATAGGAGCATGATAATTTATAATCAGCACTGTAAATTCGTAATGTAAAATGTAAATTCATATTGAGAAATGTAAATTCATAATAAGAACATACAAATTGATAATGAGATATATAAATACAAAATAAAAAAATCCAAATTGATAATGAGAAAATATAAATTCTTCTTCAGGAATATATATTCATAAAAAATAAATTCATAATCAGGAACTCTAAAATTTATAATCAAAGCTATGTATGCACGTTTTTCTATGGATATTTTCGTAGAAACACATATTTTATCAATGTTCTCATTATAAATTTACATTTTCTCCATATGATTTTATATTTTCTCATTATGAACACATATTTTCTGATTATGAAAACGTATTTTCTGATTATGAATTTGGATTTTCTGATTACAAACTTGTATATTTCATTATGAATTGTTATGTTCCTATTATGAATTAATTCTTCTCAATGAATTATGATTTATATATCTCATTATGAAATAACATGTTCCTACTAGAAATTTACATTACCCATTATGAATTTATATGTCACTAATATGAATTTACATTTCTCAATATAAATTTGTATGTTCCGAATATAATCCTGAAAATATTGTAAAATGAAAAATAATTCGTAAAATATTTTGACAATAACATTCGTTTTTTATTTGTAATATGACAGTATTGAAAAAAAAACACACCAGTTATTGAATGTTGATATTTTAAACCATATTGAACATACCTATAAATAAATTACTTTTTCCCGGGAATGAAATTTTTCATTCCCGTTTTCCCGGGAAATGAATAAGTACGGGAAACCCCAAACCCTAGCGTACATGCCAAATCGAACTCTTTTTAAATTATCCGATTCTTTGCAACTTAGTAGGATAACTGCACTCTATAAAATATTTGATTTATAGAGAATGAAAAAAATATTTTTTTTAAGATATGACCAATTGAGAATTAGTAAAATCAAGATAAAAGGTTTGAGGTAGGAACATTGGAAATTATATTGTGTGAAAACGCGTAGGTACAATTCAAAGAATGAAGGCTTATTTTAATAATAATTGTATTTTGTTATCTTTTTTGGTTTTCTTAAAAAGTCAAAGGCGTATAATAATTAAAAAACTCTGATAAATGTAGACGACCGAAAACGCTAACGAAACGAATGTATGCATTGACTTTTCTACTAAAACAGATTATTTTTCAAAATACATCTAAATGCTGGTTAAATTATAAGGGTCGATGTTGAATGTGAACCACACCTAAACGTTAAGTTTTTTCTGCATTTCATTTGACATTTCTCAATTTCAGACTAACTCAATTTGAACCATAGAAAGATACACAATCGAGCAACGCGTGAAAGTTATTCAGGCTTATTATGAAAATGAGCGTTCAAATCAAAATGCATATCGTGCACTACGTCCAAATGTGCGTACAATCGGAAAAATCATGCAACAATTTGAGCAAACCGGGTCTGTAGGAGATGTGAAAACACCAGTTCATACTCGTACTGCAGAAAATATTGCTGCTGTTCGGGATAGTGTGGCTGAAGAGCCGTCCACCTCAACTCGTCGTCGTGCCCAACAATTACACCTCCCACGCTCGTCGTTGATGTACATTATGCATAAAGACTTGCATTTGCACGCTTACAAGGTGCAATTGACTCAAGAACTAAAGCCTCTTGACCATTCCAAATGTCGTCAATGGTCAGAATGGTGGCAAGAAATGGTAATAGTTGGTGATCAGTTTTCGAAGAAAATCGTTTTCAGTGATGAGGCACATTTTCACCTCAGTGTATTCGTCAATAAGCAGAATTGCTGCATTTGGGCGAATGATAAACCAAGAGTGATTGTCGAAAAACCAATGCACCCACAAAGAGCGACTGTTTATGCGATTTATGGGCTGGCCGTATCGGGCCGTATTTTTTCAAAGATGAGGCCGGTTAGGCAGTTACTGTGAATGGTCTTCGCTATCGTGAGATGATAACGAACTTTTTATGGTCCGAATTGGAAGATATGGATGTGGACGATACGTGGTTTGAACAGGCCACACAGCTAACGAAACAATTGCTCTTTTGCGCGACAAATTCAATGGCCGTGTTGTCTCACTTGGTGGCGATGGCAATAGCCGCCAAGATCATGTGATTTGACACCGTCGGACTTCTTTCTTTGGTGTTATTTGAAAGAATATGTGTACGTCAATACGCCAGCAACAATTCAAGAGCTAAAGGATGAGATAATTCTGCAAATTATTGGCATAGAACCTCAATTAAGCCTCAGCCTCATCAAAAATTTGGACCATCGGATGGAGGTGTGCCGCCGTGGTCGCGGCTGCCATTTAGCCGATATTTTGTTCCATACATAATTGAACAATACCAATATTATTATAATAAAAAGAAATGACAATAATTTCCTAAATAATTTGTGTTTTAAAATTTAAACACCCTTTATATGCTTTTATTGAAATTTGTTTCTTTTTCGTTCCATTTAAAATACCTGAAATAATATTTAGGAGACATTGGTCCATTTGAAACTGCTTTTTAAAAGGGAAACACTATATTTTTAATGTTAATTGTTTTTGAACCATTAATCCCTGCGTTGAAAGTGTATTCTGCATTATGAATTGTCTAAACTAGGTTACGGTATAAGAAAGTTTTTAACTTTTATTGAGAATAATAAATACTAATAAAATATGTTTAAATCTTTATCATGAAATTCTGAATTCCATACATTTTTACAAGAACTTAATATAAAATGGAATTGGTCGATTTTTTAACAAAAACTGAAGTCGTTTAAATTTGGCTATTTCTGACAATTGATTTGACGATACGATTCAAAATAATCTCACAACCCTGTCGAGACGGTCTATAACTTCTGTATTTCTATTTTTTAATTTTTCGAGCCAATAAATATTCATTTCGGGTTAAATTTCTTCACGTTACCCTTTATTTTCTAGTGTTTTCGAATATCGATAAATTCATACAAGAGTTTCTACTATCGAGCAACATATTGTATTTAAATGACCAATATGTCGGTATGTATTTAAAACATTAATAATTTTTATGGTGATAATAGAGAAAATACATATGAGGTTTATGAAATTCAATGTAGTGCTCCTTAAATTTCGGTCTGGAGTATATTTAATTTGGTTTCTACAAGACGGTCTATAAGTTTTCTATTTCTATTTTGTTAATTTTACGAGCCAATAAATATTCATTTCAGGTTAAATTCCTTCGCGTCACCCTTTATTTTTTAGTATTTTCCAATCTGGATTAATTGAAAAAAGAGTTTCTACCATCGAGAAATATATTGTAATAAAATTACCAATATGTCGGTATGTATTTAAACCATTAATAATTTTTATAGTGATAATTGCGAAAATACAAATGAGTTTTATGAAAATCAATGTAAACATTTTAAGTTAATGCTCTTTAATGTGGTGCAAAACTGTTTACGATTTTTATCGAAAAAAAAACATGATAATAAAATAAAAAAAACTTAACTCACAGAATTTAAATTATTTCCATTTAATTAAATTGATTTTGTGTCAGACACGCACAAATACCCACAAACACACACATACGCGCATGCAGACTGAAATAATAAAATATTACCTTCGTTTTTTTCCTTCTCATTTCCGATTCGTTTGGCGGCGTAGCACTGCCACGCCGCCTGAGATTCATTACAATTCCTTGGGTTTAGACAACAGATAATGGAAACAGAAACGTAATCCTGAATTTTGATATTGTAACAGAAAAGAAGCGGGCAGCGAACGAAAAAGCAGCCAAAACGTTTTTAAAATAAAATCCCACAACGCGACGGGCAATAGCGAAAACCACAATATACCAAAAAAAGTAAAAAGAACTAAAGTCATGAAAAATTGGAAAACCCCACAAATAACACAATACACCTCAAGCATTACAGACATGACCATATACATGGGTATATGAATGTGTGTAGGATACACAGTGTCTCCACACAATAAGGACGATGATAGGTAGAATAAAAAAGAGATTATATTAAATATATGCTGTTAGAAGTATGAAAATTTTATCATTAGGATAAATTATGTTCTTTCTAATTGTTTTTATTTATTTTGCGGTAATCCCCACATTGGCCATGACAACTTTTCCTTGACTTTCCTGAAGATGTATGCAGCAGATGTCTTTGAATGGCGCCGCAGTACGTATGAGTAATATTTGTCTGAGAGAGCACAAATAGTAATAGGTATACGACACGGTGTACAAGTATTTTTGATTTATAAGAAATATGGAGTTATGATAAATATTAAACAGCAGATTTAAAAAAATCGGATTTTGATGTTTATAAAAAAATATTCGTAATGATTGTATTACATTGTCTGGGCCGACATCGTTAATCGTCTTAGAATTTTATGGCTCTATATGGTCTCAGGTCGATTTCGAGGAGGACATAAAAGTAATCAAAATGTAATTAAAAAAATATGAAATGCATCCCAAAATCTTCAATTTTTTAGATTAAAAACATTAAAACATTTGTGTTACATATTATATAAATACCGGTAGGCTGTAGTCTATGCTAAGTAAAATGCCGTTGATAAGAAAGTTTCAGTGATCGAAGATAGTGTTGGGCAAAAGCTCTATCTTCTATGCTTTCAGTAGTGTAACAATTTTTATGCGGAAACAACAACTGCAGTTGCTATATAACATTCGTTACATTTCACAAAATAAAACCGCTTCACTTTCAGTACCAGTATTTTGCTGATTAGGAACTACTGTGCGAACTATGATTATTCTACGTGGTTTGGCGAAAATTTAAAAACGAATTCATTCGTGCGCAAAAAACAAATATCAAAAAATTTCTGCTTTATCATTGAATTACAATGAGTGCTGTTCGACACTCACATGGTCACAGCATTCGATGCTTGATGTTGTTCGTGGTTCGAAGTTCTTCTTCTTAAGACAATTTTTTGTGTTTAGTCATCATTAAGAAATTAGAAAATGGGCGCTTGGTCATCTCCCCTTTCCAAATAAATGTGCGGACTTTAAATCGGATTCGCTTTTGCTGCTTGACCACTACCTTCTATCTTTCTCTCGAAACTTCCGAGCAGTATTGAGAAAGTGAGACTAGGGACGATTAGTGGGGAGTGGGACCATATGTGAGTGGTGTTTCTTTACTTGTCCAATGTTAGGTGAGTATGAGAGGAGGGTCAGAGTGACAGGACGTGGAACTAACAATGTAATAAAGACGACATGCAATGCAAGTACTGCTGATTTTTAGTTATGTTAGGTGGGGTCGATTATATATATTTGGAGTTAAATGAACACCATATAAATATTAAAGTGTTTTAATAAGTTATGAAATAAACAGGACATTTAGACATTCAACATAGCCTGTTACACAGACTTTTTGTTGCATTCAATGCACAAATTAAGAAACCGCCGCTGTGCTGTCCATATTACATCTGGGGAATACTTCCACGGAAGTCAAGCTCGTTAAAACTTCGAATGTAAATGTTTGATATTTCAGCAGCTTAGGAGTGTCCTAATTAGAGTTCCACCAAAGGTAGCTTTTCGGGCCAAAGCCGTAGCGGAACTTCGGCCAAAATCCTAAACTTCGTCCGAAGCCGAATGTTTTTCTAAATATTAAGTATATGCTAAAATCTCGTAACGATATATATCTCGAGTCAATTTAATCTTTCGAATACGAGGGCAGTTCAATAGGTAGTCGACCTCAGAGAGATGGGTACATGGGCAACCGAAAACAAATAATTTTGCCAAATAATACAATTTTAATAAACTAACAATTTCTATTCTTCTCAAAATAAACATGAGGAAAAAATGTGGATTTTACGCATTACTACTTTCACGATTATTACTTTTCATGAAAACTCCTTGAATGAAATCCAGGAAAAACTTGATAAATTGCATGACATGAAAGTTCCAACAAATACTACTGTTAATCGGTTTTAAAATGGTCTCAACAATAATTCCCTTACAGTGGGTATACAATATTATTTCGAACAGTTCCATGATTAACGGAATGTTTGTGGTATTTAGTTATGCATGGTAGATCGAGTGTAGTTTTTGAAATTTGTATATATATTTAGACTAGGTTAAAGTAGATGAAGATAGTCCACATCAAAGTGTCTGTTGATCCACATGTTCTATTTTGATTTCAGTTTGTAATATTAATATTGCTTTTAAAAATCCATGTGTAAAAATAAGTACGTAGAGGAAGAGATCCAATATTGTGCGATATAAAACTAAAAACTCAATCGAAAAAAGAATATGAGTCATTCCATGTCAAGCGGTACGGTTTTTGACCTCGATAGCTGCGATTGTTTTGAAAGTTTGTGTATGTATTCTTCTCATAAAAATATTGTATACGTATTTATGGAAACAAATTCGAAAATTTGTTTCCACGAGTTATGACTAATTTAACAGTGAAAAAATACTAATTTTTTCAAAAGGTGTGTTCAGCCTGTAACTTCTGAACCTATTTTAATGTGGTATACCTTGTTTTGAAGGTAAATGGTGATTTTTTTAAAGCTATAGGAAAGTTTTTCAAAAAAAAACACATAAAATTCAGAAAAATGCATGAAATCTTTATTTGAATCGATAGTACGGTCCATATAATTTAATGTTTGAAGATTATTTCATGCAAATGTTGACGTTGACTGCACCTCAAATGGTCCATCCGCTTAGACCAATTTTTGCATTTCCACGTTTTTGAGTAACAAAGGCCCAATTGCTGCGAACGGCGACGAATGGATAATTGGTGGTCATCATTAACACTGGCCGATACAGCTGCGATATTTTCTTCAGTTCACACTCTACGTAAGCGTGTTGGTGGTTTAATGTCCAACAATGTAAATTTGGTGCGAAATTTAGTCACAATAGCCCGAATAGCCTCTTCAGTGGGTCGATTAAACTGACCATAAAATGGAAGCGCGCGATGAACTTTCTTAACAGAGCATGCATTTTGATAATAAAATTCAATAATTTGCAAGCGTTGTTCGTTTGTAAGATGGTTAAATTATAGACCAAACTGAAGATGTTTGACAGTGAAACAAAGCACGAAACGTGCGTCAGCTATTTAAACCAGTGGTGCCAAAAAGATAATAGCTAAAAAATCACCCTTTATATTCAATAACTTTTAAAATATTGACGCGTTGTGTTCTAGCAAGGCTAGATTTTTTAAAGTTTTTGCAATTTTTATTCTTTTATTTTGATTTTCGAAATCATTACACTACTCCATTTTGGTGAAATTTTAAGGTAGTGTGCATAGGTCTATTTTTATTTTTTTACAAAATCAACCAGAATTACAGTGAAAAATCATCAAGTTTATAATTTTTATTAGTTCATAAACACAAGGTATAAAAACAATGAAAAATTCGAGAAACAATAGGTTATGGAAAATTCTATTTTTTTGCAACTTTTTCTGATGGTGCAATCTTACAATACAAAAAAATGAAATGACATGGAATGACTCATATTCGTCACAATGTTCGAGGTAACTTCTACATAAATTGAACTGGCTTCAATAAAAAGAGAATATTTATTATTAACATCATAGTAAAAAATTAAATTAATGAATGAATCGAATTTTATTTAATCATAATCCTAAATATTCGGCTTCGGCTAACTTGCCTTTTTTGCCGAATGCCGGTTTTTGGCCGAAGGTCGATTAATCGGCCGAACTCTAATTCTAATTATTTTCTGAATTTCATACCCCCAATGTAGTGGTAGGTCAATAAATGTAATACAGGGTGTGTGATGAATAATGCTGCATTAAGAAACTCAAATAGTTTTTTTCAGTGTGTGCAATTAATTTGTTTTTTATTCATTCAATTTTATTAAATATTGCTTTATTAGTATTAATTGATTTTAAATGCCCTCCCCCCCCTTAATGTGCTGCATCTTACTAAAAACTTGTTCATTACTGCTTGGAGAGTTGAGACATTAATTGTTTCTTGAATGGATTGCTTTAGTTCATCCAAATTTGTTGGTTTTTCTTTGTAGACTTCCAGTTTGGTTTAACCCAACAAGAAAAAGTCAGGTGCAGTAAGGTTAGACGACCTGGGGGGCCAACGGAATGTGGAATTTCTGGATATCAGCTAATTGGGAAGTTTTCGTCGCAACTCTGTCATAACAGGACGGAGGAGTTGCAGCAATCGGCAAGTCTGTAGTTTGTTGGTCATTTGAATTTTATATGGGAATAAGTCAAAATCATTGTGCATAATTGACTGAAATGACTGTTTGCTTATACCCATTTGAGCAGATAAGCTTATTGTCGAAACTCATGGATTATTTTGTATGGCAGCAGCTACAGCAGCGATTGTTTCCTTCGTTCGAGCTGAAAAGTTTCGGTGGTAAGGTCTTCTTTTGACTGTCCCATACTTGGCAAAATAAAAATGCAAAATAGAAAAAAAGTTATTAAAGTTTTATTTTGGTAGCGGCTTTCATCAGCCACCCTGCATCATAAACAGCCGTCTTCGACGTTGCATTTCAAAAACTACAATTCGCCCCAATCTAATGCGGATATAATAACACACTCATCGCTGATTCACACGATGCCAACAATCCTTGCTAAGAAATCATTAGACAAAATGCAGTTGTTTTCGATTGTATTGGATGTGGATGCTGCTATCGTTAGAAAATAAAATTAATTTCTTTCGAATTGTTTGTTTCGTATTGATTTTGCGACAATTCCGTCATTGGTCGTGACAAATTCTCCGCAGAGATGTAGCAGATGTCTTTGAATGGTGTCGCAGTACGTATGAGTGATATTCTTGGTTAAGAGTACTCGCAACAAAAACAACAAGTATACGACATGGTGCACATGGTCAGTGAATTTCTGTAGTCTGCAACGTGGTTTATCTGAAACATATTGTTATGATAAGTAATAAACCAGAGATTTATAAAATCTGAAGTATATTTGATATTGGTAAAAAGTTATTCTCATAATCATAAGAGTGTGTTAACCTCAAATGTGTAACGAATTGTAATGCTGCCGTCAATTGTAATTAAACTTCGTTGTATAATGACTCCCCTAAAAATCGCTCTTTCAAAAAAGCAACGAAAAGTACATAAAATGTATGAAAAAATTTCTTGAGATCTAGCAACAATACAAATATAGATAAACAGAAAGTCACGCAGAGTTGAAATTGATTTAAATTCTTTAAAAAATAGAATATAAATTATCTTGTGGCTAGCAATAGGGTCAAAACTTCTACATTTATAAAAATCTTTCAAAAAGGGACATTATTTTCTTCATTAATAAAGCAGGTTATTAAACAAGTAAGGAAAGGCTAAAGTCGGGCGGGGCCGTCGATATGATACACTCCACTTTCTCTCCGAATACAATTCAATTCGGTAAAAAAGTGAAAACGGGAAGGATTTTTGTATGTTTCCTAATCATAGGCTATTATTACTATTTGTCAAATCAAGAAAAATATTTGTATCGGGGTATATCTAAAAATGGAATGTGACCAACTTACACAATAGGTTCAATATGTTCAATTTGAAGAATGCGGTGAAAATACGTGGTTTATGGAGCTGAAAAAGTCAATTTGTATGGGAGCTATAAATAAATCTGAATCGATCCTGAATTTTCACCACACCAAGATATTTTGCAAGATTTTAAAAAGATCTGTTAAAATATGTGGTTTCTAGAGTAGAAAAAGTCAAATCGGGAGCGAAATTTGAAGGGAAGATATATTTATATAAAGATATATTTAAATCTGAACCGATCTGACCTATATTCACCAAAAGCGTTCCTAGTTTAAATATAAGATGTTTTGACATTTGAATTTGAAGACAATCTGATAAAAATATGTGGCTTCTAGAGCGGAAAAAGTAAAATTGGGAGCGAAATTTGTGTGGAATGTATATATAAATCTGAACCGATCTAACTCATTATCACCATGGGCGTTTATAGTTGAAATATACGATATTTTGCAAGATTTGAAAAAGATCTGTTAAAATATGTGGTTTATAGAGTGGAGAAAGTCAAATCGGGAGTGAAATTTGTGTGGGAGCTATATATAAATCTGAACCGATCTGACCTAAATTCACCATGGGTATTTCTAGTTGAAATATACGATGTTTTGCAAGATTTTAAAAAGATCTGTTAGAATATGTGGTTTCTAGACCACAAAAAGTCAAATCGACCTTTTCTGCTGTAGAAACCACATATATCAGCAGACCTTCTTAAAAATTGGCAAAACGTCTTGTATTTCAACTAGAAACAACCAATGCGAAAATACGTTAGATCGGTTCAGATTTATATATAGCTCTCAATTTGAGTTTTTTCGCTTTAGAAACCACATGTTTTAAAACATTTTCTTCAAATTTGGCAAAATATCTTATATTCCCACTAGAAACACACAGGGTGAAAATGAGTCAGATCTGTTCAGATTTATTGATTTTCCGTCCCAAAAACCACGTATTTTCACCGAATTTCCTCAAATTGAGCATAACACGTTATACTTCTACTGGAAGAACCTATTGTGTAAGTGGGTCACTTCATTCCATGTTTGGATATAGCCCCGATACAAATATTCTTCTCGATTTGACCAATTAGTTCAGGTCATATTAGCCTATGATTAGGAAACATACAAAAATTATTCCAGTTTTCAGTTTTTTACCGAATTGAATTGTATTCGGATAGAAATTGGAGTGTATCATATAGTCGGCCCCGCCCGACTTTAGCCTTTCCTTACTTGTTTCTATTTTTAAAAGGTATTTTCCTTCCAGCAAAAAACATTTCCTTTACAAAGCTTCCTCAATTTGTTTGACGACTCTTCCTAAATCGCAGTTTGTATGTGAAATTTACAACATATATAGCCGTCCGAAGTATCTTTAACATATATCAGTACGCGATTGAGCTTATACTTCTTAAATAGACTCAAAGGTACCTATGATCTACAGTGGTTCAGAATCAAATTCAAACGGCCAAAATTCAATAACTTTTTAATTTAACAACATTGAAAATCGGGCTAAATTTATTTATTCAATTCAAGTCTATGGAAATAACATTTTCCTTACAGACTAATTTTAAAAACTAAAAACTATTTTAAATCTAAATAATTAACAAAATTAGTTAAAGTATCACTAATATCAAGGATTAATTTGCAGATATGATTGAACTCTCTTAATGCTCGCCTAATAGGTTCATGCAGAGAAAATTTTGTTCTATGTATAGGTGTACAAACACATTAAAATGAAGTCGAGGTGGAACGTGGAAATTTAAAAACCCGGGCAATCAATATGGCCAGACACTAACTTATAAATAAAGAACAATCATGACGAGATCCTTGACAATAAATGACGAAATTTTACAAATTATTCCAAATTTGACTAATTTTTATGACGCATTTTTCCGGATGAGCAGAAATTCTTTTCGTATTACGAAGTTTATTTTTTAATTTATTATTTTACTAATTTGCGCCTTTAGGTACCAATAATATGTGTACCCTCAAGTTGGAAATATAAGTGCTTTTGTTAATTTTATGCCCAATTAAAGATTATTATAATAGCTACAAATGGTGTGAATAACACTTTCACATAGAAACAGTGGTTTAGGGACATATTTCGATAATCTTTTGCTGGTACGAAAAAACTATAAAAAGTAGAACAAATATTTTATAATATTTTAAAATATTTAACGACGAATTTCACCATTAAAATCAGCCTATGATCACACCATTTTTATCTCAGTTTTCCCATTCTTTCATTGGTAAAATTTGTATATCTTATAAATACAGTGCATTGAGTTGGCGGAAGGAAGATAAGTTACTGGAAGGAGGAATGTTTTGATTTTTTGAATATCGTAATTGGCGGAAAAGATATTGTACATGTAGTACAAGCGAATTCATTATGTAAACGGACGTAAACGACTATATGATACACTCCACTTTCTATCTCATTAAAAT
This sequence comes from Polietes domitor, assembly GCA_947397865.1. Classification (NCBI taxonomy): domain Eukaryota; kingdom Metazoa; phylum Arthropoda; class Insecta; order Diptera; family Muscidae; genus Polietes; species Polietes domitor. The sequence continues at coordinate 50,641,950 of OX377618.1, forward strand.
TCAATTCGGTAAAAAGTGAAATCGGGAAGGATTTTTGTATACTGTAAATGTATTTGTTTGCAAAAAATTTTAAATCGGAAAAGACATTTGTATGGGGGTATATTGACGTGGGGCGATGTGACCAGCTTTCGCCATGTATGTTTATACGTGAAATATAATATGTAAATTTTGGCCAAAATCGGGTTAACATTTGGGAGAAAAATTTGTATCTTTATAAATAAAGTTATATTTAAATCTGAACCTCTTACCCACTTTCACCAAAGGTGTTTTTAGTTAGATTATAAGACAATTTAAAAGAAAATCGTGTACAATATCAGGTTTCTAGAGCGGAAAAGTCAAATCGGGAGCGACATTTGTATGGGACTATATCTAAATCTTAACCGATCTAACCTGTTTTCACCACTGGTGTTTCTAGTTAGATTATTCGGACGGACAGATAGAAAGACAGACAGACGGACATTGCTACATAAATCGACTCAGAAAGTGATTCTAAGCCGATCTGGTGTGTTTTGGTGTTACACACAAATGCACAAACGCATAATACTCTCGTGAAGTATATATAAATGTACTACCGAAATTCGGAGTCGGTGACAGCAACTTTAAGACCGTTAACTCCTATTTTCGATCGTTATTATCGCCCTAGCAGTCAAGCAATAACAAGTTTAGTGCAAATATTTGAGTCTACATTGAGGCAACGAGTTTATCGAAGTGACGAAAATATCGCTGCCGTTCAGGCTTCCGCAGCAAACGATCCAAATTAGTCGATTCCGCAACATTCTCAAGAACTGGGCATCGCCAAGACCACTTTATAGCAAATTTTGTGTAAGGGTCTTGGTTTACACCCATAAAAGATCATGCTGACTCCAGAATTGAAGCCGAAGGACCATGTGATGCTACCGTGCCAGTGAGGCAACGGGTTGGTCGAAGTGAGGAAAATATCGCTGATGTGCAAGCTTCCGCAGCAAACGATCCAAATCAGTCGATTCCGTGGCGTTCTCAAGAACTGGGCATCGCCAAGACAACTTTATAGCAAATTTTGCGTCTTTTTTAAATTTTGGGTCTTGGTTTACACCAATAAAAGATCAAGCTTATATATATATATATATATATATATATATATATATATATATATTAAAATAATAATAAAAACTTTCGGTAACTCCTTATAATTTAATTTTTTAATTCAAATTTATTATTTTTTGAATGATTAATTTTGGAAAATCTGGTCTTAAGTGTTAAATTTTCTCATACGACACCGTTTCAATGTAAACTGGTGACCTGTTAGAAACAATTTATGTAATTAGTACAATTTGTACACAATTTATGTACGATTTAACATGGCAACAGAATACAGTATGGTAGAATATTTTTCCCAGAGCGAATATTTTTATACACAGTACAAATGATGATAAACAGATTAAAAATTATGATTTGGACAATTAACAATATTCACACAACAAATTTGTTACGAACAGATGATTAATGAATGGTTTGTCAAATTATGCATGAGTGTTATTAACACCCGTAGAATACTGTCCCGATAAGTAGCCAATTAATTATTTTGTCCTCTTTCACAAATCAACTATTATCGTGATTTCCATAACGACCAATTACCTCATGCAACGACAAAATATACTTTCCAAATAAGGAGACATGGAAAAAATTCACACATTTTCATCAATTATACTAAAAGATTAACCAGAGAATATTATAATAGTTAAAAGGTAAAATAATTTAAAATTAATATGCAAACACATAAAATGCATGAATACAATCCATTCATTGCTACGTTGAGCATAGAGAATGCAGAGCAAAATACATAAACTTCATTGTTTCGCATGACGAAGCAAAAAAGTTGCTATTAATAAATATATATTTGTGAAAAAATGTTAAAATACGACGAACAAAAGCACTAAATAGGAAAATGCTTTAGTTGATAAATGATTGAAAAGCTAAAAAAAATATAAAAGCAATTCGAATGCCATACATAACACTGTCCAACTAAATATCACTCTATTAGAAGTCATAGAAAGTATGTCTGATTAAGAAACAAAATAATTAATATAGGGTGATTCATCGTGAGTTTTTGTTTTCAATAGGTTTTTTTACTGACCACGCTTGACTCATATCAACAGCGTCACCAAATTGTTCAGCTGTGTTACAGGTTTTCGTTCAAGAATGTACATTTTAAAAAACAGGTTTCGGTTTTTAAAATTTGTTTGTTTCGGTGAAACAGGTTAAACCGGTTTTTATACCCTACACCAATTCGTGGACTAGGGTATTATAAGTTAGTTTCGCGCAAAATGTTTGTAACACCAAGAAATAATCGAGCTAGACCCACCTTTAAGTATAAAGATCGGCTTAGAATCACCAGCTGAGTCGATTTAACGATGTCTGTCTGTCCGTCCGTCTGTTGTCCATCTAAGCTGGTTCGCACTCTACAGGTCGAAATTGTTGTCCGATTGTCATGAAACTTGGCAGAAGTTATTTTTTCTGACTAAGGACCATCGGTATTGAATATGGAGGAAATCGGTTCAGATTTAGATATAGCCCCCATACAAATGCCGCTCCCGATTTGACTTAGTTTTCTTCAAATTTGGCTTAACACCTTATCGTCAAACTAGAAATACCTGTGGCGAAAACGGGTTAGATCTGTTCAGATTTAGATATAATCCCCATACAAATGTCGCTCCCGATTTGACTTTTTCCGCTCTAAAATCCACATATTGTACCCGTTTTTCTTTAAAATTGGCACAACATCTTATAATCCAACTAGAAACACCTATGGTGAAATTGGGTAAGATCGGTTCAGATTTAGATATAGCCCCATACAAATGTGGCTCCCGATTTGACTTTTTCCACTCTAAAATCCACATATTGTACCCGTTTTTCTTTAAAATTGGCACAACATCTTATAATCCAACTAGAAACACCTATGCTGAAAGTGGGTAAGATCGGTTCAGATTTAGATATAGCCCTCATACAAATGTTGCTCCCGAATGTTAAACCGATTTTGGCCAAACTTTACATATTATATTTCGTCAATAAACATACATGGTGAAAGCGGGTCACATCGTTCCAGGTTTCAATATACCCCCATACAAATGTCCTTTCCGATTTAACATTTTTTTGTCAAACACATACATTTACAAAATGCAAAAATCCTTCCCGATTTCACTTTTTTACCGAATTGAATTGTATTCGGATAGAAAGTCCGCCCGTCTTTAGCCTTTCGTTACTTGTTTGTGAGATGCCCATATGTCTATACTTTGATATAACCCAAATGGGGCCCATTCTGATCTATTACAGTTCTAAAAACTACATCTTACATCGGATCTTCAATTTTGCAGATCATGATATTTTTCAACTAGGAATACCTACCGTGAATGAGAAATATATAGGCCCATGTTTTGGACCAGGCCAATGTTGTTATAGGCTCCCTTTTGAAATGTCGGTCCGATTCATCTTATTACTACTGTATAATTTGTATTTGTCTGTCGGATAATTGGATCAATAACCATATTCGTTAAATATGACTAAAGATGAATTTATAGTAACTGTATAATATATATGAACTACATAAAATTGCTCCCATGAAATACCTGGGTTTAGTAATCAAAGCGAGGTACATACGCAGGGAGTGGTGTAGGGTATTGTATAGTCGGCCCCGCCCGACTTTATCCTTTCCTTACTAGAACTTTAAGTTGGCATCACTTTTTTAACTGGCGGCCATTTTGTCAGCTGTCAAGTGATTAATATTTAGTTTGGTTTGCCATTTCATCATGAACAGGTTGACAAAAGAACAACGCTTGCAAATCGTGCAAATTTATTTCGAAAGTAATGGTTCAGTTCGCTAAGTTCACCGCAAGCTCCGTCCATTTTATGGTCGACATAATCGTCCATCAGATCAATTAATTCGGTTAACCATGGATCGTTTTCGCACTACGTTTACTCTATGTGATAATACGCATCCGCAGAGACGTCGAACAGTGCGCACCGAAGAAACAATTGCCGCTGTAGAGCAAAGTGTTGAAGAGGACCCGAATGAATCGATTCGCCACCGTGCACATCAATTGGAGCTTTGTCCATCTCGAAAAAGTGGTTGAAAATTGGACCTGTAGAATTGGCTATATTCGAGCCAGCCGCGGCGGCCACATGCCCGAAATCATATTTAAACATTAATGGCATAAAATTATCCTTAGAATAAAGCCAAAAACGATTTTCTTGTGTTTTATTTCAATTCGAAGTTCTATACCTCAATAAAAAACACCCTTTATATAAACTAAAATGGAACATTTTATTTTATTTTTGTACTTTTTTGAGATTATTGAATACAAAAACATTAAACCATAATAATTCAAATACAATTTACTTATTTTCTAACTTCATTTTCATATTTTAAATGAAAATTCACTTAAATCGTCGATCTTGTTTATTTAAATTACCAAATTATTGTGAAGTTTATTTTGAGATTTCTTTTGGACATCGCAAGAAATTCGTCTTGTATACGTAAGTATACAAATATGCATTATGTCTCAATCAGTGATGCTGTCAGAATTCAATATCAGACATATGTGCTTATAAATGTCATTTGCAAATTCATATATTCGACGATTAATTTTTTGACTGAAATATAAAGGAGGTGTTCACAAATTCGCTGTTAATATTATTAATAAATACACATTTCGTACCTTTTCTATCTCTATCAATGCTTTTTTTACTGCCAGAGTTTTATTTTTTAATTTCGCGCTCAATTAGATTTTCAATATTATTAGTCGTGAATAAGACATTATTCCTTTAGGTATAAACTAATAAAAAAATTAGCAATAGCAGTCAATGGCTTCGCTGTTACACATCAAGCTCCAAACGAAGCTATTTGATATCGAACTTGGTTTTTTCAACGTCACAAATCAATATTTTGGGAAAGTCTTAAACCTGCGGTATTAAGAGATCAGTTCAGTTTATATTCGCAGCTAGTAAACAAATCATTACTCTCACATTTTATGTATTTTTTTATTTTGCGTATTTTTATTGTAGAATATATCCACGAAATGCAAATATAGGGTCCGCCAAATAACTTTTTTTTTTAAAATGCTATAAAAAAAACTACTGAATATTTTCTCAAATTTCTTTTTTTATTTGAAAGTACAATCCTTCCGATTAATAATGGAAAATAATTTCATTCAAACGGCTGCCTCGGGCACCCCACAAATAATAGTCCAATGGTTGAATAGTTGAAAAAAAAAACGTTAGATGGCGGACCCTATATTTTGTAATTTAAGAGCCGGTTAACCGACATGAAAACACCGGTTTGTCGGAAGTGCCAATAAAAAACAGGTGGACAGTGTCGGATTTAACACCAGTTAACCGGTTTCAGATTTGACATCCCTAGTAAGGATCCCGGCCTTAAGGCGTACAAAATTCAGGACAGGCGACTTAAATTTGCGTGTTATTTTCAGCGAATGGTCTCTCCAGTCGCTATGCTCGAACAAGTTGCCCAAAATTGGACCTTCCGAATGGACCACCTCAGACGTAGTCATTGCCAGCATCTAAATGTCATAATTTTCAAACAGTAAATGTCAGAAATACTTTTAACCGATAATAAAGATTTAAAGTTCACTTTCAAATTTATGTGTTTTATTTCACATTATAAACCAATCACCTCTACATAACAGTACCGATTGTCAAATCAGTGATTTTGATTTTTTCATAAGCAGAACGACTAGAGTAATCATTTTATAGTTTTTTGTTTTAGTGCGTTTCGGTTTGTTCGAAAATTTGATTTTTTTACCATAAACGATAAATAAAGTCGGCCGTAGTCGACAACGTGATACCCTCCACTCTCAATCCTGTTGCAAGGTTTTATTACCAAGTCTCGATAACTAAAACTGCCAGTGAAAATATAACCCAAAACTTTGCCAAGTTTGATCAAAAAATATGAAATATCCCATATATTTGGAATAAGCTGTAAAGGAATCAAATCGGTTTTGTTTGGGATCTATATCAAAATATGGTTCTAAGTCAAATATAATGGTAATCGGCAAATCTGACCGAAGTAATATGGATATCCTAGAGAGGCTAGAATTCAAAGCCGGAGAGACATTTGTATGGAGGCTATATCAAGATATGGGCAAATTTTTTGATGTTCTCATGTGAATATTTATATCAGATGCACATATAAATAATCAGGGGTGACAGAGATTCCGATTGTTGTTGGAATCTAAATTAATTGAGTTTTCTCGACACAACCCCGTACTTTTATGCAGATTTTAATTCCGATTAGACACAGATAACTTAAGCTTTATATCGTTCGACACGTCTATGTTTGTTCTTTTCATATCTGGTTATAAACTAAAAATCGGTCTATAATCAACTAAGTTACAGGCTTATGAGTGTGTGAAGTTACTCAAATCCGGAGTAAACAATAGTTGATATTTTAAGCTTAAGCTTTCTTTCTTGGTAGTTGCCATCATTCATGCATAATAATTTGTAAATATAACAAGTAAAGAAAGGCTAAAATCGGGCGGGGCCGACTATATGATACACTCCACTTTCTATCCGAATACAATTCAATTAGGTAAAAAAGTGAAAACGGGAAGAATTTTTGAATGTTTCCTAATCATAGGCTAATATGACCTGGTCCGATTTGCCAAATCGATAAGAATATTTGTATCGGGGCTATATCCAAATATGGAATGAAGTGACTAACTTTCACAATAAGTTATTCCAGTTCAAATATAACATGTTATGCTCACATTGAAGAAATTCGGCGAAGATTAGTGGTTTCTAGGGCGGAAAAAGTCTACCCGGGAGCGAAATTTGTATGGGAGCTATATGTAAATCTGAACCGATCTGACCTATTTTCCCCATAGTTGTTCCTAGTTTAAATATAAGATGTTTTTCCAAATCTGAAGAATCTAATACAATTTGTGGTTTCTAGAGCGGAAAAAGTTAAATCGGGAGCGAAATTTGTATGGGAGCTATATATAAATCTGAACCGATCTAAGACATTTTTACCACAGGTGTTTCTAGTCGGAATATAAGATGTTTTGCCAAATCTGAAGACAATCTGATACAATTTGTGGTTTCTAGGCGGAGAAAATCAAATCGGGAGCGAAATTTGTATGGGAGCTATATATAAATCTTAACCGATCTAACACATTTTTATCGCAGGTGATTCTAGTTGAAACATAAGATGTTTTGCCATATCTGAAGACAATCTGATACAATGTATGGTTTCTAGAACGGAGAAAATCAATCGGGAGCGAAATTTCTATGGGAGCTATATATAAATCTGAACCGATCTAACACATTTTTATCGCAGGTGTTTCTAGTTTAAATATAAGATGTTTTGCAATTTTGAAGAAAATCTGTTGTAATATGTGGTATCAAGAGTGAAAAGAGTCAAATCGGGAGCGAAATTTGTATTGGAGCTATATATAAATCTGAAACATAAGATGTTTTGCCAAATCTGAAGACAATCTGATACAATTTGTGGTTTCTAGAGCGGAAAAATTCAAATCGGGAGCGAAATTTGTATGGGAGCTATATATAAATCTGAACCAATCTAACACATTTTTATCGCAGGTGTTTCTAGTTTAACTATAAGATATTTTGCCAATTTTGAAGAAAATCTGTTGTAATATGTGGTATCTAGAGTGAAAAGAGTCAAATCGGGAGTGAAATTCGTATGAGGGCTATATCTAAATCTGAACCGATTTTCTTCAAATTAAATAGCGTTCGTCCTTGTCCCGAAAAACTTCGTCGTGCAAAGTTTCGTTTAGTTCTGGCTACAATTGCGACCTGTATTATGATTACAACAATAGATGGACAGACGGACATTGCTAAATCGACTCAGAAAGTGATTCTAAGCCGATCGGTATAATTAACAATGGGTCTATCACCCTTCCTTTTGGGTGTTATAAACAAATGCACAAAGACATAATAATCTCGTGGAGTGTATAAAAAGGCTATTTCGTATTCCAAATGGGTGTGTATAAGCTATTGACGAGGACTGTATTTATAGGATCTTATATTAATAATTCAATGAGCTACGTACGAAATTACAAACTTAGCATATCCTCATCCTACTGTATATTTTTTCCTTTTTCGATGTTACTTGAACATTTGCACCAAAATATAAATTTGATAATAACTCATTATTGTTGTTGTACCGTGTAATCATAAATAGTTGTATCAACTAATTTGTACATACCTCAATTGTTCCACATGTATTGGGAATGCTTCCAAATGTATTTTGTTATTAGTAATTCATGCATACTATCATACCTATACACATTAGTTATATAAAAAGGTTTTATTATTACCGTCCCAAAATAAAACTTGATTTTTAAATTTTGACTTAACATATTGGTGAAATACACTTCTGCAAAATGTTCTTAATCAACTTTTGGCCAAATAGATATTGCAAAATTATAAAGACGTATCAGCATTTTTATCTGAGAAATTACTCGATTTAAAGTAATTTTCGTTCAGACCTTAAGTGTTTGGAGAATAATCGACCAAGTGAAGATCCCCCAAAAGAGCAAAATGAATAAACACACAATAGATATTGTTAAATAAATTGATCGATTGCTACTATTTCTTATTTGTGACTGACTACCTAGTTTTGATAAAGTGACAACAGAAAATATTGACATTTTCCGCTCTAGAAACCACATATTGTACTCGATTTTCTTTAAATTTGGCGCAAAATCTTATAATACAACTAAAAACACCTAAGCAGAAATTAGGTAAGATCGGTTCAGATTTAGATATAGCCCAAATAGAAATGTTGCTCCCCAATTTTTATACCGTACACCACTTCGTGGAATAGGGTATTATAAGTTAGTTTCGTCCGTCCGTCTGCTGTCCATCTAAGCTTGTTCGCACTCTACAGGTCGCAATTGTTGTCCGATTATCATGAACTTTGGCAGAAGTTACTTTTTTTGGCCAAGGACGATCGGTATTGAATTTGGAGGAAATCGGTTCAGATTTAGATATAGTCCCCATACAAATGTCGCTCCCGATTTGACATTTTCCGCTCTAGAAACCACATATTGTACCCGATTTTCTTTAAATTGGGTACAGCATCTTATAATCCAACTAGAAACACCTATGCAGAAATTGGGTAAGATCGGTTCAGATTTAGATATAGCCCCCATACAAATGTCGCTCCCTATTTCACTTTTTCCGGTTTAGAAACCGCATATTGTACCCGATTTTCTTTAAAATTGGCACACATTTTATAATCGAACTAGTAACACCTATGCTGAAAGTGGGTATGATCGGTTCAGATTTAGATATAGCCCCCATACAAATGTCGCTCACGATTTGACATTTTCCGCTCCAGAAACCACATCTTGTACCCGATTTTCTTTAAATTTGGCACAACATCTTATAATCCAACTATAAACACCTATGCAGAAATTGGGTAAGATCTGTTCAGATTTAGATATAGCCCCCATACAAATGTCGCTCCCGATTTGGCATTTTCCGCTCTAAAAACCACATATTGTACCCGATTTTCTTTAAAATTGGCACAACATTTTATAATGGAACTAGAACACCTATGCTGAAATTGGCTATGATCGGTTCAGATGTAGGTATAGCCTCCATACAAATGTCGCTCCGATTTGACATTTTCCGCTCTAGAAACCACATATTGTACCCGATTTTCTTTAAATTGGGTACAAAATCTTATAATCCAACTAGAAACACCTATGCAGAAATTGGGTAAGATCGGTTCAGATTTAGATATAGCCTCTACACAAATGTCGCTCCCTATTTCACTTTTCCCGCTTTAGAAACCACATATTGTACCCGATTTTCTTTAAAGTTGGCACAACATTTTAAAATGGAACTAGAAACACCTATGCTGACGGTGGCTATGATCAGTTCAGATTTAGATATAGCTCCACACAAATGTCGCTCCCGATTTGACTTTTTCCGCTCTAAAATCCACATTTTGTACCCGTTTTTTCTCTAAAATTGGCAAAACATCTTATAATCCAACTAAAAAAACTGTGATGAAAGAGGGTAAGATCGATTCAGATTTAGATATATAGCCCTCATACAAATGTTGCTCCGAATGTTTAACCGATTTTGGACAAACTTTACATATTATATTTCACCAATAAACAAACATGGTGAAAGCGAGTCACATCGTTCCAGGTTTTAATATACCCCCATACAAATGTCCTTTCCGATTTAACATTTTTTGTCAAACACATACATTTACAGGATTAAAAAATCCTTCCCGATTTCACTTTTTTACCGAATTGAATTGTAATGAGAATTGTTTGGGTGATGCCCATATGCCCATACGTTGGTATAACCCAAATGGGGCCCTTTCTGATCTATTACAGCTCTAGAAACTACATCTTATCAATATTATCGGATCTTCATCAAATTTTGCAGATCATGATATTTTTTCAACTAGGAATACCTACAGTGAATGAGAAATATATAGGCCCATGTTTTGGACAAGTCCCAGAATTTTGTTATTGGCCCCCTTTTAAAATGTCGGTCCTATTACTACTGTATAATTTGTTTTTGTCTGTCGGATAATTGGATCAATTACCATATTATTAACCATATTCGTTAAATATGGCTAAAGATGAATTTATAGTAGCTGAATAATTTATATGAACTACATAAAATTGCTCCCATGAAATACCTGGGTTTAGTAATCAAAGCGAGGTACATACACAGGGAGTGGTGTAGGGTATTATATAGTCGGCCCCGCCCGACTTTAGCCTTTCCTTACTTGTTTTAACTGATTTTGGCCAAACTATACATATAAAATTTCACCTATTTCGTTCCATGTTTCAATATTCCTCCATATAAATGTCCTTTCCGATTTAACATTTTTTCAAACACATACATTTACAGGATACAAAAATTCTTCCCGTTTTCACTTTTTCACCGAATTGAATTGTATTCGGATAGAAAGTGGACTGTATCATACAGTCGGCCCCGCCCGACTTTAGCCTTTCCTTGCTTGTTTTATTTACAAACAATCAGCTTTCCTTTGTACAATAAAATATCAAAATCCAATAACTTTCCAAAAATGGCTTGGATTGCTTCCTAATTACTCCAAAAACAGCTAATATTGTTACGTAAACATTTTTAGAACACACAAGTAAAAACGGCGTTAAGTTCGGCCGGGTCGTATTTTATATTCCCTGCACTATAGATTGCATTCCACAGAGACTTTCGATTTTCGTAGAAGTGCAATAACATTATAGGAAACTGTAATTTTTTTAATATAGCCAAACTAAATAAAAATATTGTAAAAATAATTTTATAAATAAATATAATATTTATATTATTTTAAACCGCGCTTATACGACAAGGCTACAAACTGGATTATACTATATATTTCGAAATAATACTTCAAGTCAACTCAAAAAGTAAATATAAAACAGAAAACTTCAAAAAAGCTTAAATACCATTAATTTTGGTAGATAGTGGGTGCTACTGTATAAATTTTGAAAATCCATTATCTGAAATACACAGGGCAAGTACCTTCCTGATTCAAACAATTTCTGACGTAAATGTAAAAAGTACGAATTTTGAAAAATCTTTAATTTTTGCTTGTCAATGCAGTCAGAGGAATGTACACTCCGAATTCCATGATTCTAGCTGCGGCCATTTGGCTGGAACCATTTTTATCCCTTTTTCTCATTTTACAACTTTCTAAAATCGCCTTTTTATACGTGTCTACGCAATGTACATTTTAGATGCAAACGTTTGGTTGGTACCATATTTATCCATCTGTTCCCATTGTATCCCCTGAAAGTACGAATTGGGAAAATCCTTTTATTTTTCGTGTCTGCGGATTCAGAAGTATGAATACTTCGAATTTCATGACTTTAACTGCGATCATTTGGTTGGTACAATTTTTATCCCCTTTTTCCACTTTAACTCCAAGTACGAATTTCGTGGAATTACGTGGTTATGCAATCATTCCGTATACACCGGATTTCATTATTCTAGGTGCAGCCGTTTGGTTGGTACCATTTTTATACCTCCTTTCCCATTTTACCCCTTAAAAGTACGATTTTGGGAAAAATATTATGTATCTACTCAATTAGAGGAATGTACACACCAAATTTTGTGTTTCTAGCTGTTTTCGTTTGATATGTACCATTTTTATCCTTTTTTGCCCCACTTGCACGTATTTGCTATAAAGAGAATGCACATACCAAATATCAAGTAAATATAAGCAGAAATAATAAAAAAAACATGTTTAACTACTCTAAATATCAGGGGTATTTTCAGTCCTTGTGACGAAACAAATTTTCCCCCTGGACCGATTTCGCCTGGTTACAATCAGAACCGATCTACGACTATAAGACGAATTTATGGAAAATTTGGACGTCCTAGCTCCTTTCGTTCAGATGCTGGCGTGCTTTCAACAGACGGACGCACAGATGGTCGGACGTGCGGACGGACGGACATGGCTAGATCGTCTTAGAATTTTATAACGATGAGGAATATATATACTTTGTAGGCTCTCAGGTCGATATTTCTTGGTGTTTAAAACGGAATGACAAAGTGAGTATGCCTCCATCCTGGAGGTGGAGGGTAAACATGCGTTAACTTCATTCCACATTATTACCGATAGATTAGAGGCTGTCGATTTTACATTGAAAAGCAGTACCATACTAGGAAAATTGTGATATTTTTGTGCACATTATGATATTTGTTTACTATTTAAAACTATTACTATTTCGCACCGTTTTGAAAAAAGTGAGTGGAGTGTATTATTGCCCACTAAAACTTTAAGCGGATAATAAGCGTTGCCGCTTAATGTTTAAATATTTTTCTCTCAGTCACGTACCTTTACAGATTTCAATTTAAATTGACAGAAAATGTTATGGATCATATGTAGGGTTTGCATTTTTTATTTCTCCGGAAACGGAAAATATTTTTCAATTTCACGGTATCTCGAGAAGGGACGGAAAATCGTAAACATGCTGTTTGTAGTACAGAAATTTATTATTTTTATATTTTCAAATAAAACAATCGAAAATTTAAAATTCTATTGGAGAGAATGATATTGCATGCAATATTTAATAATTCATTTCATGTGACTTCGAAGCCATAAATTTATATTTTGAGGCGGTAATATTGTCACTTTTAAATACAGCGTAGTTTTCTTATATCTTATGGATAAGTTTTTTTAACTTTTTGTAATATTTTACATAACACCTGTGCGATTTCTTCACACATATTAAAATAACAGTTTGTCCGACTTTATTCATAAAAATTCTAAAATTTAAGCTTTCCCAAATATTACTAGTAAGCTTTTCAGACTGCATGGCAAATCAGGTTGAAATCGATCAAAGTGGATTTAAAAATGTTGGATCCAATAAAAATTTGACACTAAAAACATATGAAGGCAGATATTGAAGGTAAAAGACACATATCTAATTAAAAGTGATATTTTTATACCCTTCACCACCAAGATGGGTGTATACTAACTTTGTCATTCCGTTTGTAACACCTTGACATATCGACCTGGGACCCTATAAAGTATATATTCATGATCGTCATAAAATTCTAAGACGATCTAGCCATGTCCATCCGTTCGCCTGTTTGTCTTTCTGTCTGTCCGTGCGTTTGTTGAAAGCACGCTAGCATCTAAACGAAAGGATTTAGGACGTTAAAATTTTGCATTAATGCGTCTTATAGTTGTAGATCGGTTGGGATTGCAAAGGGGCGAAATCAGCCCACATGAAAAAAATTTTCCTCACAAGGACTGAAAATTCCCATATTTCATCTTGTTTTTTGAATATTTCAACTTATATTTATTTGGTGTGCGCATTCCGCTAATATTAAAAACGTGCACAATATGGTGATTTTTATTTAAAGAGGGTGAAATGGGACAAAAAGGGATAAAAATGGTACCGGTCGAACGACAACAGCTAGAAACCTCTAATTGATTGAATACATAAGATAAAAGTGTGTTTACCAACTGTATACTATTAAGGGGTAATTGGGAATAGAGGGATAAAATTGGTACCAGCCATACGACTGCACCTAGAATAATAAAATTCGGTGTATACATTCCTCTGATTGCGTAGACACGTAAAATAAAGGGATTTTTCGAAACTCGTACTTTTAGGGGGTAAATGGAAAAGGGGATACGTTGTTCCAACCAAATGGCGGCAGCTAGATTCATGAAATTCGGAGTACACGTATAAACTAAAGACATTTCTGAAAGTCGTACTTCTAAGTGGGTAAAAGAAGATAAAAATAGTACCAACCATATGACCTCAGCTAGAATCATGGAATTCGGCGTATACATTCCTCTGACTGCATAGACTCGCAAAATAAAAAGATTATTACTTTTACGGAAATTGTACTTTGGTACATAAAATAGGATGGAAATACAATCCTTCCGGTTAATAATGGAAAATAATTTCATTCAAATGGCTGCTGAGGGCACCCCACAAAGTTGAAAAAAAACGTTAGATGGCGGACCCTTATATAGCTCCCATACCAATGTCTCCTATGATTTACTTTTTCCGCTCTAGAAACCACATATTTCAACAAATAACTACTGAATATTTTCTCAAATTTCTTTTTTATTTGAAACTACAATCCTTCCGGTTAATAATGGAAAATAATTTCATTCAAATGGTTGCTGAAGGCACCCCACAAATATTAGTCCAACGGTTGAATAGTTGAAAAAAAAACGTTAGATGGCGGACCCTATATTTACTTTTTGAATTGACTTGAGGTATTATTTCTATATAAATATTATAAACATAGTGGTAGCCTTGGTTATTAAGCTTGATTTAATTTTGCATTATGGTTTACTTTTTCATTATTTTTATTTGTTTTGGTTTAACTATGTTACAAAAAATTTACATTTTTCTGTAAGGTTACTGCACTTCTACAAAAATAGACAGCCTCTGTGTAATGTAATCCATGGTGGAGGGTATATAAAGTTCTGTCAGGCCGAACTTAATTCCGTTTTTATTTCTTTAAATTATTCAGATACTTTCTACAACAGAGTTTCTGCCGAATTCCCGAATCGAGTACAAATTTCCCGGGATACGGGAAATACAAAATGTGCACGGGATTTTTCGTTCGAAGATGAATACTTCAGTCATCACTAAATTGTGTGTATTTTTTAAAATATTATTTGAAATATACATTTGCAAGACATACAATAATGAAAATCATTATTTTTAATGTTTATCATTCTTCAATGGCTTTCAATGGCTTTGAAATACGAACCAGGGCCAAATTTGACAATAATTAGCCAATTGTTGTCAGCCTTCATCTCATTTCGTTAAAAATTAAATCTTTCGTTACACATTAGTAAATAATATTTTGGGGGTTTTGTTTTCTACCTGACAACTAGCGTTAAATTCAGCAAATTCCGATGCACATGACTGCCATGAATACGTATACATTCAGTACTCACAATAGTTATTGTTTTTAGAGTGATACGACGATTGTGAAGACACAAAATCTAACAATGTCAATATATTTGTCAGCATGCATATAATTCTCCAGTGCAAAGTCTGAAGTATTTTCAAATATTTGTTTAAATGACCATATTTTAAGAGCATCTATTTATGGCAATGCATACAAGAAATTGTTCCGAGTGGGTAATCCCCCACAAATAAAAATCACTTTGTTATGCATGTTTTTGGTATAAGGGAAATGTGCATACCAAATATCAAAGAGATATAAGCAGACATATTCAAAAACCATGGCGAAATGCTTTAAATATTAGGGGTATTTTCAGTCCTTTGAGGGAAAACATTTTCCCTGTTGACCGATTTCGACCATTTGCAACCGACCGATGCGACCGATGGTGTTACAAACGGAATGACAGAATTAGTATACCCCCATCCTGTGGTAGAGGATGTAAAAAGCATTTAATTTTACCTTGAATATAGATAATTATGTAGGAGGTATTGGAAGGGGAGTTGCTAAAACATACATAGTTTTAAGGTTTAATGTAATTATAAAAATATTTCCAAATATAGAATTGCATATGCTTTGGACTATCCGTCTTACGACATTTTGTGTGGGAGGTACCAGAAGGAGTGTGGCAATATCGCCCATATTCCGAGTGTATGAAAAAACCAGAAGGAGTGTGGCAATATCGCCCATATTCCGAGTGTATGAAAAAACCAAGCATTGCCAAATGTCAAAATTCAGAGTATTCCAATCATCCGTATATAAGTTATAACATAGGAATATGGATCATTTGTATGGGATGTACCAGAAGGGTGTGACAATTTATTCGATCTTAATCCAAGTTTGAGGAAAATATTGTCATGCGTAAACTTTGAATAAATTCTTTAATTCCGATCGACAGTTGTCATGTATATTAGCCATGATATATACCCTTCTACTCTGTAGGGTAAAAAGAACATAGTTCATTCAATCACTTTCTGGTTTTCACTACGAAAACACCAACTTAAAAATTCCGAAAAAATATACGCGTATTCATATATCGATTCTAAACAAATCCTGAGATACAACGGACTGTATTAAAAGAAGTAAAAAGGCGGTAAGTTCGGTCGCACCGAATCTTATATACCCTCTACCATGGGATGAATTCCACAGATTGGAAAGTAGTAAAAATGCGGTATGTTCGCACCGAATCTTATATACCCTCTACCATGGGATGAATTCCACAGATTGGATTGCGTAGATGTGAAGAACCTTATTATGAAAAATTATGATATTTTATGCAACCACTCAAAAAGTGAATATTAAACAGCAATCTTTAAACAAATACCGTAAATATTAATGTTTATTGTCAAATTCGAATATAAAGCGGACATTTTCCAAAAAATTCTTCAATGTCCTTGATACGGAAAAATCCCTCTGAATTGATTTCGTCCATTTTCAATCCCCACCGATCTGGAACTATTAGGCATAAATGTGGAATCTCTTAGCTTATTTCGTTCGGAAGCTAGCGGGCATGACTAAATCGTCTTTGAATTGCCACGACCAAGAATATATAAACTTTATGGGGTTTCCGATGAATATTTCAAGTAATCGACCGTGAGAATATTTATGTTTACTGCAAAAGACAGTTGCAGCCATTTGAATATAAATATTATGTTTGTTCGTATACGCATTACCGTTTGTTCCCAAAAAATAATCTTTCTAAGAAAATAAAAGGATATGTGGTGACGTTCCATGTTATTGGTCTTCCTTTCTTGTCGAGCTATTTGTAAGAAGTTTAATTAATATTAATCTCGCTTAAAATACATTCGTAGCCAATTTCTTAATGTTATAGTTTTTACTTCAAATATAAAGAAATAATACGGTATTTAATGGGGTTTTAAATTTCATAAATTAGAATTAGCCATCAGTACATATCCAGTGTGTTTGATCCATGTAGTGTGTTTTCTGCAAACTTATTTATTTTTTAGTTACAACCATCTTGTTGTGGAGAGTGTAACGTAGTCTCTTCTCTACAGTTTAAAAAGTGCATTCTATTGTGACACCTTAAAATGTGAACCCTACGAACCCCACTTGACGTTCACGTAATCTTGAATACACATGTTCTTGGCTTATTCAGATGGCACAGACTGAACAGCCAAATCGGAAGTGGCAAATCATTCCTACTGAGACTCACACACACAGGCACAACAAAGCAGGCAGAGCGGAAGAATGGAGGACAAAAGAAAAAAGCGTTATATGGTTTATTATTCATCGAAATTGTGCGAATGTTTTGCAAAAATACGTGGAAATGAAAATGACTGAATCTTTAACTTGCAAAACACAAATAAATATTTCATAGAGAGAATCTGTCAACAGTTTCTGTTCAGGTGAATGAATGTTCATGATGAAGGAAGAAAAAACTACTAATGAGGACGACGAAGCACAGTGGTCCAGAAAAAAATCATCAGCCCAAATTCAATAAGTTTTGATCTAGTATACAGAAAAAATGAGGCGTTTTTAAAGTTTACGTATGGTGATAATTTTAGAGGGGTGAATATTCCCCCTTTGCACAATCTTATGACAGATCGGCATAGGAAACCTTGTAAGGTTTATATTTTAAGTATAGGATGTGCTCAGATATATTACTTTAAACACTACGAGGAACATTTTTGTGGAACACTTCAACCCTGTTTAACGGGTCGAAATTTTTCTACGAAAATTTTTGTCATAATATTCTAATATAAGTCTATGAATACTCCCAAGATAGAAATAAGTCAAATCTTTAAATTCGTTTTAGGGTTAATTTTGTACTTTTTCCAAATTAGTGTTAAACTGTCCCAAAAACCGTATTTTAGGGGTTGGTGTTAGGGTTTGCATTTTCGCGTACTTTTTTTCCCGGGAAACTTTAATTATTTTTTCAATTTCCCGGGATCCTGGGACAGCACGGGGAATCGTGAACATACTGTTTACCATGAGTTAAGCTTATTTTTTCCAATGAAACATTCACATTTTATTAAAGTAAAATAAATATATATTTCACAACGAAACTGATACAGAATTAATATAATAAAGCGCAATGTGAGATTAATTCAAACATATTTTCAAGTTTCAAAATTAATTTCTTATTTTATTGGAAAATGTGGACGCGACGGAGAACGATCGTTCACATTAATAGTGAGTATAGCATTAAATGAAATGTTTGTTATTTGTCCTGTCGTTTCAAAAGCCTTAAATTGTTTATTTTTTGGCGTTCGGGTACACGCCAAAATCTATTTTTCCCGGATTTTAATTTTTTCATATGGAGCTTGACAGGTAAAATCCGAAAAAGTGGAAACGCAGCTTAAAAATATTTTGTCATCCAACTACAATATTTGACATACCTGATTAAAATGTCATCCAAATTTGTATACATCATATTCAATTTTATTGAGGAAATGATGAAAAAAATATGCGAAGAAATGTGTAAAATTTTCTACTGAATTCCCGCGGGATTCCTGTAGGAATTTCGCGGGATACGGGAAATGAAAAATTTCCCGGGAAATCCCGGGATGCATGCCCTAGTTGGTGTGAATGAAATAAATAATATGCGTATTTTTAATCCCCCCTTCTTTTATCCGATGACAGAACATGTTAGTTTTTTGTGTTCCACAATACTATACAATTTTTATTTTTATACACTCCACGAGAGTATTGTGTCTTTGTGCACTTGTTTGTAACACCCAAAAGGAAGCGAGATAGACCCATTGTTAATTATACCGATCGACTTAGAATCACTTTTTGAATCGATTTAGCAATGTCCGTCTCTCCATCTATTGTCGTAATCAAATTACAGGTCGCAATTATAGTCCGATCTTAACAAAAATTGGCACAAGTAAATTTTGTGGATCAAGGACGAACGCAATTTAATTTGAAGCATATCGGTTCAGATTTAGATATAGTCCCATACAAATGTCGGGTCCGATTTGACTTTTTCCGCTCTAGAAATCACATATTGTACCCGATTTTCTTTAAATTTGACACAACATCTTATAATCCAACTAGAATCTCCTATGCAGAAAGTGGGTAAGATCGGTTCAAATTTAGATATAGCCCTCATACAAAAGCCGCTCCCGATTTGACATTTTCGGTTTGTTACATCCCTGTAATTGCGTGAACACCGAAAATAGAAGGATTTTCCGAAATTATTACTTTTTATTAAATAATTAAAGGGTGATTTTTTAAGAGCTTGATAACTTTTTTTTAAAAAAAACGCATAAAATTTGCAAAATCTCATCGGTTCTTTATTTGAAACGTTAGATTGGTCCATGACATTTACTTTTTGAAGATAATTTCATTTAAATGTTGACCGCGGCTGCGCCTCAAGTGGTCCATCCGCTTAGTCCAATTTTGGCATTTCCACGTTTTTGAGTAACAGAGGCCCAATTGCTGCGAACGGCGACGAATCGATAATTGATGGTCATCATTAACATTGGCCGATACAGCTGCGATATTTTCTTCAGTTCGTACTCTACGTAAGCGTCTTGGTGGTTTAATGTCCAACAATGTAAATTTGGTGCGAAATTTAGTCACAATAGCCCGAATAGCCGCTTCAGTGGGTCGATTAAACTGACCATAAAATGGAAGCGTGCGATGAACTTTCTTAACAGAGCACGCATTTTGATAATAAAATTCAATGATTTGCAAGCGTTGCTCGTTAGTAAGTCTATTCATGATGAAATGTCAAAGCATACTGAGCATCTTTCTCTTTGACACCATGTCTGAAATCCCACGTGATCTGTCAAATACTAATGCATGAAAATCCTAACCTCAAAAAAATCACTCTTTAATTTAATTAAAAAAGAGGGATACAAATAGTACCAACCAAACCGCTGAAAATTGAAATTCGGTGTATACATTCATCTGACGAAATTTTTTACTTTTAGGCGGAAAGTGTAGATAAAAATGGTACCAACCAAACGGCAACAGCCCAAATATAGAAATTTGCTCTGACTGCGTTGACGCGTAAAATAAAGAGATCTTTTGATATTCGACACCTTCAGAATCTAAATGTGATTAAAATTAACACCAATCAAGCGGCTGTAGACTGAATCATGAAATTCGTGTGACTTCGTAGACCCGGAAACCACATATTGAATCCGATATTCTTTAAATTTGTCAAAACATCTTATAATCCAACTAGAAACACCTATGAAGAAAGTGGGTAAGATCGGTTCAGATTTAGATATAGCCCCCATACAAATGTCGCTCCCGAAGCCACACCACCGCCGCTCTAGAAACCACATATTGTACCCGATTTTATTCAAATTTGGCTTAAAACCTTATAATCTAACTAGAAAGAGCTATGCTGAAGGTAGGTAATGTAGGTTCAGATTTAGATATATCCCCCATACAAATGTTGCTCTCGATTTGCCTTTTGCCGCTCTACAAAACACATATTGTACCCGATTTTCTTTAACAACAACATCTTATAATCTAACTAGAAACACTTGTGGCTAAAGTGGGCTAGATCGGTTCAGATTTAGATATAGCCCCCATACAAATGTCGCTCCCGATTTGACTTTTTCCACTTTAGAAACCACATATTGTACCCGATTTTCTTTAAATTGGGCACAACATCTTATAATCCAACTAAAACATGTATGGTGAAAGTGGATAAGATCGGTTCAGATTTAAATATGGTCCCAATACAAATGTTGCTCCCAAATGTTTAACCGATTTTGGCATATTATATTTCACCTATTTCGTTCCAGGTTTCAATATACCCCTATACAAATGTCCTTTCCGATTTAACATTTTTTGTCCAACACATACATTTACATTATACTAAAATCCTTCCCGTTTTCACTTTATTACCGAATTGAATTGTAATAGTATAGAAAGTGGAGTGTGTCATATAGTCGGCCCCGCCCGACTTTAGCCTTCCTTACTTGTTTAATATTTACTTTAATATTTATACACTCCACGAGAGTATTATGTCTTTGTGCATTTGTTTGTAACACCCAAAAGGAAACGAGTAAGACCCATCGTTTATTATACAGATCGGCTTAGAATCACTTTCTGAGTCGATTTAGCAATGTCCGCCTTGCTGTAATCAAATTACAGGTCGCAATTATAGATCTTAACAAAAATTGGCACAAGTAAGTTTTGTGGATCAAGGACGAAAGCTGTTTAATTTGAACAAAATCGGTTCAGATTTAGATATAGCCCCCATACAAATGTCGCTCCCGATTTGACTTTTTCCGCTCTAGAAACCACATATTTCACTCGATTTGCTTCAAATTTGGCACAGTACCCCTTAATTGAAGTGGAAACAGCGACGGTGAAAATCGGCCAGATCGGTTCTGATTTAGATATAGCCCCCATACTAATGTCGCTCCCGATTTGACTTTTTCCGCTCTAGAAACCACATATTAAACTAGATTTTCTTCAAATTTGGCACAGTAGCCTTTAATTGAAGTGAAAATAGTGAAAATCGGTCAGATCGGTTCAGATTTAGATATAGCCCCTATACAAATGTCTCTCCCGATTAGACTTTTCCGCTCTATAAAGCACATACTGTACCCGATTTTCTTCAAATTTGGCTTATCACCTTAAAATCTAACTAGAAATACATGTGGCGAAAGCGGGTTAGATCTATTCAGATTTTGATATAGCTCCCATACAAACGTCGCTCCCGATTTGACTTTTTTCGCTCTATAAACCACACATTTCACTCGATTTTCTTTAAATTTGGCACAACATGGATAAGATCGGATCAGATTTAGATATACATTTTTTATATATATACAAATCTTGCTCCCAAATGTTTTTCCGATTTTGGCCAAACTTTATGTATTATATTTCATCTATAAACATACATAGTGAATGCGGGTCACATCGTTCCATGTTTCAATATTCCCCATGCAGATGTCCTTTCCTTTTTTGTCAAACACATACACTTACAGGATACAAAAATCCTTCCCGATTTCACTTTTTTACAGAATTGAATTATAATAGGATAGCAAGATAGCAATGAGAAACAGTTGCACAAATTCGAAGCAATAGAGTTTTTCAAATTTCAGAATCTGAAAAAGAATAAAATGCTTTTTGATATGTAAAATGAAAGTTCTTTAAGTTCTTTACATAGAATTGCACTACCATATTAGTAAAATTGTGATATTTTTATGTACATCACAATATTTGTTTACTATTTCTATAATTTCTTCAACACTAATCAAAACGAGAACATCAGGCAGAAATCTTCAGAAATATGCCCTAAATATCAGGTTCATTGTCAGGGGTTTTTGGTAGAAAAAATTTCCCTCAGGGCCGGTTTTCCCATTTGTAATTTCTTGATTCCAGCTACAGAACAAGAGTATGTGCCATTTTGATACGAAAACTACTAATTTCCATCCATTACGTTTCGCGTCCATATTGGTATGTACACACCGAATTTGGAAACAATTCCCTTATTTTCCGGGTCTACGAAGTCACACGAATTTCATGATTCAGTCTACAGCCGCTTGATTGGTGTTAATTTTAATCACATTTAGATTCTGAAGGTGTCGAATATCAAAAGATCTCTTTATTTTACGCGTCAACGCAGTCAGAGCAAATTTCTATATTTGGGCTGTTGCCGTTTGGTTGGTACCATTTTTATCTACACTTTCCGCCTAAAAGTAAAAAATTTCGTCAGATGAATGTATACACCGAATTTCAATTTTCAGCGGTTTGGTTGGTACTATTTGTATCCCTCTTTATACCCAAAAGGAAGCGAGATAGACCCATTGTTAAGTATACCGATCGACTTAGAATCACTTTCTGAGTCGATTTAACAATGTCCGTCTGTCCGTCTGTCCATCTATTGTTGTAATCAAATTACAGGTCGCAATTATAGTCCGATCTTAACAAAAATTGGCACAAGTAAGTTTTGTGGATCAAGGACGAACGCTATTTAATGTAAGGCAAATCGGTTCAGATTTAGATATAGCCCCCATACAAATGTCGCTCCCGATTTGACATTTTCCGCTCTAGAAACCACATATTGTACACAATTTTCTTTAAATTTGGCACAACATCTTATAATCCAACTAGAAAAACCTATGCACAAATTCGGTAAGATCGGTTAAGATTTAGATATAGCCCCCATACGAATTTCACTCCCGATTTGAATTTTGTCACTCTAGATACCACATATTTCAATAGATTTTCTTCAAAATTGACAAAACATCTTATATTTCAAGTAGAAACACCTGTGGTAAAAATGTGTTAGATCGGTTCAGATTTATATATAGCTCCCATACAAATTTCGCTCCCATTTCGACTTTTTCCGCTCTAGAAACCACATATTGTATCAGATTGTCTTCAGATTTGGTAAAACATCTTATATTTCCACTAGAAACACCCATGGCGAAAATGGGTCAGATCGGTTCAGATTTCGATATAGCCCCCATACGAATGTCGCTCCCGATTTGACTTTTTCCACCCTATAAAGCACATATAGTACCCGATTTTCTTTAAATTTCGCACAACATCTTATAATCCAACTAGAAACACCTGTGCAAAAATTGGGAAAGATCGGTTCAGATTTAGATATAGCCCCCATACAAATATCGCTCCCGATTTAAAATTTTCCGTTCTAGAAAGCACATATTGTATCAGATTGTCTTCAGATTTGGTAAAACATCTTATATTTCCACTAGAAACACCCATGGCGAAAATGGGTCAGATCGGTTCAGATTTCGATATAGCCCCCATATGAATTTAACTCCCGATTTGACTTTTTCTGCTCTAGAATCCACATATTTTAACAGATCTTGTTCAATTCTTGCAAAATGTCATATATTTCACGAAGAAACACCCATGGTGAAAATAGGCCAGATCAGTTCAGATTTACATATAGCTCCCATACAAATTTCGCTACCGAATTGACTTTTCCGCCTCAGAAACCACATATTTTCACCGAATTTCTTCAAATTGAACATAACACGTTATACTTGAACTGGAAGAACCTGTTGTGAGAGTGGGCCACTTTATAACATGTTTGTATATAGCCCTGATATAAATATTCTTCTCGATTTGACAAATGGGTAAGGTCATATTAGCCCATGATTAGGAAACATATAAAAATACTTTCAGTTTTTACTTTTTTAGCGAATTGAATTATATTCGGATGGAAAGTGGAGTGTATCATATAGTCGGCCCCGCCCGACTTTAGTCTTTCCTTACTTGTTTTTAATTAAATTAATAAAAAGTAATAATTTCGGAAAATCCTTCTATTTTCTGTGTTCACGCAATTACAGGGATGTACAAACCGAAATTCATGATTCTAGCTGTTGTCGTATCATTGGCACCATTTCTATTCCCTTTTGTCCCAGAAGTAAGAATTTTTTTACGTGTCTACGAAATTATTTTTTTGAATCTAGCTGTTGTCGACCATTGGTACCATTTTTATCCCTTTTCGTCCCAAATGTACGAATTTCGAAAAATCCCACTATTTTACGAGTCTACGAAGTCAGAGGGATGTACACACCGAATTTCATGATTATAGCTGTTGTCGTATAATTGGCACCATTGTTATCCCTTTTTGTCCCATTTCGCCCTGTAACGCAACAAATTTCAAATATATAAAAAGCCGACATTTTCAAAAAAATGCTTAAGTAAACTAAATATTAGGGAGTATTTTCAGTCCTTGTTAGGGCCAATTTCGTTTCGTTCGGCAGCTAGCGTGCTTTCCACAAACTGACGGACATTGCTAGGTCGTCGTAGAATTTTATCACGATACAGTATATATGTATTTTATAGGGTCTCCGACGAATATTTCAAAGAGTTACAAACGGAATGACGAAGCAAATATACCCCCATCCTAAAGTGGAGGGTACAATAATGATAATAATATCCAAAATATACAAATCTGCTGATTTTCAATGTTAATATCTAAAAATAATTCTTGGAAACTTGCCTTATTTCAAACTCAAAAATGTTTACTAGATCAATAGTTATTTGAATTGTTTCCCGATGGAATGAGATTCTGAACCACTGTGCGACGACGATAATGAGTATGATGTTGTTGTTGCTCATGAGGCTGCTGATGAAACTCTTGTCTAATTGTCATTTTAATGAGAACGATGGATTATCACCACTTAATAGTTAATGAGCTCTGTTCTATAGCGTCTGACAGCAAGTCTTACAACATTTAAGCCGAAATGGCTTTGATGTCGATGTCTTTTTTGTTGTTGTATACATCCTAGTTGTCGTTCTCTTCTGTATCTGCGTTTGTTTCTGTTTCAGCTTGTTGCTCTTGTTCCTGACGTCAAAGTATAAACATTAAACTTTGTTTGCAGATGACTAAGGAGAGATGCCTATATAGTCTACAATCTCTATTCATGTATGGGTTTCTATCTGTCTACATATCACTCTCAATGAGCATGTATATATGTGTGTACGTTTGTGTCTTTTATTACGCTTTGTGTATAATTTAAATAGTTTATGTTCTCTTTTCACTTTTTTGTGCAGACTGCACGTATAATGAATTTTACGAAATGTTGCACAGTAGGACAATCATAGGATATAACTTGTTTTGTATATTTGACAGTATTATGCGTGTCGTCTGATTTTCACAATTGTCTATACATATATCGACCTAAACAAAATGTTTATCGAGAGAAATTCAGACATTCATCACAGTCCATGGGATACAAATTTATTTAAAAAACTGGAAGATGCTACTCCGTACGTAGACTTTTTACGAAACTGGTAGATCTTCTACATAAATAAGGTAGTATTTGAAGGTTTTTGCCTCATTATTAACATTTTTGTTTGTTTCGAAAACGTTGAAATTAATTGATATCCCTTTCAGGATAAATCGCTATCCAAGACCATTTTCATCACTTTTTCCCGCATACCCTTATTTTTGTCTTTTTGAAAAATCCATTTATATTTTGCATCTATGTAGCATTATGCATCAAAAAAATGTGTCCGAGACTTACAAATTTATTTCTGCGTGGATGAGATAATTTATGTATAACTTTGTTAAAGTTTTTACTAAAATTTAAATTTTCGTACTCTTTAATATTTCATTTTCGTGGACTTTAAAATTTCATCACTATTTCCAAAATAAAATAAAAGTCCGAAGACACTACGTCCGTCCGTCTGTCCATCTATTCTTGTAATCAAAGTACAGGTCACAATTATTGTCCTATCCAAACCAAAATTGGCGCAAGTGAGTTATGAAGCAAATCGGATCAGATTTAGATATAGACCCCATACAAATGTCACTCCCGATTTGACTTTTTCTGCTCTAGAAAGCACATATTTTACTCGATTTGCTTAAAATTTAACACAGTACCTAATAATTCAACTACGAACATCTATAGCTCCCATACAAACTTTGTTCTCCAATTTTTGCGCTCTAGAGATCACACATTTTAACACATTTGCTTCAAATTTGCCACAAAATCTTATATTTGAACTAGAAAGATCTGTGGTGAAAGTGGATCAGATCGGTTCAGTTTTAGATATAGTCTCTATTCAAATTTCACTCTCGTTTTACTTTTTCCGCTCTACCAACCAGATATTTTAAAATTGGGCACAGCAGCTTATATTCTAACTAGAAACGCCTATGGTGAAAGTGAGTCAGATCGGTTTAGATTTTTATATAGCTCCCATGCAAATTTCGCTCTCGATCTGACATTTTCTGCTCTAGAGACCACATATATATGTAGTACCCATACAAAAATCGTTCCTGATATCACTTTTTCCCCGAATTCAATTGTAATGGGTATGCAAGTGGAGGGTATCATATAGTCTGCCCCGCCCGACTTTAGCCTTTCCTTACTTGTTTTATCTGAATTTGTGTTTTTTTTCTGACGAAGGTGGGTCACCGGAGTCGATGCTTCGTATCTGATATTAAAGATTTAATTATTTAAGAGATTATTAACATTGGAGATTCAAAAGTGGGATAAACGCACCCTTTTTTGTTTTTTCAGTATCACTTTAATTCTAGTGATAGTTGTGCCAAGAGTTTCAAATTTAAGAGCAGTTGAGAGAGGCGTGCCAGAAACTGGGAGACCACATTAATGTATGCTTCTGTCAGCTGTCATCCTCTCCAGATACGAACTTTGTTTGCGACAATATTAATTTTATAATTCTCCTAAGAAATGTTAATCCTCCTCGATTGTGCAATTGTACTAGAATTTCTGTCAAGAGACTAATGCCCAACGTCATTGAAGCAACGATTTTAAATGAAAAATCAAAAGGAAAATATGTCTTTATACCACGCATTCCGACGATTCCGACCGATATACCAACCGATTTCAAACGACTACAGTTTCTGATTCTCCTAGCATTTTCGATTACTATAAACAAAGCGCAGGGACAATCACTTGAAGTTTGTGGATTGAATCTGGAAGATCCATGTTTTTCACATGGTCAGTTATATGTTGCTTGCTCACGAGCCCAAAAACTTTAATGTATTTGAACAAGGTGGAAAAATTGTAAATATCGTGTATCCCGAAGCACTCCAATGAAAAACTGACTAACTCAACTAATAGACACAAAATACATTCATAGAAATAATTACCATAAATGTTTCATTTTCTTGAAATAAACACTGAAAAAATTACTTAAATTTTCATGAAGTTTTTATATTTTAAAAACGTAACTTATGAATTTAAATAAATAAGTATTAATTTAAAGTAATTTACAGAAGTAAAAATATACAAAACAAAAATTTCCAGCATACAATGTTACATACATAAGGAAGGCGAAAACCCGTGCAACGCCGGGTACAAAAAGCTAGTAAAAAATAAAATAATTATTAGTGTTTGTGTTGTTGATCAGTGATCGATTGATGGTAATGAAAAAAGGTTTTAGGTAGAATAATGTAGAATGCTCTTCAAAACGATTTGCGGCGAGGTTTTCGGGTGTATACATATAATACGCAGGTATGATTTTCATTTAACGTAGATATATACAACGCAAGCACTCCATACAGAAGGATCACTGATGAGTTGTCTCTACACAGGGCAACGAAATACGTATATGGTCAAAAGTGTGTATGGTTGAGTGTGGTTCTCCTCCTTTCAATTACCAAAAACAAAGATTTTCTTTTTCAAAAGAAATTACTCTCGAAACTCATAGAAAATAAAATAATTACATGAAGACCCTCCAAGTGTTTCCCTTCTTAAGTGTTGTAATTCGTAGTGAGCATAACCTATAAATATCGTGGACCAAAAGTTTTATGTAGGACTCAACTTGACTCAAAGTGTAAGTGTTCGTCTGAGTGTGTGGTTTATGGTGAAATTAATATCTCGTCAGAATTTTTCGGAAAACTCCTACAATTGCCACTTTATTTCAGTAGAACTTTCGATTAGCCATAGTACACATATTTGATCATATTTCTGAATCAGACTTGTCTATGAGACCTATCAACATCTCATTTCAGGTATTGCAAGTACCGTTAAAATGGTGTATAACGTCATTCACTTTAACTTATTTAAATAGCAGTGTCGAGTTGAATATTTGTATGCTATATTTTGCTTTTGTAATAATGTTAAGAAAAACATTGAAATAAGTTTCATTCTTTTAAGCTTTCATAAAATTTTGGTTCTGGTCACCTTGTACTAATACAAGGTGATAATTATGTTGGTTATATATTGAGTTTATATGGGAGGTGGTAGTGGGCATGACGATCGGCCCAATTTCATTTTTTATTTTTTGGTATACTACGTCTAACAAATGAGCAAAATTACAAGATTATATCTTTATTTTTCGAATTTATGCCATAAAAAATGGATTTGGGACCAGTGTGCACTGTGTGTCTCTAAAACCTACCTTGCCTACTTTGCTTAAGAATAATGTGTATGCAACATCATCATTTTACTTTATATTCATCGTTGGTATAAAAACAAAGGAAGAAAAAGGACAAAAGCGTCAGACGCAAAGTGGAGATCTTGAAAGCAGGGCTATAATTTTTGACAACATGAGAATTCTTTCAGGGAAATGAATATGTGTACTACATTTTATTTACATCTTGATTATAAATGTCATAGGCTCGAAATATGTCTTTGGTTATTAAATTGCAACAGTTGATTAGAAACTAATAAGAGCGAATATGTTTATTTTAATGGCTAAAATGAAGCAAACTTACCTGAAGAAGCCTGAAATTGAGGAAACGTTTGCAAACACAATAGCCTCGTTGTTAAAAGTTCGTGGTCAAACTTGTTGATCTTTAGCCGTGAAAACCAACTTGGTTTTGGAAAGTAATGTTATGATTTGTTCATTGAATAACTTTTTTCTTTCTGATTTTATTAAACGAAGTTATTTAATAAAATTGAAATTTTAATTTCATATTTTGTTTTGATAGATATCAAATGATGGCCACTTGAGAATTTTCTATATATTTTCTTGTTGCTTGTTTTTCTTCTTCATCATTCTAATTTATGATATTTAATAAAACTTAGATTATAATTTCATATTTTTCTTTGAAGATGGTGTCCACTTGGGAATTTTCTATAGATTTTCTTATTGCTTGTTCTATTTTCTTCATCATTCTAATTGTCCAATTGTAATTTTGCAGTTTTATTAGCTCATTTTCGCTTTGGCTTCGCCTTCGATGATTTCAATATTGTTTCAATCTTTGCCAATGTCGAATTTTCCTTTCTTTAGCGAGTTTCACAAGAGAGCCAACCATATGCTTCATTTAAGCTCACCTGACCCAGTTTAGAATTTTTATTTTGTTTTCTACATGTAGACGTTAGAGTGGGTCACGATAAAAACTGCTACGTTCAATTTGTATTGAAATCTTATGAAAGACTTCTAAGAGATCTTCCAAATCCATGTATGAAATAATTGTCGTTGTAATTAACAATTTTAAATTAGTTATTGATTTTATTCTCTGGTTTGTTTTATTTCGGACTTTTTGCATCTATATTATTTTATAGAACATTCAATGAGATGATTGTAAGATGACAATGTGTACTATGTTACTTGGTGCTATTGTTTTGACTGAAAGTGAGTTGTGATTATTGTGGAGTGTGGATATTTTACTTACAGAGTCCGGTTATCTTGTTGACAAGACACCTCCTGGAGAAGGTCGCCCAGGTGTAAAAAATTTGCATTCTATAAAAAATAGATGCAAAATGTCTTTGGACAAGACATTGTCCCCGTTGAAATCAATTTTGTTATGGATTCAAAAATGTATGTATATATTTGCCAGTTAGAAAGATAATGGTCTAAGTCAAAAATCCAAAAAATGAGGTATCCAAATTTTTCTCTTTAGTTTGATCAGATCTCTAATTTAACAAGTTTTATTTTTGACATTTATAGAAACCATGTCATTTCTCATTTTATGCACACAAAATTGTCTTTGGGGTTGGATTGAAAATGGTCTACGTCACACTATATCCACTAATATTGATGTGTGACGATGCAAACAAACATTTTTTTATTTATAATGTCCATTTTAGGTGATTCAGATAATTTGAATAACATATAAATATAATTTTAATATAAAGTTTTTGAAAAGAATGAATGTGGTCAGTACATTTTTATAAAAGTTCGATATAGTAGTAGGATATTCTAAGGAAAAAATGTTGTGCTTCAGTGGACAAATATTTTTCAATTGACGCAAACATAAACCATTGCATATCTCAGAATGGATAAAGCATGACTTAGACCACTATCATTCTAACTGGCACATATATATTCTACCATTTTGTTGGTATTCTTTCTACGATTTTGCAATTATTGATGACTTTGTTGGTACTACTTCCATGGTTTTGCTAGAAGTTGTTAAAAAATTTAAGCTAGTACAAATTTCTCGCTTATTTCCATAACTTTTAAAATCAAATAAAAACATTTTTAAACGGAACTTTATACTTTATTCAATTATATGGTCGGTGTCCCAATTTAATGTATGTCTAAATAAAGATATGTTTGTATGGGTGAGCATTTTCTACAGGTTTGCAACTTCTCCTTCATTTGGAGAAATAAAATGTTGTATATGGTTGTTTAAGTTCAATCATTCCTTATTGTTCTGCTCTTGTCTACGAGCAAAAACAAGGAATGAAACCTGCAGAGAAATACACTCGCATACGAAAACGTACAATATACATGCTATCAAATGTAGAACACGAAAAAGTTTTAAAGCATATTTAAGGCACATTTGAAGTCTTCAAAAACTTTCTAGGTTTTTCCCTGTTATTTATTCAAAAAGAAAAAAAAAAACGCATGCCGAAAAGATAGTGTATCTGTGTGATGATACAGACACATTCACTGGGGCAAACATATGTACATTAGTGTAGCCCAATACGAAGGGTTCTTCCTTTTAAATACGCGTACATAACTTTCAGTTTCGGTTAAGGTTTCGAATATAGTTTTTAATTTTTAATTTTGTATATAGCGGTCAACAAGAGCATCTAATATTGAACAATAAACTAATATGTACATCAAAAAAAACCAAACTCTTATAGCATTCCAAATAAAGAATTTTCTTATACAAATCTAATAACAAAATCACCATAAGCGCTACATTTGCTTTAAGATACTGTAATATATACGAACGCCAATTCATCGTCCAATATTTGATATGTAGATTTTGTTGTTGTCAATTAGCATTCACAATCTAATGCATTTTGAACCACACCAAGGTACTTTCATACTACCATACAATTTATCCAGATGCATATTGGACTTTAGTTTTGCGTGATATATGTTTGCTAGCATATAAGCGTGTCCCGTAAAAGTTGAATTTAGGATTTCTATTGGTACAATCTATATACATATATAAAAGAGTGATTGCTAGAGATAGAATCAAGAAATTTGAATTGTAAATTTCTCTTGCTGGGGTTTAAAGGGATAAAAATGGTACCACCATCTTGACCAAACGGCTGGGCGTCGAAGCTTGAAATTTGGTACGGACGTTCTTCTTATAACACGAACGCGACTACGAATAGTTTCGGAACAGTCGTACTTTTTGAGAGTGCAATTGAATAAAAGGGTATACATTAGATACCAACCACACGACTGAGGCTGGAAGCATAAAATTCGATGTGTACAGAACTAATTTTTATACCCTCCATCTCCAGGATTGGGGTATACTAACTTTGTCATTCCGTTTACTAACTTTGTCACCCTATGAAGTATATATATTATTGATCGTCATAAAATTCTAAGACGATCTAGCCAGTCCGTCTGTTGGAAGCACGCTAGCATTTAAACGAAAGGAGCTAGGACGACCAAATTTACCATAAATGCGTCTTATAGTCGTAGATCGGTTGGTATTGAAACTGGGCGAAATCGGCCCGAAGGGAAAAACTTTTCCCTCACAAGGACTAAAAATACCCATAAAAATCCCTAATATTTTAGAATATTTAGGCATGTTAGAAACAGGTAGAAACACGAAATTCGGCGTGTACATTCTTCTAATTGAGTAGATACATAATATAAAAGTATTTTTTTCAAATTCGTACATTTAAGGGATAAAATGGGAATAAAGGGATAAAAATGGTACCAACCAAACGGTTGCACCTATAATAATGAAATTCGGTGTATACATTCCTCTGATTGCGGACACACGTAAAATACACAGAGTTTTTTAAAATCGTACTTTTTGAGGTTAAAATGCAAAAAGGGGATACAAATAGTACCAACCTAATGACCACAAATAGAGTCATGAAATTCGGAGTATACATTCCTCTGACTGCGTAGACACGAAAAATAAAAGGTTTTTACCAAATTCGTACTTTCAAGGGATACAATGGGAACAAAGGGATAAAAATAGTTCCAACTAAAGGACTACAGCTAGAATGATGAAATTCTGTGTGTGCATCCCTTTAATTCCGTAGACAAGTAAAATACAGCGATTTTAGAAAGTCGTACTCTTAAGGGGGTAAAATAGGAAAAGGGGATAAAAATGGTACCAACCAAATGGTCGCAGCTAGAATCATGGAATTCGGAGTATACATTCCTCTGATTTGAATCATAAAGTTAGGTTATCACTATCTACCACTATTTACGGTTTTTAAGCTTATTGAAAATATAAATATAACTGTTAAACCTATTTTAACCATATTTTCGTTTATGTACTAATTTGTAAAGAGGTTTTCCAAACCCTGATATTTGTGTAAATTTGGCATTATTTTTAATTTTAAATTCGCTTTGCTTCCATTATTTTACACAAACCGAGGTTTCTTTTATTAAATAAAACAAATATCGGGCTCTTTTATCCACGTCAGCCAAAGGAACCACAACTCAAAATTAAAGTATAAAATTTATATTCTACTCTATAAAAATCTCTTTTTATCTCTAGCAAAGGCAAGCAAAGACTTCAAACATTTGTAAGTATTTGTAATTAGTTTTCTGCGCTCGGAAAACTACACGCCTTTCCCACATTATACACAAAGTCCTGCTCAACTTTGTTCATGGTCCTTGCGAACCTCCTTTGAATCAGCAGTGTGGAATTCTCAAAATCATCCTTATGGCGTAGGTAAATTTGCACAAAACTCGATATTTATACAGTCCACTTCAACAACCAACATCTCTGTTGTCTAAACAACAAGACAAACGCATCATCCACAAACATCAGCTGAAGCAACATATGTTTCCCCCTCCCACTTTGTGCTTTTTACTACTCAAAAGTAATATGTAATATAGTTTTCCAAACAAGTGCTGAAACCAAAAAGTGTCCAAAATTTAAGCATTTTCCAACTGAAATGATCTTTAAAACACGATATCCACGACATGGTTACCATAAGCAAAATTCGGTTTTATTGTGTTAAACAAAATAATCATGAAAAGTGCATTACACACCGGAAAATTACACAAACAAATTGCCTCGTTTTAACTTAATATGTAATATGTATAAATACATACATGTGGTAACAATTCATAGCTTTAATATGCAATTTAAATGCAAGCTCGTCCTAAAAATATAAAGTGTCTTAACGTCTTCCCCGACAAAGAAAGTGTGAAAAAATATAATTAATCCCTACAATGGATGACATGTTACTCATGCTAATATTTCTGCCATTACTATTTTTTTGTTTTTCATTTATATTTTTAGCACGGTTTGGCAATTATTTAAAATTCGCACATTCTCCACCTTCAGCGTCAAGGCGTTTATCAAATAAACTTAAAATCCTAAGAGCAGATTTAGCTTAATCATAGTGCGCACGTTTCTCTAACTAATGGTCCCTGGTTCTAATCCTGAAGCGGCCAAACATTTTTCTCTGTCATTTGTTTTTTCTTCAGTTTTAACATTGTGTTCTATTCTATTTTTCACAAATCTAAATATAGATCATCGCTTTTTTTCCTGTCCCTAAGGTTTTTAGTCACAAGCTTGGCTTCTATGCAATTTTGCATGAATCTAAATATAGAACACCGCCTTCGCATATTAAGATAACTCAGAAAATAGTAAGGAAGTATGTGTGGGTGCGGTACAAGCATGTAACTGTATGTAAAAATATACAACAATCTCTCTCAATCTTCCATAGTAACTCAATAGCAGTGAAACGTATCAAGCTTCTGTAGTTCAGTGGAAGTGCGTTGGACTCACAATGAGAAGGTTCCTGGTTCAACTCCCGCCCAGCGCAAAAGTATTTTTTTTAAAGTCCACCATAGTACTGCGACTTGGCTTAGCACAGTAGCAGTGCGTGCGCCTCCCACTCCCGAGTTTCATGGTTCTATCCCCGCTCAGTACAGTAAATTGTAATCCGCAATATTACAACGACTACTTCTAGCACAGTGGCAGTATGATCGCTCCGCAATCAGAAGGCTCCAGGTTCTATCCCAACCCTGGGCAAATGCAAATGCTTTTTACAGGCCGCAAGACTACAGTGACTCGTCTAACACAGTAGCAGTGCGTGTGCCTCCCGATTTCGAGTTCCCAGGTTCTCCCACCCAGGGCAAACATATGTCACAGAAAAATTCACTCGCGAAAGCGAATTCCGCCGTTTTCATTTTAACAAAAATAATGAACAATTGAACTAATGTTAACCAATTAACATCCCAAAACAGTACTCCGCAGCAGCATGATGGATGTGTCTCTGCCGCTGAATCCGATGATCCCCAGTTCAATCCCTACTCAAGGCGAAAACAAATTTCAAAGTTTTCCCTTATTTCATTTATTGTTTTACATAACACACACATTATTGAATTTACTTGCCTTTTACAGCAAAGTTGGAAAAATGTAATGGTTTTCTCCGCCTCCCCCGAAGTCAATTGCTGCTAAAAGTTGCATAAATTTATCTACTTAACTGCCTACGCTTGCAGCTTATAGCCTGTTAGGGCAACCGCTTGGAGAAGCTCCCTCAGGAAAGGTAATCGAGTACTCTGAATGTCTTGTCACTCGTAAGTACTTGTAGTAAATGTCTGCTCTCTGACAAATACGCACCTTTCAACGAAGTTCATGTAGCTTAAACTGATAATTGAGTTCATATACTCTTATTCTCACACAGGAAAAGGTAATCGGGTGCTCTGAATGCCCTGTCATTCGTAAGTACCTGTAGGTAGACGTCTACTCTCTGACAACTACGCACCTTTCAAGGAAGTTATTGCTCTCAAATAACTTCAAAGTGACGAATTATATTGATCTCGCTCTTTTCATTTAAATCTCCGTCTCCCTTTTTCTCTTATCAACAGCAGCATCATCGCAAACTAAACAACCGCAAACATGTCTGGCAGTAGCACGGTGGAAGAATACGAGTTTCACAATCGGAAGGTTAATGGTTCAACCCCTACCCATGCCGCTATACCAACATGATACGGATGATCATGCATCGTACGTCGCCGAGCCTCCATCATCCCATCCCAGTGTTTGGTTCGAAACTCGCCTAGGAAAACTGATCGATCCCATTACAGAAGCAAGGAAAAAGTACATGGCCAAATTTCGAGAATCATTACCAATCATCCCCCTCAAATCATCATATTGGCCTTACTGGCCAAGGGGGGCAGTATGTTAAACCTAGTTTAACCATATTTTCGTTTATGTACTAATTTGTAAAGAGGTTTTCCAAACCCTGATATTTGTGTAAATTTGGCATTATTTTTAATTTTAAATTCGCTTTGCTTCCATTATTTTACACAAACCGAGGTTTCTTTTATTAAATAAAACAAATATCGGGCTCTTTTATCCACGTCAGCCAAAGGAACCACAACTCAAAATTAAAGTATAAAATTTATATTCTACTCTATAAAAATCTCTTTTTATCTCTAGCAAAGGCAAGCAAAGACTTCAAACATTTGTAAGTATTTGTAATTAGTTTTCTGCGCTCGGAAAACTACACGCCTTTCCCACATTATACACAAAGTCCTGCTCAACTTTGTTCAATAACAATATTTATTTTTTGAATTGACTTGAAGTATTATTTCGATGTGGTAACGTATTGGTAGCCTTGCCTTATAAGCGTGGTTTGAAATAACAAATATATTATATTTATTTATAAAATTATTTTGTTCAGTATTTGTATTGGTTTGGCTATATTAAAATTTGTTATTATATTTTATTATATATCGACAGCCTCTGTGGAATTCAATCCATGTTGGAGGGTATATAAAGTTCGGCCCGGCCGAACTTAACGCCGTTTTTCCTTGTTTCTAAATCAATTGTCAAAAAAGTGAATAGGAAAAATGGACAATAAAGGTAGCTAAAAAATTGGTGCTTACATTCTTCCGGCAAAGTAAACGTTGAACATAAGTGCATTTTTTCGGACAAAAAGAAATACAAATTGTGCCAACAAAAGTGTGGCAGATAGAATCGTGAAATTTGGTGTCCACATTTCTTTGACTACGTAAACGTCCAACCACACGAAATGTTTTCTGCTAATGGGGAATCGGGACAAGGGATAGGAATGGTCGGTCTTCACATTTCTATGACTACGTAGAAGGCCAACATAAATGAAATTTTCAAAATTTATACCTAAAAGGTATTAACGCATAAGTGAATTTTTGAAAATTTTTACTTTTAAGTGGGAAGTCCTTTTATCGGATAAAAAGGTACCAACCATTCATCTGACTACGTAGAAGTGCATAATGAAAACAGCGATGTAGCTTGAATGGTGAATTTTGGGATTTTTTCAAATATAATATTTTTAGATGAAAAAGAAGACAAAAATTAATAAAAATTATTAATAGAAATACAAAATACAACAGAACGTCAGCCGACAGTAAATGAGAAAAATGAAGATGCTATTCAAGAAATGACAATTGCAAGACGTGTCAGCGCCAAGTGAGGTTGAAGGTCATAAAATTCTAAGACGATCTAGCCAGTCCGTCTGTTGGAAGCACGCTAGCATTTAAACGAAAGGAGCTAGGACGTCCAAATTTACCATAAATGCGTCTTATAGTCGTAGATCGGTTGGTATTGAAACTGGGCGAAATCGGCCCGAAGGGAAAAACTTTTCCCTCACGTGTCAGCGCCAAGTGAGGTTGAAGCAACAGAGAATAGCCAGCATAAGGTCTCCATTATTATTATTGTTATGGGTTATACGGTTAATATCATTGTAATGAAGTACATACAGTGTCGACAATATGGTGGATAAATGTACTAAATTAGCCTTATGATAATAAGGAAAAGTAGATGCTCGGCACAAACAGAGTTACACTAAAAGAGTTATCCATGAAGGATATTTAATGTTGTAATGTACCTACACCACTCCCTGTATCTACAGCTGGTTTTGATTACTAAACGAAGGTGTATTAATAACGAAATAACAATAAACAAATCGGAAGGTACATATGCTCGAGGGCTACATCTTTGCTTATGCCACTCTTTTACTGTAAGTGTTTCTAACATAAATGTTACGTGATGTGGACAATAAGTATAAAATAGTATCGGTAACGGGTCAATTTCTATATGGACCCATATAGTTAATATAATATAAATAATAATATATAATATAATATAGGAATTTTGATAAAGATTCGATGTGAAGTGTTGTTTAAGCAGTAATAGTGTAAATTGGGTATATATTTGTATGGAAGCTATATCAAAGCATGGATTCATATAGACCACTTTCATGTTAACTGTTTTTAATTTAAATATAACATGAACATGAATATTTTGTCAATGTGTATTGTCGAACAGTAATAGGGTAAATTGGATTGATATTTGTATGGAGGCTATATCTAAATCTGAACTAATTTCCTCAAAATTCAAAAGCGACCGTTTTAACCCAATACACTCACTTTTGAAATATTTCATGGCAGTCGGGCAACAATTGCAACATGTAATTTGCGAACAAGCTTTAGATGGACAACAGACAGACATACAACGTTAAAATGACTCAGCTGGTGCTTCTAAGCCACTCGGTGTACTTAAAGGTGGGTCCAGCATGATTATTCAATGGTATTATAAACATGTGGCGTGAAACTATCTTATAATACCCTATTACACTAAGTCGTGTAGTGTACTGATATACAAAGTGGGAGAGCGACCTATGCTAGCAGATAATATATGACAGTTAATGTTAAGTTGGAATGACAGTCAACAGAATGGGGGATATACTTGTTCCGTTTTCCGTTTGAAACACCTTGAAATATTGACCTCAGGCTCTATAAAGTAATTATATTCTTGATCACCATAAAATTCTAATCTTGCCATGTCCGTCTGTTCGTTCGTCTGTTTAAATCGATCCAAAGGGAAACAATTTTCCTCACAAGTACTGAAAATTCCCCTAATAACCTCTAGTATTTGCAGTATTTAAGCATGTTCTTTCAATATGTCGGCTTATATTTATTTACTTGATATTGGGTATGTGCAAGTGATTCTTATTCCTGGGGGTGAAATGGGACAAAAAGGTACCTTTCAAACGATAACAGCTAGAAACACGAAATTCGGTGTGTACATTCCTCTAGTTGAGTAGATAATATAATATAAAAGTTTTTTCCAAATTCGTACTTTTAAGGGGAAAAATGAAATTCGGTGTATATATTCCCCTGATTGTGTAGAAACGTAAAGGAATTTTTCGAAATTCGGAGGGTAAAATGAAAAAGGGGATACAAATTGCACTAATTATGAAGTCAGTTTATTTTGCACGGTCTACGTGAGCGATAATGGGTTTTCAAAACCAGTACTTTTGGAATTAAAATAGGATGGAAATACAAGCAACCAAATGATTAAGTTAATATAATACCACGATTCTCTTGGGATCAAGATATGATTGATGGTAGAACATATTGTGATTATTTGGGGATCATATTATGTTGACTTTGGGGATCATGATATGATATATTTTGTTCATCATATTATGATAATTTAAGGACAAT
This sequence comes from Polietes domitor, assembly GCA_947397865.1. Lineage (NCBI taxonomy): Eukaryota > Metazoa > Arthropoda > Insecta > Diptera > Muscidae > Polietes > Polietes domitor. The sequence continues at coordinate 50,681,625 of OX377618.1, forward strand.
ATTATGATTGATAATATATGATTACTGGTTACAATCATAACCTCAATCAGTCCATTATGATCACCCCAAGCTAATTTGTTCGCGTGAATTTCTTCCCATAACATGAACCTCAAAATTGTTTTAAATACACTCAAATGCCGCTAGCATCAGAAATATAGTTTATAATTTTCCCGTAATTATTGAGGACAAGCAGATTTTACAATGGGACACCCGAATTTTCCTGCCAGTTATCATTCAATTCTTGGTCTTAGTCTTGCTAGCATGTTTGCACAAAATATTTGATACAATTTCCATGTTTCAAAATTACGGTAGAATATTGTCAGAATTCTTTTGAAATTTTCTAAATGTTGATAGTGGTTTATTTCTGGTTTCACATGACTCTGATGAATCCATGGTGGACTTTGAAGCAGCTTATTTGAATAGTAAACCGTTGTTGTTTTACGCACACCCAACATACACGATATTAGTTCGTAGCTCCTTGGAATGGAGGAGTTACAAGCTGTTTTTTATTGTACCTATTGCTTCAGAATTTCCAGTTGAGTTAAGTGTATGCCAATATATCTAACAGAAAAACCACACATAGAAGTTACAAGAAAAGTTCACGCTAAACAAGCTAATCATCTTTTTTGAAAACCGTCAGAGAAATCTATTCAACTTTTCACTTCTAAGATACAGCTTCTGAGACATAAATTACTTTGAATGTGATAAATGTCGAATCCGATGCAGGCATGTTAAAAACCGGCCCTCGTCGGGAAACCGGTTTTCGGTTTGTTCAAAAATTTACAATTTAAATAAAACCGGGTTTCGGGTTTTAAAATCTGAACCGGTTTTTCATATATAAACTAAAATAGAATATTTTATATATTTCTATACTTTTTTGAGGTTATTGAAAAAAAAAATCATTAAAGCATAAGAATTCAAATAATATTTACATATTTTCTAATTTAATTTTCATATTTTAAATGAAAATTTTCTTAAATTACCAAATTATTATTTGTTTTGATATTTCTTTTGGACACCGCCAGAAATACGTTAAAGAATGCTATGCTATCTTATGCAAAATTTGCACAAACAAGTATACAAATATGCATTATGTCTCAATCAGTGATGCTGTCAGAATTCAATATGAGACATATGTGCTCATAAATGTCATTTACAAATTCTTATATTCGAAGATTAATTTTTTGATTGAAATACACAAATTCGCTGTTAATATTATTATTATCTCTTCTATCTCCATCAATGCTCTCCAGTCTCTTCTTTTTTACTGCCAGAGTGATATGTTTTAATTTGCGCTCAATTAGATTTCCGATATTATTAGACGTGAATGTTGGATTGAATAAGATATGATTCCTTTATGTATAAACCACTAAAAAAGTAGCAATAGCAGTCAATGGCTTCGATGTTACACATCAAGCTCCAAACGAAGCTATTTGATGTCCTACTTGGTTTTTTCTATGTAACAAATCAATAATTTAGGAAATATATTTGCATTCTATTAAATATAGATGCAAAAAGGCCAGGAAAATATCCCAGTTCAAATCAAATATTGATTGCAGACCAAAAAAAATGCAAACGAAAAAACTAAAACAAATGAGCATTGGCACGGCAGAAGTATTGCTGGGTAACTATACTTGCATATACACATACTTACATATGCAACTCAATGAGATGCTTGTAAGAAGGCATGTGTACTTTATTACTTGGTGCGATTTTTTAAACGCAAATTCGGCAAGTGAGTTGTGCTTCTCGTTCGTTTGTGAGAATAGAGGCCGGTTTGATGTTGAAAAGTCGCTGCGAAGCCACTTGAAAAGACTTTTGACATGGTCGAAATCATGATCGAGGTAGTCTGCAGCCAAGTAATAAATTTCACCATGCCATTTGAAAATATATTTGCATTCTATTAAATATAGATGCAAAATGGTCTTGAGCCAGGACAATATCCCAGTTCAAATCAAAGTATCTAAACATGTTTTTTTAATATGTCTGTTTATATTTACTTGATAGTGGGTATGCGCAAAGAAGTTATTATTTCTAGGTGATAAAAATGGTACTTATAAAACGACAACAATTATAAACACAAAATAATATAAAAGTATTTTTATTTTCACATATCGTAGTTTTAAGGTGTAAAATGGGAATAGATGGATACAAATCGCTACCAATCAAACGGCTGCACCTAGAATTGTGTTACAACAAAAACTATATAAAGATAAATTTTATAAGATAGCATGGCATCTCTAACGTATTTCTAGTGGTGTCCAAAAGACATCTCAAAACAAACTTCACAATAATTTGGTAATTTAAATAAACCAGATTTTCATTTAAAATATGAAAATTAAATTAGAATTTTTTAAGTAAGTATTTGCATTTCTCAAAAAAGTATAAAAATAGTATAAAAGGTTCAATTTTTGCTTATATATATGAAAAACCAGTTTGACCGTTTTAATCGAAACCCGTTTTTTGTAAATTGTAAATTTTTGAATAAATCGAAATCCGGATTCTCGAAGACGGCCAGTTTTTGACATCCCTAGTTGTGCTCCACTTGTGGAATGCACGAAAACATGAACCCATATAAAGGGTGTTTTTTATTGAGGTATAGAACTTCGAATTGAAATAAAATACAAGAAAATCGTTTTAATGTCCATCAATTTGGCTTTATTGGAAGGATAATTTAAGCCATTAATGTTTAAATATGATTTCGGGCATGTGGCCGCCGCGGCTGGCTCGAATATAGCCAATTCTACAGGTCCAATTTTCAACCAACGCCACGAATGTTGGCTTCCAAGTCCCCTAACGTTTCTGGTTTGTTGACGTAGACGAACGACTTCACATATCCCCAAAGAAAATAATCCAATGGTGTCAAATCACACGATCTTGGTGGCCAATTGACAGGTCCATTCCGCGAAATTATGCGCTCATCGAATGTTCCCTTCAATAATTCGATTGTGACGTGCGCTAAATGGACGGAACTTGCGGTGAACTTCGCGAACTGAACCATTACTTTCGAAATAAATACACTGGAAATAATTACTTTCGAAATAAATACACTGGATAATTTATCCAGGCTAAGTAAAAACTTTTTAACACAAAATTATTTCTTCAAAATTTGTTTTCACGCAGACAATGATATTGCTTTTGGCGACATTTTTAAAAAATAATTATTTATTTTGAGTGAAATTTTAACATTTTATTTAGATTTTTGTTATCGCAGCTTAGTTATCCAGTCGTAAAGAAAAACAGCCATAATATAAGTATAATTAGATTCATTTTGATAGTAATTGACGTTCTCTGTAATTAACGAACCGATTTTATTTTTGGAAATTTCCTTTAAGAGTCATTCCTAAATAAGTCAATATCACGCTTTTTATGCACATACGATCTTTATAGCCGCATTGCTCCATGAGTTATAGGTCGGTGAAGCTACCAATATTTGTGCGTATATAGCTGATTTTAGTTCTTCATAGCAGCCTAAATATCTGGAAGGGTCTTCTTCAAATTTTCACAGTATCGATATGCTCAAGTGGTATCCTTTCTAGTTTTTGATACCACACAAAGTTGGTTTTTATTAGTTTTTTATAAAGCAACATATACGGAGTAATTAGAGTTTTGAATTTTTGTGAAAATTATTATATTATTGCAACGATATTGAAGTCTTAGTAACAGAAATGAATATTGAATAACCGTGAGTACTGGCGTATATTTATAAATTCATCCATGAAAAGGAAACTTATGATCCGATGAAATTATTTTGTATGAGGAAAAATATGAAGAATACAACTGGCGAGTCTGTTGTGATTTAATTGTTGTTACCTTCATTTTGGGTTTGCAATGCTTTTTATGCAAACGATGATAATATATGGAAGGGGAAACCATATTCAAAAAACAAAAGAGCTGACTGAAAAATCTGTTTACCATCATTACATATAAAGGATTGAGTGAATGTTCGCAACCCACCAATGCGCTGGTATGCAAGGTTACAGGAGAGTTATACTCAACATTCTGACTAGAGATTGTTGGTCGTTGCTAAAGCTTCACAGAGTGATAGTACATCGACCAATTAAGAACTGACTGGTTATTAGATCTCTGAGCACTGCAGACTGTTAAAGGTCAGAACCTTACAAATGCAAGTTTATTTCTACAGCGAAAATGCTGGATCATTTACAACAATTTCTACACTGAAATGTTTCATCGGCAAATGTCCACCTGGACATGAAAAAGCGGAAAAGGGTAGATAATGAAAAAAATAAAAAAACTCAGAACTTTGACAGCGTCCCTGAAGTTGTCATTATCAACACCAGCATCATCATCGTCTTCTTGAACTGCATAGTTATGGTCTTGCATAAATTATGATATTATCTACCCTACAGCAGCATCATTTTCCCTTGTCTTCCTTCCACGTCATCATCGTCGCCATCATTTGGCTCCTCTTGTGGTATAACTTCTGATTCAACATCTTCTGTTTCACATCTTCCGTTTTTTGGTCTGGGTTCCAGTTGGTGCTATGCCATCAACAATGGAGCATCTGTCTCGTTGCCGATACTGTTGCAAATAAGAAACGGTGGCATAATAAGAAGAGCCATGCACGTAACCTGGAAATTACTTCCGCTTTACAGTGAACTTTATTTCTTTGAATTTCATGTCATCCGGCTGTCATTATGTTGTATCCTCACTGCAGCAGTTACAATGACAGCAGCAATTGTAGCCGTAGTTCCAATAACAACAACGATAACAGTGCACAGTGGAAGATATCGAAAATATTACACACAAGGATTTTATTTTAATTTCCAAGCATTAGCCATAACCTGAACTCTGTTAATTGTCATTCTCTAATTAATTTGTTAATCGTCCATCTCTAAACTATGTAACATTAGTGGCAAGAGGTGAAATCGGAGGTAAAGCAAATAACTGATTTGAATTTTGATAAATTTCAAAATCGTATGCCAGGAACGGAACGCTGTTTACAACTACTTTACATTAAATAGAGACGAGGTTATATGTGCCAGTTAGAATTATTGTGGTCTAAGTCATAAATAAAAAAAGAGATATCCCAATTTTTCTCTTTAGTTTAATCAGATCTCTAATTTAAGAACTCTTATTTTTGACATTTATAAAAAAAGTTAACCTTATAATGATATTTCTCATTTTATGCACAACAAAATTGTCTTTAGTGTTAGTTTGAAAGTGGTCTAAGTCACACTATATCCACTGAAATTGATATGTGGTGATGTAAACAAACATTTTTTATTTATAATGTCCACTTTAAGTGATTCACATAATGTGAATAACAAATAAAATTAAATTATTTGAAAAGTAAATAATAATTTCAGTATAAAGTTTCTAGACGAACACCCTGTAAACATTTATAAATAATATTTGGTAAGGAAATATAACCTTTGCGAAAAAATAATAATTATGTGTGTTTAATTTTTTAAATTGCGAGAAGAATGAAAGTGGTCTAAGTAAGTTTTTGTCGATTTTTTTATAAAAGTTCGATATAGTAGTACGTTATTCTAAGAAAAAATTTTGTGCTTCAGTGCAAAAACATTTTTCAATTGGTTGGAGTCAATAAACCATTGCTTATTTCAGAATTTTTTGAGATGCGAACATTAATATAAATAAAATTGGCTACAGATTGAAAGATAAATGTTTACACCGAATTTCATTATTCTGGTGCAGCCGTTTGGTTGGCACCATTTTTATCCCTCTATTCCCATTTTACGCCTTAAACATACGATTTGGAAAATATACTTTTATATTATGTCTCTACTCAGTTAGAGGAATGTACACACCGAATTTCGTGTTTCTAGCTGTTGTAGTTTTTATCCCTTTTTGTCCCATTTCACCCTCTACGAATACAAATCACTTTATGGTGCACGTTTTTATTATTGGGGGAATGCACATACCCAATATCAAGTAAATACTAGCAGGCATCTTGAAATAATATGATAAATTACTATAAAATATTAGGGCTATGATGGGTATTTTTAGTTATTGTGATGGAAAAAGTTTTCCCTTTGGGTCGATTTCGCCCAGTTTCAATCCCAACCGATCTACGACTATAAGCTTCATTTATGAAAATTTGGACGTACTAGCTTCTTTCGTTTATATGCTAGCATGCTTTCAACAAGCGGACATACGGACGGATGGACGTGGCTAGATAGTCTTAGAATTTTATGACAATCAAGAATATATATACTTTATAGGGTCAATATTTCAAGGTGTTACAAACGGAATGACAAAGTTAGTGTACCCCGATCCTGGAGGTGGAGGGTATAAAAATGTGAGACCAATAACCCTGCTAACTACCGCCCTTTTGTGATTTGCTCTACACTCTCGAAGGTTATGGAGAGTATGGTTAACCACCATCTTGTGAGATATTTAGAGACTAATGACTTACTTAATGATCGACAGTACGGCTTCGGTAGAAATCGATCTACGGGGAACCTGATGACACTGCTGTCTGAAAAATGGAATCGATCCATCCACCAGGTGAGAGTAAAGTTGTTGCTCTAGATATCTCCAAGGCCTTTGATATAGTTTGGCACGGCACACTCATATCAAGCCCATTGCTTTTGAAGTTGGTAGTGACTTCTCTCGATTTATATCGAGCTTCCTCAGAGATCGTACTATACGAGTTGTTGTAGATGGGTTCTCATCCGACGAGCATAGGTTAACCGCAGGGCTCTGTCCTTTCCTCCTCCCTTTTTCTTATTTTCATCGACGACTTCTTGGATCGGACTTTGAATCAAATCTATTCATACGCGGATGACAACCTCTGTCATTCAATTTGAGGATAAAAGATTGATGGATGAGTCACTCAGCCAGGATTTACTGACCGTTTCCGAATGGGGTCAAATGATTAGAGTAGATTTTAATGTACGTAAGATCCAGTGCACCTTGTTGTCTCACAAGCGATTCAAGGATCCAACTTTGTCGTCGATTTTAATGAACGGTGTAGATGTTGAGCAATAGGAAACTCTTGATGTCCTAGGCATGAAAATACAATGCGATATTCATATACATACAACAATACAACTCATGTGTTTGATGTGTCGAAAGAAGCATTCAAGTGTCTAGGCTTTTTAAAGCGGTATAAGAGATACTTCCCTCCGTCTGATCTTCTCAATATCTACACTACCTACATCAGACCAAAGACGGTAGGATATCCAATTCTATTGATTCACTTGAACACCGTCGTAATGTGTGTTGTGTGTCCTTGTTCTATTGATACTTTCTTTCGTATACCTCCTGTGAGAACGTTCGGTAGAGAAACGCCACTTTCCAGGAACTCTCAACCATTTGTTGTCGAAAAATCGTAATATTTTATGGACTTTTACCATAACTGGAGATATGAACGATATATCATGTTGATAGGTTTTCGTTTGGATATGGAAAATATATATATTCCCAACGGATAATACATTATAACTAGCTGGTCGACCATTGTCTATTACACTGACCAGTTTGTTAATGACATAATTATGGCTTCGCCCGAACGCTGCTTTGAATCAATTATCAAATAAACAGTTCATGGTATTTTCCACCGATGCATTACGTAGACACTCATGAGCCATAGCATTTGACAATTCATTATTTTATGCACTTTTGTCAGAACTGCACGGCATAGTTTGTTGATTCTTTTTTACTTGGTTCGTAATTCCACTTTGTGATCAGTCATCAAATAAACAAGGAACTCCAGCTGTGGGTATTTCACGTGTTTCCGCCTTATTGGGATCATACCAGATGTTTCAATTCTGTCAAATGCTCTTCTAATTCCATAGTTTCAATTCGTAACCGAATGATTTGTGAACGGAAAACGAAAATAACATGTCTGAAAATTTACAATTAGGCATTGGCTTCATTCAATGTGACTAATAAAAAAACGAAAAAACATTTTTGGTCGTATTAACATTGGCAAAAATTCGCTCGCAAAATCAGCAATTTCAGATTTGCTACGATTCTCTCGCAGATTTTTAATTGTTACGACTACGGGAATTGTAGCTAAGTTGTTGAACAGCTTGTACCGCAATCAAATTACAGATTAAAGAAATTCCAACGTACACACTATCGAATAACTGGTGGTCATGATTGGTGAATATACGGCTATTTTTATGCAAAATTATATTTTGAAACGATGGGTGTAATTGAATGACGACTTCATATAAATGATTCTCATGAAGTCGATATAACCAATATGGCAAAATCGACGATGACATTTCGACATTCCCCGTCGATTTTCCAGTTCACCGTGCGAAAAATAGAACGAAAGATGATCCTAAACATTGTTCAAAATCCACTTTAGCAATGTACATATTTTCAGCCGTATACTAGCGACAGAATTCATCTTGCATATAAACTAATTTAAATATGGACAGGAAAATTTCGGTTGGATCAGCTAGTAATATAATATAGTAATATAACATATGAAAATATTTTTTTAATTCCCTATGACTTCGTAATAAATAACCAAGTATGGAAAGGCTAAAGTCCGGTGCGGCCGGCTACATGATATCCTCCACTTTTAATTCGTGGAAACAAAAGATATCGGGAACAATTTCTGCTGCTATATATCTTGAACCGCTGTGACCAACTTTACCAAAATATGTTTCCAGCTGAAATATATCTCGTTCTGATAAATTGGATCACAATCTGTAACAACATGTGTCGTGGGACCGACAATATGATACACTCCACTTTCTATCCGAGTACAATTAAATTCGGTAAAAAATTGAAAACGGGAAGGAATAATATATGCTTCCTAATCATAGGCTACTATGACCTGACCCAATTTATCAAATCGAGATGAATATTTGTATCGGAGCTATATCCAAACATGGAATGATGTGACCCACTTACACAATAGGTTCTTCCAGTTCAAGTATAACGAGTTATGCTCAATTTGAAGAAATTCTCTGAAAATTCGTGGTTTCTGGACCGGAAAAAGTCAATCCAGGAGCGAAATTTGTATGGGAGCTATATATAACTCTGAACCGACCTGACCCATTTTCACCATGGGTGCTTCTAGTTTAAATACAGGGTTTTCCAACAAGAGGTGTTATTTTGGTATTCAAAGAAAAATGTCATTTTTTGAGATAAATGATCGGATGTTTATTTCATAATAAAGAGGAAGGTATGCCGTTAATAATAAAAAACAACATCAGCCAAATGGCCACCACGACCACGCTTACAGGACCATATCCTTTTCATGAAATTTTCCATAACCAAATCGCAAAGTGGCTGCCTTTTGTCCTCATCACAAATTCTCTCTTTGAGGTCTTGAATCGACGCTGGGCTGTTGGCGTAAACCTTATCTTTCACGCGGCTCCAAAGGAAGAAGTCGCAAAGTGTTAAATCACAAGATCTCCGTGGCCAATTGTTATCTTCGAGAGATAACACGGCCCCGTAAAAGAGCAATGGTTTCGTTGCTTGTATGGCACGTAGCGCCGTCTTGTTGAAAGTAAACGTTGTACAGATCAATACCATCCAACTCCGACCATAAAAAATCATTAATCATCTCTCGATAGCGCAATCCATTCACCGAACTGTTGATCCAACCTCATTTTCGAAAAAGTAAGGTCCAATGACCCCGCAGGACCATAAACCGCACCAAACAGTCACACGATGAGGATGGAGAGGCTTCTCAACAATAACTCTTGGGTTTACCGAACCCCAGATGCGTCAATTTTGCTTGTTGACGTATCAACCGAGGTGAAAATGGGCCTCAAGTCAACATGATTTTTCGATGGAATTCCGGATCATTTTTGTAGTGAATTTTAATAATTTCAATGCGTTGTTGAAGCGTGTATCGTTCCATTTTTAGTAATGGCGTAGTTTCTACTTGTCAAATAATAAAAGCTACAAAAGTGACAGCTACCGAAATACCGGGTGATTAAAAATAACACCTCTTGTTGGAAAACCCCGTATTAGATGTTTTGCCAAATTTGAAAACAATTTAATAAAATATGTGGTTTCTAGAGCGGGAAAAGTAAAATTGAGAGCAAAATTTGTATGGGATATATATATAAATCTAAACCGATCGATCTAACACATTTTCCCCATGGAAATATAAGATATTTTGCAAATTTGAAGAAAATTTTTTGTATTGGGTGTTACAAACAAATGAACAAAGACATAATACTCTCGTGCAGTATATAAAAAGTTAAATCGGGATGGACGTTTGTATGAGGGTAACAATGAAACCTGGAAAGATGTGGGCCAATTTCACCATGGTGTTTCTAGTTGAAATATATATGGCACTGCACCAAATTTGAACAAGTAAGGAATGACTAAAGATTGACTGTAATATGTTGAAACTAAAGTGTTATTAAACAAATCAGTATATCAGCGGTGACAATATATTTGCGTAATGGTCCACTTTTACTGCAAGTGTTTCGCACTGAAATATAACACGATGTGGAAAATATTTCTATTTGGGTGTTACAAACAAATGTACATAGACGTAATATCCTAGTGGAAGGTATAAGAAGTACCTCTTCGCTCTATTAAAATAATTTTGTATTAACAGCGAATAAAGTCAGTATAAACGTGACTAAAATATTTAATAGAAATAATTAATAATTATTTAATAGAAATAATTAAAGCACATTGATTTAGGATGGCTTCAGAAATGTTGTGGATGCTACTAAAAAATAATCTGTGGCTTGGTTTACGCGTTATCCTAAAATATTTCGGCATTATCACTGTCCATTAGTGATCTAGCCAGATTCTTTAGGACTTTACCAAACCAATAGTTTGGATGTTACATTATTAGTTTGTTTTTGTTTTTGAGGGCTCGCAGGAAAGGTACTGACCGCTAACTGTGATTTTTGGAATTTCTTATTCCTTTAAGGACCTTACTATTTATTATTTGTTGGTCTTCAAGGTGTTAATCTTGAAGTGAAAACTTCCGTAACTTTCCTTCAACCAGAAACGTGGAAGTTATAGCCGATTTTATAAAAATGCATTTAAAATAGCACTAATATCGTAAGCAACTGGGTGGCTCACGAATGGATAGCATACAATAAATACATACATTCACTCACAAAGTCTAGGTACAATACAATGGAAATATTCATCGGAGACCCCGTAAGGTACATATATTCTGTATCGGTAAAATTCTAAGACGATCTAGCTATCCGTCTGTCTGTTGAAAACACGCTAGCCGCCGAACGAAATGAGTAAGAAGGTTCAGATTTAGCCTAAGTGTGTCTTATGGTTGCAGATCGGTTGGGATTGGAAGTGGGCGAAATCGGAAAAGAGGGTAATATTTTTCCCTAGCAAGGACTGAAAATACCCCTAATATTTCAAGTTTTTTTTAATATGTTTGCTTATATTTGCTTATTTCTATAGGGCGAAATGGGGAAAAAGGGATTAAAATGGTACCTATCAAACGACAGCAGCTAGAAACACGAAAATCGGTGTGTACTTTTCTTTAATTGAGTGGATACATGATACAACATTTTTCCAACCTAGTATTTTTAAAAATGGTACCAACGAAACGGCTGCACCTCGAATAATGAAATTCGGTATATATATTTTTCTGATTGCGTAGATAAAAAAATTTTCGAAATTCGTACTTTCGAGGGATATATGGGAGGGATAAAAATGGTACAAAATAAGATTTTCCACATTCGTACTTTATTTTACTTTTACGGCATAAATGGGTAGAATCATGACGTTATGTTATCTTGCAATGTGTACGTGAGAGATAATGTATTTTCAAAATGTGTATTTCTGGAATTAAAATAGGATGGGAAATACAACCAAGCTGTAACTGAAAATACACCCACTATCCCCAATAGTTACGGTATTTAAGCTTTTTTGACGATTGCTGTCTTATAAATATAACATTTTCCTGCAATCTTACTGCACTTCTACGAAAATCGACAGCCTCTGTGGAATCCAAACCACTTGTTTAGACTATTTAAGCATTTTTTTAATTTCTCACTTTATATGCAGCCTTATAGCGTAAAGGCACCAAAAAGTAAATAAAAATTTTAGCCGGCGAAACGGGACAAAAAGGAAAATAAATGGTACCAATGACAGCTAGAAACATGAAATTTGGAATGTACATCCTTCTAATTGCGTAGATACGTAAAATAAAGGGATTTTTCCTCAAAATCGTACTTTTAAAGGATGCAATTAGAAAAGAAGGATAAAACAAGTGCCAACCAAACCACTGAAGTTAAAATCATAAAATTAGGTGTATACATTCACTGTGAAGATGCGAAACAAAAAGGATTTTTTTGGAATTTTTTTTTTAAGCGGAAAATGGGGATAAAAATGATACCAACCAAACGGCTGCAGCTATAATAATGAAATCTGTGTGTACATTTCTTAAGACGCGGAAAATGAATCAAATTCCGTACTTTTAGGGTCAACATGAAAAATAACAAAACAATTAACAAGCAAACGACTGTAACTAAAATCCAGAAATTAGTACATTCTACTGTGAACGTGAAACGTATTGGTTCTTTAATATTAGTACTTTTCCTATCAAAATGGTACGGTTATGTGGGCTGTAGCTGGAATCAAGGTATTATAAATGGGGAAAAATTGGACCTGGGTCAATCTAAATATATAAACATCAATGTGCGTCTGTATGTTCCGTATAGGACGCCAAACCGGTGGACCGATTCGAATGAAGTTTTTACTATAGCTAACCAGTGGCCAGAGGACGGTTCCTGGCTATACTAGATTTTGATAGGACAAGGCAGCGCGGTACTGCCCACAAACTACACTTCAAAATAATCAATTAGTACTCATTTTATCTTCGAAAGCATACGAAGTAGGGGCATAGGGAAGAATGAACCCGAGCAATGCCGGGTACAAAATACTAGTAACTTATAACAACTGACAATGCTCCTGTTATTTGGAGCATATTTTTGAAGATTGTTGTCTTATGTTCACTTATTAATTACTCTTGAAATTTTATATTTATATAGTAGATGACTATTAATATTATAATAATAAATAATATAGTAATAAACTATGTAATTAAAACAGTGCCTTATAGAAATAGTAAACAAATATCGTGATGTGCATAGCAAATATCGCAATTTTCCTAATATTTCTATGTAAAGTTGGTAATACCGTAGAATGCACTCCCCGGTGGAGGGTACATGAGATTCGGCTGGTCGAATTTAAATTGTTTAAATCTTATTTTATCAACAGTTTTAAGTATATCTTACCCACTGTTTAGTGGCAGCAACAACTACTGAACGTTCGAAAGACCCCCGGGCTTGAGAGTACTGTCGTTGCTGTTGCTGTTATAAAATTTCTGCTGTATTTTTTTCGCTTCCTCAGAAACGTCAGAATTTGCCGCTTCTTCCTCTTATTCTTCTTTTTTTGTCCATAATAATTTCTGTGCATCTGTAGCTTCGACGCAGAGAAACGGAATCAATATGAAAGTGAAAGAGCCAGAGAGCAAAAGAAGAATCAATTAAAGCGAAAGTATAAAGTAATCATTTTGTGGTTGTCATTTCTGTCCAATGCATTAATGTAGGAGTATAGAGACGCCACACCTCCCGAGGCTCTCATTTGCTAGTCCTTACACTTGCATCCGTTCAATCTCTGCCTTCCACCATGTACACGGCACTCAATGAATACAGACAGACAGACTGCGGTCTGTGGTCGAAATTGCGCCAGGGGATTGGGAGTCATTTTAAAGTCTCATCATGTCCAAAGCAAATTCAGTATGGTCCTGCCCAGATGGATGGAGGTATGGCCTTGTCGTCATCGTCTTACTATTGCTTGATGCTGCTGTTGCCGAGTGTCGATGTATTTAGGCCAAAGAATTATTAAATCAATTAACCATTTAAATTGGTTTCCTTTAAATCTGCATAAATTATTGTGAACTTTATGATATGCTGGACACATGATCAGGGATTTTAATGCAAACCAAGAAACGAATCAATTTCTCAATCGCCATGTAATTGCATGTATTTTTAAAATACATACAACAATACCTAGGGCTGATAATGTACATTGGTTTCTTGGTGGTTGTCATGATTATCTTGGTGTATCTCGACCGATAACATTGATTGCCCTTGTGGATGACCAAAAGGTGAAATGCTTAATGAATTTTAAAGATCAGTCAAATGATTGATTATGGCAGAAAGTAGGCAAGTACAGCGTAGATTGAGACACAGTTCAGGGACAACCACAAGCCAACCACAAATAAATAATGCAATTGTAAATTGTTTCTTATAGAAACTGTAGGTAATAGTACGAGTAGTATATATGGTTTATATCATGCCTAATCGGACAAACACGTTTTCACATGATACCAATTTTTCTGAATACAGATCGGTTCAGATTTATATATACCCCCATACAAATGCCGCTCCCGATTTGAATTTTTCGTTCAAGAAACCACAACACCTTATGTTTTCACCAAGAAATATCTCTGATCAATTCGGTTTAGATTTATATATGTATTTGGTCTTGGTTTTTTTAAATGTTGTCCAAAATGTTTTTGAACGTTTGGGCGTTTGATAACTTTGTGCAATTGCGACATACATACACTGTCAGCAGGATTTTCAATTTTTGCGGAAACTGCAATGCATATAACTCTGCAAATAAAATTGTAAGACACTTTTTCCAATGACATGTATAAACAGGTAAGGCTTTCCACTTTCTGCCCCATTACAATTGAATTCAAGAGTACAACATACGAGTCTCTAGAACTCAAAAAATCGAGAGCTAAATTTGTATGTATAAATTGTTGAACCGATCTGACTCACTTTCAACATAGATGTTTCTAGCTGAAATATAAGGTGCTGTGGCAAATTTAAAGAAAATCTATTAAAATGTCTGGTTTCTAAAGCGGAAAAAGACAAATCCGGAGCTAAATTTCTATGGGAGCTATACATAAAGCTGAACCATGGATGTTTCTAGTTAAAATATAAGGTATTATGCCATTTGCATTGAGGCCATATCTAAATCGGAACCGATTTCCTTGAAATTAAATAGCGTTCGTCCTTAGCCCGCAAAACTTGTGTCAATTTTTGTTAGGATCGAACAATAATTTCGACCTGTACTTGGATTACAAGAATATATGGACGGACAGACATTGCTAAATCTACTCAAAAAGTGAATCTAAGCCGATCTTTTTAATAAACTATGAGTCTATCTCGTTTCCTTTTGGCTGTTAAAAAGTTACAGGAGAATGACAATTTTTTAATACAGCAAAAACAAATGAAAAAAATCAATTTTATAAATAAATATAAAATTTGTATTACTTCAAAGGTAAGGCTACGTTTATACTAAATATATATATCGAAATAATACTTCAAGTAAATTCAAAAAGTAAAGACAGGGTTTTCCAATAAGGACTTGACACCTTATTTTTTAAATAAAACGCAAACCATTTGAGATATTTACAAAACGTTATGATCGACTTGAAATACAATCAAAATATTTATGAATGGAACTCAACTTCGTTCATATGGCCACCGCCGGCAAGTTGACAGCAGTCGATTCGTTGGACTCAATTTTCGATGACTCGGTCACACATTTCGACCGTAACGGACCCTATTTCGATCGAGATTGTCGACGAAACAGTTATTTTTTGTCGATGAAGTGGTGATAAATGAAGCACATGTGGATTTTCACCAAATCAATAATGCATATTTTGCATACTGACGAACCCATTGAGCCAAAAATGAGCTTCGTCTTCTCCAGATCCCAATCGTAGAATGTACGTCGCGTCAAATGGCCCATCGGCTTCAATTCTTGAGTCAGCTTGGCCTTGTAAGGGTGTGAACCAAGATCCTTATGCAAAATTCGCCATAAAGTGGTTTTGGCGATGCCCAGTTCTTGAGAACGCCGCCGAATCGACTGATTTGGAACGTTTGCTACGGACGCCTGAATTTCAGCCATATTTTCGTCACTTCGACCAACCAGTTGTCTCGCTAGCACGGCAGCATCACACAATGAATATGTAGACTCAAATTGTTGCACAAAATTTTTTATTGCTTGTCTACTAGGGCGAGAATAACGACCGAAAATTGGAGTTAACGCTCTTAAAGTTGCAGTCACCGACTCCGAATTTCGGTAGAACAGTCTTATAATTTGCATACGTTGTGCGTGTGTGTACTTTACGATGATGAAAATGTTGAGTTTAATGAAAAAATAGAAGGTAACAGTTTAAACAAATTAAATTCAAAGTTGTCAAGCACTTATTAGAAAACCCGCTATAAGTCAGTAATCTTCAAAAAAAGCTTAAAATATTAAATATTGGTAGATAGTGGGTACTATAGTTGGTTGCATTTCCATCCTATTATAATTCCAAATATACAAATTTTGAAAATCAATTATCTTTCACGTACACAGGACAAGATAACCTAACTGCATGATTCAACCAATTTTTGCCGTAAAATTAAAAAAGTTCGAATTTTGCGTATCTATGCAGTCAGAAGAGGGACTGTATTGGATTGGACGAATTTTCGTTTAGTTTGTACCAAACGTTTAATTTTCATATCTGAGCAGTCATACGTATGTATACTACGAATTTGATGAATCTTGCCTGCGGTCATTTGGTTGGTACACTATTTATCCCCTTTTTCTCTTTTAACCCCACAAAGTACAAATTTCGAAAAATTCCTTTATTTCACGTGTCTACGCAATCACAGGATTTTTAAGTGCAGTCTTTCGGTTGGTACCATTTTTGTCCCTCTATTTCCATTTCACCCAGTTACAATCCCAACCGATCTACGACTATAAGAAGCATTTGTGGAAAATTAGAACATCCTTTCGTTTAGATGCTAGCATGCTTTCAACACATGGATAGATCGTCTTAGAATTTTATGAAAGTTAGTATACCCCCATCCTGGAGGTGGAGGGTATTAAAATGTGGACGGTATTGTTTAAAATACAGTAAAAGTAATGCTAAAATCAGAAGCAATATGTGCTAGAGTTGTAATAGGGCAAAACGGATATTTACTTCTTAGTATTACAAACATTTGGCTTGAAACTAACTTTTAATATATACTGGAGTGGATTATAAATAGGTTAAATATATCCACAAATGTTATCGCAATAATGTTTCCTAAAACCATTGTAGCTAGT
Organism: Polietes domitor; assembly: GCA_947397865.1. Lineage (NCBI taxonomy): Eukaryota > Metazoa > Arthropoda > Insecta > Diptera > Muscidae > Polietes > Polietes domitor. The sequence goes on from OX377618.1 coordinate 50,698,698, forward strand.
TATTGCAGTGATAGACCAGAGCCTATGTTGGAAATCGAACCCACAACCCCCTCGCTGATAGGCGAGCATGCTACCAACTCGACTACCGGGACGCTGCTACTCCTACAATATTTGATACATGCTAGCAAAATCGACCAGACTCTTTCTCAATATTGACTAAGACTTCAAGAAAACATGCACAGTCTCAATAAAGCCAACTCTTAAAATATGTAGAGTTTTCCTCTCTTCGATACAGATATACTCTATATAACTGCTGGTCTTTTTAATCTGCTGGAAACGGGGAATCCATTATTTAACATTATAGCATATCGCACAGCAACGGAAACAATTAGAAACACTTTTTTCCATTTGGACAGTCGAACGACAAACTTTCTGATCCAATTAACATTCAAAGTGAGTGCCATGGCATCTGCATGCACAAATGCATATATTTGTGGAATTCTTAATTACGAAATGGTTCGATACTCATGTGGCGTGATGTCTTTGTCGACCACAAACCACTCACTTTCATGTCCTGTGCTCCTTCGTTCATTCATTCATGGATTGTTGACGTAATGAATGAAACACAAATTTGAAAACAAACTCGTATGTTGTACCCGTATGTATGTTAGAGCATAAATAAATATTTGTATAGTTTTGAGTATCACTACGGATGTATGCATCCGTCTGTCTTTCGGTTCGTCCATCCATCTCGGAGTCTGTCTGGCTGCATGTTGTGTATATGATTAGCATCTTTTTGTGGGTTATATAAGATTGAGTTTGGCATTTCTAGAACAGAACACAGTCGAACAGACAGATTTAGTGTAGAACTGGAGACGGTTTGGACGTCAATACATCAATCAACTCATCAAATGATGGCCTCGTATGCTGTTGATGTTGAAGTCGTTGCTTGTGCTGCATTTAAAGTAAATGCTCTGTTCAGTTGCGTTGCGCCAACCCAGTTTTAGTATTTAATGTTTTTTATTCAATTTGATTGAAATTGCTTTCCTTTCTTCTTCGTTACGTTCTCTTTAGCCTCCATTCTTTTTGAGAAGAATTTCGCACATTTGTGTCAATAATTCATACGATTTAAAGGGTTATTAAATCTGTATATATTTAATTGCTTGGATATATGCTTGGAGTAAATGACATGGAAAGAAAGGCTTAAGTCGGGCGGGCCGACTATATGATACTCTCCACTTTCTATCCGAAAACAATTCAAATCGGTAAAAAAGTGAAAACGGGAAGAATTTTTGTATGTTTCCTAATCATGGGCTAATATTACCTGGTCCAACTTGTCAAATCGGAAATATTTATATCGGTGCTATATCCAAACATGGAATATATTGACTAACTTTCATAATAAGTTCATCCAGTACAAATATAACGTGTTAAGCTCATTTTGTGAAAATTCGTGCTTTCTTGTGCGGAAGTTGGGGCGAAGTTTGTATGGGAGCTATATGTAAATCTGAACCGATCGGACCCATTTGCGCCATGGCTGTTTATAGAACAAATATAAGATATTTCGACAAATTTGATGAGGATCTGTTAAAATATGTGGCTTCTAGAGCAGAAAAGTCAAATCGGGAGCGAAATTTTAATGTGAGCTATATATAAATCTGAACCGATCTGACTTATTTTCACCATAGGTTTTCTAGTTTAAATATAAGATGGTTTGCCAAATCTGAAGACAATCTGAAACAATATGTGGTTTCTAGAGCGGAAAAAGTCTAATCGGGAACGAAATTTGTATGGGAGCTATATAAAAATCCGAACCGATGTGATCTATATACACCACGATTGTTTCTAGTGGAAATATACGATGTTTTGCCAAATCTGAAGACAATCTGATACAATATGTGGTTTCTAGAGCGGAAAAAGTCAAATCGGAAGCGATATTTGTATGGGGGCTATGTCTAAATCTGAACCGATTTAATCCAGTTACAACACAGATGTTTCTAGTAGAATTATAAGGTAATTTGAAGCAAATCAAGTGAAATATGTGGTCTCTAGAGCGGAAAAGTCAAATCGGGAGCGAAATTTGTGTGTATTCTGTGTTCTGTATATATTTAATTGCTTGGATATATGCTTGGAGTAAATGACTAAAATTTTGTTTTCAGCTTCCAAACATGATGTAGATGAGTACTAAGAACTGATTTTTCGAAATCCGTACTTTTAGAGGTTAAATAAAAACGGAGATCGATGTAAATTAAAACTGTTAAAAAAATTAAATATTGGCTAGAAATGTCCAACAATGTTTTAAGAAAAATCCCAAATAAACCGGACCGACCGGTTTTTTTCCAATATTGAAAACCGGGCAATCGGTTTTTTTAAATCACTGTTTTCGAAAAACCCGACATAGCTAAAAACCCGGGTTTTTGATCACTCTAGTCTCAGGTCGAGATTTCAAGGTGTTACAAACGGAATGATAAAGTTAGTATTCCCTCAAAAAAAAATAAACAAAAAACGTAATTTATTTTCCTGACTTTGTCGAAGGTAGAATTTTTTTTTCTGTTCATTATGTCAAAAAACATACAAAATGCATTACATTATAATTTCTTTTTAAATCGAAAAAATACGAAAAGTAGTCAAATTTAGGCTAATTTTTAAAATATATCTGATCGTTCGAATTACAATATGAAAATATCTCTTAGTTTTAGCTTTTAAGCAATTAATCAGAGCGACGTGCACCGAGTTTTTCTCGCGCAGAATTTTAATATTTTAGCAGCAGCCATTTATTCGGTATCAAATTTTCCCCATTTCGACACTGAAAGTGCGAATATCGAAAGGTCTCTTATTTTCTGGGTTTAACAGTTAGAGCCATGTATAGAACGAATTTCATTATTCTAGCAACATTCCTTTGATGGGTACCATTTTAATCCCTCCTTCCCCCCGATTTGAGACGAATTTTCTGAAAATGGACCTCCACAACAGACGGACGGACGGACATGACTGTATTGTCTTAGAATTTTATGATGATCTAAAATATATATATTATTTATTATATTGGTCGATATTTCAAGATGTTATAAACGGAATGACATACTTAGTCTACCCCCAGGGTATAAAAACAACTTTTCTGTAAATGAAAAACTAATTTAGTAGCCCTTTAATTTAGCATGTATGGATGTGTGGTTTTTCTTCTTAACCATGCAGTTATTTACCCACAAACCTACATTCACATACACATATACACAAACACATTCACATCGGATTTGAACAACTGCATTTGCTCCAGATGATGATGTTGCTGCAGCTTCTCGATATCTACTGGTAGTGTGGCTGGCTTGGTCGGTCGAAACTGATGTCGGTTGTTGGTCTCTTACTATGACAACACAATGTTGGCGCTGCCGAGATGCTGAAGTTTCAAATTCAGATGTCAAAGTCATTTGATAACCGCAGACCAAAGCAAAAGACCGTTGAAATGGCCACTGGACCAACTGGCCATCATCATCAGCATTGTGCCGTTGCCATGATGTGTCCAAGTGCATGAAGAAATATATACCACTACTCGAATACAGTTGCTTTGCTCGTAAGAACATTTTCAATTTTCGTTACAATGGTTTCTGCAAATGTTGTATAGCTTTTTGTCATTATATATATTTGAGGTCAGTATGTTAAATTTGTCCATATCGGGATTGTGACCCTTCACTACCCCAATATAAATCTGGATCAGTTTATATCTTAAGGTTTTATAATGCTCTTATATTCAATTCACACATCCTCTTTATATTTCTCTTTTATTTCTAAAAAATCAAAAAAGACAAAAACCTTTGGCATATTATTGGCTTACCCGAAAGAGTAAACCTTCTCATTACTTATGAAATACGATTTATTGCATGCTGTTGCGACAGCTTGCTTCGGTTTATAGTTCAATCTCACGAACGGCTTTCTCGATACTCGTGTTAAGAGGCTGGAGCTTTAATGGATAGTTGGCCTACCTTCGGTCCTTAACGGTCCCAAAAAAGTCTCATAATATCAAATCACTACCAGAAGGGCAATTGTAAATTTAAAGTCATTCTAAGTGATTCCTTATGGGTGTCGCAAACAAGTGCCCAAAGACAGTGGAGGTTATACTAATACCAGGTTTTTCGTAGTGCTTACGATGGATGACCACCAAGCGTTACCAATTTTTGAGGAATATAGGGTGCATATATTTTACATATACGTATTTAATTACTATTCTTTCTTTGCTTTTTTTAGCATTTTGTAGAGGAGACTTGGGGAATTAATTATGAATCATTACACGATCGAACAACGTACAAAAATAATTGAATTTTATTTTTCAAACCAACAGTCACAATTCACAATATTCTCAATTTGGTAATTAGCGATGAAACCCATTTCCTATTAAATGGGTATGTGAACAAGCAAAACTGCAGGATTTGGACTACGGAAAATCCAAGAGCAGTTCATCAGTGACAATCACACCCACTTAATTGTACTGTTAGGCGTGGTGTATCCTCGGAAAGGATAATTGGCCCATATTTTTTTGAAATTTTGATAAAAGTTATGGAAAATATGCTAAAAAGAGCACGTATGTACAAACCAAAAAATGAACATCACTTACAGGATATCATTTTTCAAAGCTAATTGCAAACAATTAAGGAAGGTTAAAGTCGGGCGTGGCCGACTATATGATACCCTACACTCAGTCAGGATATAAATGGTGTAGGATTACATTTGAACCGGGTGATATACGATGCAGCTATAAGAGGAGAATATACTACGAATTCCATACTTCTATCTGTATTTGTAAGACAATTTGAACACAAACTTTGAATGGGAGCTATATACAAATCTGAAGCGATGTGACCCTTGTTTAGCAAAGGCTTTCTATTATTCTATTCTATTTTCTATTTTTCTATTGTTAAAATATTAGACGCTATTCAAAATTTTATGGAGTGTTAAATATGTGGTTTCTAGAGCGAAAAGAATCAAATCGGGAGCTATATATAATCTGAACCGATGAAGCCCACTTTCGCTATAGTAATTTCTATTTGAAACATTAGCTGAAGTGCCGAATTAGAAGAAAATCTGTTCAAAAATGCTATTTCTGGAGCGGAAATAATCAATTCAGTAGCAAAATCGGAGGAGACATTTGTATGGGAGCTATATATAAATCCGAACCGATCTATCCTATTTTTACCACAGCTGTTTCTAGTCGAAATATACGGCGTTTTGCCAAATTGGAGGAAAATATGTTGAAATATGTGGTTTCTAGAGCGGAAAAAGTAAAATCGGAACCAAAGTTTGTATAGGAGCTATATCTAAGTCTGAACCGATTTGCTTCAAATTAAATAGCATTCGTCCTTATCCTATAAAACTTCGTTGTGCAAAGTTTCATTTAGTTCCATGAACCATTGCGACCTGGACTTTGATTACAATAATAGATGGACAGACGGACGGACGGACATCGCTAAATCGACTCAAAAAGTGATTCTAAGTCGATCGGTATAATAAACGATGGGTCTATCTCGTTTCCTTTTGGGTGTTACAAACAAATGCACAAAGATATATACTCTCGTGGAGTGTATACAAAATATAATAATCGCATAAATAAACAAGTAAGGAAAGGCTAAAGTCGGGCGGGGCCGACTATATAATACCCAACACCACTCCCTTGCTCTGATTACTAAACCCATGTGTTTCATGGGTGCAATTTTATGTAGTTCGTATAAATTATACAGTATACTATAAATTAATCTTTAGTCAAATTTAACGAATATGGTAAATTTGATGAAAATAATTTACATTATATTACTCATTCATATAATGGGTCCATATACAAACAAAATCGGTGTCATGCCATCTCATTGTACAAAATATAACAATTATTGGCATCAAGATTGGCTGTAATAAGTGAATCCAGAGTGTTTTCAATAAATCGGAAGGTGCATATGAGCGGTGACAATATACAATGGTCCACTTATATGGTCCATGGTAATATGAACCCAGCAAAAAAAATTGGAAGTTCCGTAGGAATCACATTTTTATCGCATCTCTAAATCCAAATGAGCATTTCTCCCCGCTTTTGAGGAAGTTCATTAAAAACTTCCAAAAAAGCCTATAATTTGTTAATATCCCGTAATATTTTACGAATAGCAATTTCGCAAGTAAATGAGAACGAATTTTTAGTATGGGTTTTTATGGGTTTTTTTGCTGGGAAGGTTTTATTGAAAATTGGCGGCAGGTCTATCACAAAATTTGTGGCCTGTGTCAAAAACATGCAAAAAATGTGTATTCTAATCAGTAACAGGGTAAATTGGGGGATATTTGTATGGAAGCTTTGTCTGAATCTGGACCGATTTCCTCCAAATTCAATACCGATGGTCGTTGGTAAATAATTGATCCAAGTTTACGCAGACAAATGCAAATTATACAGTAGTAATAGGATGAATCGGACCGACATTTCAAAGGGGGCCTATAACAACACTTGGGCCTGATCCAAAACATGGGCCTATATATTTCTCATTCGCGGTAGGTATTCCTAGTTGAAATATATCATGATCCGATGTAAGACGTAGTTTCTAGAGCTTTAATAGAGTAGGATTTGGCCCCTATTTGGGTTATTCCAAAGTATGGACACATATATTAGACTTTCATAGTATGTGTTCTTAGTTGAAATATATAATCTGCAAAATTTGAAAAATAATCCGAAGTAAAATTTGCGTCCTTGACGGGTAACAATTAAAATGGGACCATTACAAAGTAGGTATTCTTAGTTGAAATATGACATGACATAAAAAATTATATCGAGATCCAATGCACGATGTGGGTTCTAGAGATGTAGTAGAGTGGAATGGAGGCCCACTTTGTATGGGGGTTATACCAAAATATAGACCCATATATTTTACTATGAAAGTATGTATCTGCATAATTTGAAAAACTTCCGATACTTGTATGGAGGCTATATCTAAATCTGAACCGATTTTCTCCAAATTCAATTAAAGTGAGTCTAGCTCAATTATTTCTTGGTGTTACAAACATTTAGCGCGAAACTAACTAATAATACCCTAGTCCACGAAGTGCTGTAGGGTATAAAAAGTTATAAACCATTTAAACCATATAACTCATTCTGCGCCACCCTGTATTAGGATCCTTCAACAATAAAATAATGAAATAGTGAAGGTTTGTGTACTAACTGTCAAAATTAACTAAGGGAACTGGATTGACTGCAGGGACTTGCGTGAAGTGATTAGATTGAGGCAACATATTGATTTGCGATAAGAAATAAGAAAACTGATTACAAAATTGATTATTTTAACAAATAAGCAAAAGAAAATTAAACTATAACATTAGGGTTGTTTTTCTTTAAGCCAGGATAACAAGCTGCGATAACAAAAACATTAATAATTTTACTCAAAATTAAAAATATCTTTCACATTGTACCCAACGACAATATAAATATTTGTATCAACATAAATTTAAATATTTTTCGTTGCCTTTTTTGAACTTAGCCTCAATAAACTTCAATTTTGTTATCCAGGCTAATTCCAGCATTTTTAAATCAAAATTTGATTTCATATACACATTGATATTGTAGTTGGTGACAATTCAACCAAACTTCGCACTGGATTTATATTTTTTCGTTATAAAAATCTAATATCTCAAATTTAAATTAAATTAAATTTAGCTCAAGTCGTCATGTTTTAACTTATGGTGAAAGAAGTCACATTGTTCCATTTCCATGTCCTGGTCATTAGAATTTTTTCGTTCCATGAAGTAGGACCCACACCAAAATCCATACAGACTTCACTTTTTTCATTTAATTGAATTGGGGTAGAAAGTAAAGGTTATCCTATGGTTAGCACGTCCGACTTTTTGCTTTCATCACTTGTTTTAGATTTTTTCGCCACGGAGATCGGCACATATCCTTCTCCTTATATATATATTAAGGTGGACCTTTTTCATTTTCGATTTTTCAATATTCTTCATCCCTTAAAGGGGTCACCATACAAAATTTACTAAAATAGAGAATACTAAAATATATATATGTTCCCATCGTTCCTATAATGAGTATAGGACTTGGAGATTAAGTAATAGATTTAGATATCGACCACACACGAATATTCCTCCGATCTATATTTTATTTCGGATCGTTATCGTATTTTCCAGATTATCTTGGTCTCTCCTCCGATTTACACTATTACCGCTAGAGCTTAATAAAATTTTCCAGATCAGTTTATATTTAGTCTCGGAATACCTGTCATATATATATGGATTCATATTTTCAAATAGCCCTCATAAAAATGCATTTTCCTTAATATAACACTAAAACCGTCAATTACGGCGGATAATGATAAAATTTCGCATTGTATAAATGACGATGGAATTCGGTGTATACATCCCTCTAGTTGGGTAGACACGTAAAGTAAAGAGATTTTATAAAGTCGTACTTTTAAGGGTTTAATAGAGTTTTCAATAGAAAAATTAACAATAAAACCTAGAATTATCACAAAATATGTAGAAGAATTGTTTGGGATTATAAAAAGAGAAGAAGTTGACAATACCCTAAAAACATTGAACGCACTTGATCGACAAGTACAATTTACACCTATTTGGAATCGATTGTTCATAGACAAGGCAACCAGCTGAAATTGGATTGGTATCAGAAGCCAACGTCACCTGGAAGACTGATCATCTTCACACAGACAACGAGATCAAAATTAAGAAAATTCTAAGATCTAATAACTTCCAAAAACAAGCAATCAAGGACCTTATAATATATACTGAAAGGAAACCAATTGAACATAACAATGAAAAAGAGGGGAAGATATATAAATCACTGACATATATACAAGGATTCTCAGAAAGGTTCAAAAATGCTGACGTTTATAACAAGGACAAATTTCAAATAGCACTTAAGATAAATAGTTCAGTAAATAAGTTATTCAGTAGAACTAAGTCTAAGATAAAGAATGAGGACAAGTCTAATGTAGTTTATAAGATATAATGTAATGGAGACAAGTCCAACATATGCCGAAAGGTATATGTTGGCACTACCAAGACCTAACTTAAAACTAGACTTTCCTCACATAAATCGGACCAAAAAGCTACTGACAGGCCAATAGAGCAAAAAACTGCTCTTGCGGTCCTCTGTACTCTGACAGGGCACACGCCGAATTTTAAAGACTTGCAGAAGAGAGAAACTATAAACGAAGATTTACTCTCGAAGTATTACACATTATTGACGTTCCCACGGATAAGAGAATAAATTACCAAACGGATACAGAAAACTATGCGAAATCTTATCGTCATATTGTAAAAAATACAGACGAAAACAAAACATGATTTTTAGTTGACAATAACTTGTGCAGACGAACAGGACGACGTTAATTATTTTTAATGTAACTATTTGTAAATACATTTGTTATAATTTAAATATGTTTTTTGTTTAGTGTTTTTACCCCTGATGATGGTTGACGAAGGCAACCGAAATATTGGGAAAAATAAAATAAAACTAACAACACCGGTTTTTCTATGGCCTCAAGCTGAACAAATACAAAAGAGTACTTATAAAAATATTTTTTAATATTTATACCAACTCACTCTACAGATTAGGAGGTTATATATCATTTGGGACAGAAAAAAGTGTAACGTATTGAAGAAGTGACTTCAGACCCCCGATTTCACGACTTTTTAATGTGTTTGAGCCATGTCCGTCCGTCTGTCTGACTGGTTGGTGTACACGATAACTCTCGAAAGGAGTTAAGGAATCGATTCAATCTCTGCACATCGTAATATTTTTCCTAAACTTTGTTTAAGTTCGATGATGGTCGAAATTGTCACGCCCCTTCTGGTACAGCCCATTTTCCAATGTTGGCATTTGATAATGTTTTTATAATAAATTTAAGTGTATTAAATATTGCGGGTTTTGAAACGCCCCTTCCAGTACCTCCCACATAAATCACACAAAACTACTTAAAATTAAAGCTGTTAAAAGTTCTATGGAGATGATCGGAATACCAGGAAAATTTTACATTTAACAATGCTTTTATAGAGGTTACATTCGCACGGAATATGGACGATATTGGGACACCCCTTCTGGTACCTTCCACACAAAGTGGTTACAATAAAACCGACATAACATCCATACGGGTAGTCAAACTCATTTGCATTTTGATATTTGAAAATGTTTTGATAATCACTTTAAACATAAAAAATGTTTACGCTGTAGACACGCCCCTTCCTGTACCTCCCACAAAATTGTCTCTATCCTAGGTAAATCCTTCATAATTAGAGTGATCAAAAAAACTGGTTTTTTCAATGTCTAGTTTTTTGAAAAAACGTGATTTCTAAAAACCCGGTTGTTACTCATTATGGGGTAATTCCACAAAATGTTGTCGTATTGCACATATTAGTTCTCTGGGATAGGACAATCTGATGCCATAATCAGATTCAGCGCACTAAAATCTTTCGAAAGTTACTCCAAACATTCCTGTCTGACTTAGCCTGAGGAATATTTTGGTCCTTTGTCAAAAAAATCATTTGGTGATTTTTCAATAAGAGTATATTTTAAAATTAAGTTCAACTATTTTTCCCGAAATATCAGTTAAGAACAGGTGTTAATACAGTAAATAATAATCATTAATAAATCATATGTGTGAAATACAATTCAAAGATTATGCGTATTTTTAGCCTACTTAAAATACAAGGACCTTTCATTTTTCTATTATATTCGCAAAGAGGAGTTCATCAATCTTTCAGACGATACCAACGATATCAATGCGATTCCCAAAGATATTTGCTCACAAAAACGGCGAAAAGTACCAACTTTGGACCAGTGCAAAACAAGAACAACGTACACCTTTGACCTAAGACAAACGTCATATTACTAGGGTTTGTATCTCGGGATTTCCCGCGGGAAAATTCCCGGGAATTCGCAAATTTTTCATTTCCCGTATCCCGGGAAATTCGTACGGGAATCCCGCGGGAATTCAGTAGAAAATTTTACATATTTCTTCGCATATTTTTTGTCCATCATTTCCACAATGAATATTGTATACAAATTTAGATCACATATCTTTTAAACAGGTATGTTAAATATTGCATTTGGATGACAAAATATAGACCTAAAATCTACTTTTTCGGATTTTCCTGTCAAGCTCCATATGAAAAAACAAGTAAGGAACGGCTAAAGTCAGGCGGGGCCGACTATATAATACCCTACCCACTCCCTGCGTATGTACCTCGCTTTAATTACTAAACCCAGTTATTGTATGGGTTTTATGTAGTTCATATAAATTATACAGTTACTATTCATTCTTACTATAAATTCATCTTTTGTCATATTTAACGAATATGGTTAATAATATGGTAATTGATCCAATTATCCGACAGACAAATACAAATTATACAGTGGTAATAGGACCGACATTTCAAAAAGGAGCCTATAACAACATTCTGGGCCTGGTCTAAAACATGGGCCTATATATTTCTCATTCACGGTAGGTATTCCTAGTTGAAAAAACGATCTGCAAAATGTGATTAAGATCCGATGTAAGATGTAGTGTAAGATGTAGTAGCTTGAGCTGTAATAGATCAGAATGGGCCCCATTTGGGTTATACCAAAGTATGGACATATGGGAATCACCCAAACAATTCTCATTGCAATTCAATTCGGTAAAAAAGTATGTGTTTGACAAAAAATTTTAAATCGAAAAGGACATTTGTATGGAGGATATTGAAACCTGGAACGATGTGACCCGCTTTCACCATGTACGTTTCTTGGTGAAATATAATATTCAAAGTTTGGCCAAAATCGGTTAAACATTCGGGAGCAACATTTGTATGAGGGCTATATCTAAACAAATCTTACCCACTTTCACCATAGGTTTTTTATTTGAATTATAAGATGTTGTGCCAATTTTAAAGAAAAATGGGTACAATATGTTTATTTTAGAGCGGAAAAAGTAAAATCGGGAGCGATATTTGTATAGGGGCTATATCTAAATCTGAACCGATCTTACCCAATTTCTTCACAGGTGTTTCTAGTTGGATTATAAGATGTTGTGCCAAATTTAAAGAAAATCGGGTACCGGATGTGGTTTCTAGAGCGGAAAATGTCAAATCGGGAGCGACATTTGTATGGGGGCTATATCTAAATCTGAACCGATCTTACCCTATTTCTTCACAGGTGTTTCTAGTTGGATTATAAGATGTTGTGCCAAATTTAAAGAAAATCGGGTACAATATGTGGTTTCTAGAGCGGAAAATGTCAAATCGGGAGCCACATTTGTATGGGGCTATATCTAAATCTGAACCGATCTTACCCAATTTCTGCACAAGTGTTTCTTGTTGGATTATAAGACGTTGTGCCAAATTTAGAGAAAATCGGGTTCAAGATGTGGTTTCTAGAGCGGAAAATGTCAAATCGGGAGCGACATTTGTATGGGGGCTATATCTAAATCTGAACCGATTTTCTCCAAATTCAATACCGATGGCCCTTGGCCAGAAAAAATTACTTCTGCCAAGTTTCATGACAATCGGACAGCAATTGCGACCTGTAGAGTGCGAACTATCTTAGATGGACAGCAGACGGACAGACGGACGGACAGACAGACATCGTTAAATCGACTCAGCTGGTGATTCTAAGCCGATCGGTATACTTAAAGGTGGGTCTAGCTCGATTATTTCCTGGTGTTACAAACATTTGGCGCGAAACTAACTTATAATACCCTAGACCACGAAGTGGTGTAGGATAATTAAATACAGGAGAAATAGAACGCCAAAAATAAAGAATTTAAAGTTTTCGAAGCGACAGGATAAAGAACAAACATTTCATTTAATGCACTAATTACTATTAATGTGAGCGATCGTTCTCAGTCGCGTCCAAATTTTCCAATAAAATAAGAAATATCGATCTTTAATTAATTTTGAAACTTGAAAAGATGTTTAAATTGATCTCACATTGCGCTTTATTATAAGAGTTCTGTAACAGGTTCGTTGTGAAATATATATATATATTTTATAATAATAAAATGTGAATGTTTCATTGGGAAAAATAAGCTTAACTCATGGTAAACAGTATGTTGACGATTTCCCGTGCTGTCCCGGGATCCCGGGAAATAAAATGTACGGGAAAATGAAAACCCTACATATTACCTACAAGGACGCGTATAAGACCGGATCTAAAAATTATCAATTTCCTTCCGAACTTTGCCATTTTAGACTCATAGTTTTGCAGTGTTCATAAATTTTTTTAGTTAATGCTGCCCCTAATAAAAAGCGTTCTGTGAGACTCGTGATAATATTAAAAGTTGCATATTATAAACAAATTCTCACCGAAAAAGTTGTTTTTTTATCTACGAAAAACCGGTTGAGACAGACTTAAAAAACTCGGGTTTTCCGGTTTTTCAAAAACCGCGATTTAAAAAATCCCGACGGTCGGTCTGAGATGAAAAACACGGTTGACCTGGATTTCGGTTTCGGGTTTGATCACTCTATTCATAATTCTATACTGGTGCATGGAATCCACTATAACCTCCTAGTACCTTCCACACACATTATCATGTCGACTGAAGCTTACTTACTTATTTTATTTGTTTTTGTTTGGCTATACTAAAAAAAATTAGCATTTGCGTTAATGTTACTGCACTTATACGAAAATCGACAGCCTCTGTGGAATGCAATCCATGGTAGTCGAACTTAACGCCTTTTTTATTGTTTCTATTGCATCTTCGAGAAAAATGTCACATCTCGTTATATTTTTTCCTAGACACAGCAATCAATCAATCATTTTCATTAAAATTGACGTATTACATTGAATTACATATGATTTTATAGTGTACTGGGTAATTTGTGTGGGCTATATAAAATCGCCCCACAATTATATGGACACCTGAAATCATAAACTTGCCATACAATTTTGGTTCCGAGTGGCATGGCAACTATACAAATGAACTTTTGATATAGCATAGTCAATACTCCTGAATGTGATTTAGTTTACAACATCATGCCAGCTCTTTCCTATGAACACTTGCAGTGAAAGTCAACCATTTCGGCTATAGCCCCCAGTTTTATTTCGTACTTTATTTTTTTACCAAAATTCGCATACCTCTCCTCATCCAGCTGTCATGAAGCTACACTGTCTCTTTATGCCCTAGCGGTTTGCTTGTAGTATGCTGTTCAGTAAACTTCTATCCAATAAGCAATTCGACAACTGCGAAATTTCTGAGCAACAATCATTTCATTCCAAGCAGATTATTCGAGGACAGCGCCTCAAACAGGACACAAAATGTAATGAAATAAATTGTTATAAATCAAACATATAAAAACAAGAAGGACCAGAAAAAGTCACCCGGTCAATATGAGCTGCATATGGCTACACACAAACTGAAATACAGCGACAACAATCCAATGATGTCAAATACCAGTCAACTGCAGACCATTTAATGGTTGGTCGACAAATTTAAGCTTCGTGGCCATCGTCTCATGCTTGGAGATATGATGTTTATTATTTAATGTTTTGTTTTCTCAATTCCCCTCGCCACCTCACCTAAACCACCAAATGTTGCAGCTCCTCATTCCCACGCAAATTGATGAACTTTCAATATTGATGAGTGCCAAATGATGATTTTAGTCACGTCTCTCATCACTAGGCAAGACACTATTCCGTGTGAGCTATATAAATATCCTCTTCACATTCATTACATGACCATAATGTCCTCACACGCTCCACTTCATTCCTGGTTAATTGAAATTATGCTGTTGTTATTGTTTCAACAGTTATTATTAAGATAATCTAGGTAAGCTCATATGTGGGGCGTGATATATATCTTTAGCTGACGATGACCACAGCAGCTATTGCGTGCCGATACGCAAGTACTTAACACCAACATCTGTGAGCTAGATTGTTGCATCCTCATGTTGAAGTTTGTGTTAATACTTCCCTCTGTTTGACCATGCAACAACTTTATGCACGCAAGTTGTAAGCCCCTTAAATAAACATATCAAACAAGGACAGGCCTAAAGAACATAAGGCCAGTACACTACAAAAAACAACAAACACGTGAAATACACTATAAGTTGCCATAGATATATATATATATATTTTTCACTGAACCAACACTCAGGGGATGTCCCCTATAAATGCAGTGCATTGCGTTGGTAGAAGGAAGATAAGGTATTGGAAGGAGGAAAGAGGGAGTAGTGTCTGTTGACATCTGTTTTGAATCTCTGAATGTCGTAATTGGAGGGAAAGATATTTGCCGGAAGTCGATTCCACATACGGATGGTACGGGCGAAGAACGAATTTATTCTGTAATGTGTAGTGCGGTCGGTTGTCCAATCGACAACAAATGGGTGAGCGTTCCTGGAGAGTCGCGTATATCTACCGAACGTTCTCACGGGCGGTATAAGATCACGAATTTCCGAAGAAAAAACACCATGAAAGTATCGATAGAACAATGACACACAACCAACATTATGGGAGTTGTATTCCATCTTTGGTCTGATGTAGGTAGTGTAGATATTGAGAAGATCAGTGTCTGATCAGTGGTGTGAAATACTTCTAACATCTTTTTAAAAAGCCTAAACATTTGAAGGCATCTTTCGACACATCAAATACATGTTTTGTCCAACGAACATCACATTGTATTTTTATGCCAAGAACAACTAGATCATCTGATTGCTCAATATCTACACCGTTCATTAAAATCGACGACACCGTTGGATCAGTGAATCGCTTGTGAGACAACAAGGAGCACTGGGTCTTACGTGCATTAAAATCTACTCTATTCTCTCGACCCCATTCAGAAATGGCCATCAAATCCTGGCTAAGTGACTCATCCATCAATCGCCTTTTATCCTCAATTTCTTGACGACTTGGTCTATGATCGAATGAGTATGAATGACAGAGGTTGCTGTCATCCGCGAATGAGTATATTGGATTCACAGTCCGATCCAGGAGGTCGTCGATGAAAATAAGAAAAAGGGAGGGGGAAATGACAGAGCCCTGTGGTACTCCTGCGGTTAACCTATGCTCGTCGGATGAGAACCCATCTACAACAACACGTATAGTGCGATCTCTGAGGAAGCTCGATATAAATCGAGAGAAGTCACTACCAACACCAAAAGCGATAAGCTTTGATATGAGTGCGCCGTGCCAAACTCTATCAAAGGCCTTGGAGATATCTAGAGCAACGACCTTACTCTCACCAAGCTTGTGAATAGATCGATTCCATTTTTCGGATAGCAGTGTCATCAGGTCTCCCGTAGATCGATTCCTACGGAAGCCATACTGTCGATCATTAAGTAAGTCATTAGTTTCTAAATACCTCACAAGATGTTGGTTAACCATACTCTCCATAACCTTCGAAAGCGCTGAGCAAATCGCGATCGGTCGATAGTTAGCAGGATTGTTAGCCTCACCTTTTTTAGGGATGGGCTGGATGTTCGCAATCTTCCAACGCGCTGGGAAAACCCCTGCACGGTATGCAAGGTTGAAAAGATTACGAAGGGGACGGGCAAGCGTCGAAGAGCACTTACATAGGACAAGTGCTGAAATGCCATCCGGGCCTGGAGATTTATTTACGTCGAGATTTGCGAGAACCCTTTTAACTCCACGTGTTGGAAAAAATTTCTGAGGCATGGAACTAGATACATTTTTGATCACGGGGAGTGGTTGATTGCTTTCCGGCAAGGATGAATTCCTTGCAAACATTTCAGCCAATAGGTTAGCTTTGTCAACCGGGTTAGTGAATATCTGGTCATCTTTAACAAGAGTTGGGATAGATGAGGAGTTATCCTTTACTCTTCTCACAAATGACCAAAAGCTCTTACTTCCCCTGGGAGAAGCAAGAACTTTGGCACGAAGACGTTGTTCGTACAGAAGCTTTTCACGTCTAAGTACCCTGGCACACATGGTTCTTGTCTGCTTGCGTAGCAGATCAGTTGTGGCATTTTTATTTAAACGCCATTTCCTGAATGCTTCCTATTTGGATCTGTCAGCAGTCTTGCATGTCTGGTTAAACCGACTTTTATTAGATGGTTTATCTGAAATAACTTTAATTGGAATAAATGACTTCATTCCAATCAAGATAATATTTTCAATCATTTCAGCCGCAGCATCTATATCGCCATTTAGAAAACAAAGTTTCCAATTGAAATGCTGGAAAAAGTTGTTGAGCTCGGCCCAACGTGCCTTTTCGTATAAATATATTGTCCGCTTTGGGGATGCGGTCGAAGCGACACGAAGAGCGGAATACGAAAAGGATGCTGAAACAATGCAGTGATCCGAATTACCAAGAGGTGCTAGAACGTTAACTTCATACTTTTCAGGGTGTGATGTTAAGAAAAGATCAAGAATATTAGAGTGTTGCCCTTGGACACACGGAATGTGAGTCGGTTCATTCACTAGTTGCGTCAAATCATTATGCGCGGCAAAAAGCTCGGTGTATTGACCCTCCGGTGTTGAGTGACTCGAATGGACAAGCCAAGAGGAATTATGGACATTGAAATCGCCAGCAACAACAATTTCACTGTCAGGATAGTACTCTAAAATTTTTGTAATTGAATCGGAAAGGGCGTCAAAGCCATTTAGGGATACCTCCCTTTCCGCGTTTGGACTTTTATACACAAATCCGAAATCTAGTACGTGTGTTCCAATGTGAAAATCCTGTGGATCAGAATCCTCACACACCTGGGTCTCACAAAGAGCAAAAACATCAGGCCGATAGAATTGTACATGAGCGTACACGGCAAAAAAATCGCTCTCGCTTGGTTTGACAAAGAGTGTTAAATCGGAAAGGACACTTGTATGGGGGTATATCGAAACCAGGTCACATCGTTACCCGCTTTCACCATGTATGTTTATTGGTGAAATATAATATGTAAAGTTTGGCCAAAATCGGTTAAACATTCGGGAGCAACATTTGTATGAGGGCTATATCTGAATCTGAACCGATCTTACCCAATTTTTGCATACGTGTTTCTAGTTCGATTATTAGATGTTCTGCCAAAATTTAAAGAAAATCGGGTACAATATGTCGTTTCTAGAGCGGAAAATGTCAAATCGGGAGCGACATTTGTATGGGGGCTATATCTAAATCTGAACTGATCTTACCCAATTTCTGCATAGGTGTTTCTAGTTGGATTATAAGATGTTGTTCCAATTTTAAAGACAATCGGGTACTATATGTGGTTTCTAAAGCGGAAAAAGTGAAATAGGGAGCGACATTTGTATGGGGGCTATATCTAAATCTGAACCGATCTTACCCAATTTTTGCATAGGTGTTTCTAGTTGGATTATAAGATGTTGTACCAAATTTAAAGAAAATCGGGTACAATATGTCGTTTCTAGAGCGGAAAATGTAAAATCGGGAGCGACATTTGTATGGGGACTATATCTAAATCTGAACCGATTTCCTCCAAATCCAATACCGATGGTCCTTGGCCAGAAAAAATAAATTCTGCAAAGTTTCATGACAATCGGACAACAATTGCGACCTGTAGAGTGCGAACAAGCTTAGATGGACAGCAGACGGACGGACAGACAGACATTGTTAAATCGACTCAGCTGGTGATTCTAAGCCGATCGGTATACTTAAAGGTGGGTCTAGCTCGATTATTTCTTGGCGTTACAAACATTTGGCGCGAAACTAACTTATAATACCCTAGACCACGAAGTGGTGTAGGGTATAAAGAGTGTCAACTGCACTGCACGAATGGGAAGGGTAGGAAAGGGAAGGAGACAACGCACACACTACGGAGCGGACATAAATGTGTGGTCGTATTATATAGTATTGATCGTTATAAAATTCTAAGACGATCTAGCAACGCCAATCTGACAATTTTCTAAATTTATTGGTTTACTAATGTACCCAGCAAAAACTCTCATTACCAAGTAATGTGGGGAAAAAGGCAAAACCAAAAACTTTCGCTACTTATTTTTCGGATCCGTTTCTAATTATTTTTTAAAGATATTGTAGAAAAATAAGTACTTCCACGCACGCTTACAACAAGTTGAGAAATAAGTACTTCCACGCACGCTTACGAAAAGTTAATAAATAAGTACTTCTAAACGAGTTGTAAAATAAGTGGCCTCAGGAAGATACAAAATAAATCATTATTGATAACTAGCCAAATAATGTATTATCAATAATTGGCATAATAAGTGATGAAAACAACATTTTTATTAAATTATATATTTCGTATAGACTTGTTAACAAAATACAGAATTTAAGGCTGTTTTTCTTTATGTCTGAATAACTAAAAATTTTTAAAATCTGTTAAAAAGTTCTATGAAATTTAACTTACCAATAACTACTTATTTAAACCATTATAAGGAAGTAATTATTTCATACTTCAAAATAATGCAGGCCGTAACGAGCTGTCATTACTAGGTAATGCTAACAGTAAATAGGTGTCAATACCAAGTTTTTGTTGCGTACTTCAAATATTTCATTTTTTATTAATTGCATCATTTTAGGAACAGAGTACCGATCATATAATTCTGAAAGGACATGTTGAGTAGATCATTTTTGTAGAATAAACTTATAGCTCAGCTCGTCTGAGTTTCCTTTTACAGTGGGCCAAATTTCGGTCGAAGAGAGCATCATACAAAGTTTAAAAAAAGTTTTAAGTCAGTCTCTCAGAGACTGTCAGAACTACATTGAGGATATTAACATTAAAAATCGGGATATCGGATATATTTTAGAAATCGGACCAAAGTTGACTTTTCGTATTTTTCGAAATAAAATAAATTTTATTATTTTTTTCGTTTATGCTTTTCACATATTTTTACGTATTTTTTCATAATGAGAAGAAAAAATTTAAATTTTTATACAATACACCACATCGTGGATTAGGGTATTATAAGTTAGTTTCGCGCCAAATGTTTGTAATACTAAGAAATAATCGATCTAGACCTACCTTTAAGTATACCGATCGGCTTAGAATCATCAGCTCCCGAATATTTAACCGATTTTATTATATTTCACCAATACAATACATGGTGAAAGCGGGTCACATCGTTCCAGGTTTCAATATACCCCCATACAAATGTCCTTTTCGATTTAACATTGCATTTACATGATGCATAAATCTTTCCCGATTACACTTTTTTGCCGAATTGAATTGTAATGAGAATTGTTTGGGAGATGCCCATATGTCCATACTTTGGTATAACCCAAATGGGGCCCCATTCTGACCTATTACAGGTCTAGAAACTACATCTTACATCGGATCTTCATCAAATTTTGCAGATCATCATATTTTTCAATTAGGAATACCTACAATGAATGAGAAATATATAGGTCCAAGTTTTGGACCAGGTCCAAAATTTTGTTATAGGCCACCTTTTGAAATGTCGGTCCTATTACTACTGTATAATTTGTATTTGTCTGTCGGATAATTGGATCAATTACCATATTATTAACCATTTTCGTTAAATATGCCTAAATATGATTTTATAGTAACTGTATAATTTATATGAACTACATAAAATTGCTCCCATGAAATACCTGGGTTTAGTAATCAAAGCGAGGTACCTACGCAGGGAGTGGTGTAGGGTATTATTTTGTCAGCCCCGCCCACCTTTAGCTTTTCCTTACTTGTTTTTATAACAGATTTTCACGTCTTTCAGATTTTGAAAATTGAATAAAACGTAATTTCTTTTTTATTTTGTGGTTTCTTAGCTTTTTATGACGTGAAAACTATGTTTGTGCCAAATATGTAATGATATGATTTTCTAATACAAAAGATCTGATTGCAAAATCTCTTAAAATATGTGAGAAACAGTTCGACAAATGCATAAAAAGAAATTACGTTATCACAATTTTCGAAATCTGACAAAACGTGAAAATCTGCAATAAAAAATTTAAATTTTTTCTTCGCACTATGAACAAATACGTAAAAATATGTCAAAATCTTAAAAACAAAAAAATAATAAAGTTTCAATAATCATGAACAAATACGTAAAATTATGTTTAAAAACATAAACACAAAAAAATCTTTAAAATCGAAAAGTACGAAAAGTAGTCAACTTTGGTCCGATTTCTAAAATATATCCGATTTCATGTTAATGTTAATATCTCAAAATCATACTTGGGTCCTTGTCTAATTTGGTTTTTACAGAACTTAAAAATGTCTACTAGAACAAAAGTTATTGCATTTTGGCCGATGGATTTTGATTCTGAACCGCTGTGTGACCGTCAAGGTTTTAGAAATCGCGAAGACCGGGTAAACCGGTTTTTTGTAGTCGGTCTTGTCTGGTTTTGTATTATGGGAAAAATTCGTTTTTTTCGCTATAATACTGAAGACGGCCTTTCGGTGCGAACAAGCATACTTTTACATTCGTCTTTGATCTGTGTGTGTTCTCTATTTAGTCTATGTAGACACCTGTGTCCACATCCATTTTAGATCCGTCTGTAAACACTGATATGGGGATTATATCCAGACAGTGTGATATTAATTGGGGATGTCGAATTTAATAATTATTATTTTTTTAATGGTTAAAATTCCAAGAAGTGAAACATCAATAATATATCATTTAAAAACAAGCAAGGAAGGGCTAAAGTCGGTCGGGGCGGACTATATTTATTACTTAAATATTACTTATTACTAAACCCAGGTGTTTCATGGGAACAATTTTATGTACTTCCTATAAATTATACAGTATAAATTCATCTTTAGCCATATTTAGCGAATATGCTAATCAATTCAATTCAAATTATACGGTAGTAATAGGATTAATCGGACCGACATTTGAAAGGGGTATAACAACACTTTGGGCCTGGTCCAAAACATGGGCGTATATATTTCTCATTCACGGTAGGTATTCCTAGTTGAAATATATCATGATCCGCTGTAAGACGTAGTTTCTAGAGCTGTAATAGAGTAGAATTGGGGCCCTATTTGGGTTATTCCAAAGTATGGACACATATATTTGACTTTCATAGTATGTATTCTTAGTTGAAATATACTATAATCTGCAAAAAAAAAACCGCTGTAAAATTTGCGTCCTTGACAGGTAACAATTAAAATTGGGCCATTATAAAGTAAGTATTCTTAGTTGAAATTTGACATGATATAAAAAATTATATCGAGATCCAATGCACGATGTAGGTTCTAGAGATGTAATAGAGTAGAATGGAGGCCCAATTTGTATGGGGGTTATACCAAAATATGGACCCATATATTTGACTATGAAAGTATGTATCTGCAAAATTTGAAAAACTTCCGATATTTGTATGGAGGCTATATGTAAATCTGAACCGATTTTCTCCAAATTCAATACCAATCGTCCTTGGCCACAAAAGGTAACTTCTGCCAAATTTCATGACAATCGGACCACAATTGCGACCTGTAGAGTGCGAACAAGCTAAGATGGACAACAGATGGACGGACATCGTTAAATCGATTCAGCTAGTGATTCTAAGCCGATCCGTATACTTGAAGGTGGGTCTAGCTCGATTATTTCGTGGTGTTACAAACATTTGGCGGAAAATTAACTTATAATATAGTCCACGAAGTGGTGTAGGGTATAAAAACACAAAACGTAAAAGTCTCACTACGAACTTGTGATCACGAAACTGGGATTTGCTATATTCAACATTTGGTCAAAAAAGTAAAGACTTATGTAGTCTTCGACATGATGAAATGTGGTAATAGTTTATCTGCGAATTCTCAGTTATGTCTAAATCATTGTTTTAACACTGTGTGTTAGAAAATATTATATAAGTGCATGATCAGCTAGAATTCGGATCATGAAGATATTACTTCTTGGACATTCAAGATTATATATGGAAAACAATTCTTCTTAATTTGACTAAGAATGTTTGGATCTTAATTGTTATATTCCAGTTATTGTAAAAACCCGAGAAAACCCGAGAAAAACTGAAAATATGAAAATTGAAATTATTAATGTTAGTGAAGAATTGAGAACACTATAAAAATATCGCGACAACCGCACCCTTTTGGACTTTAGTTTTATTACATTCACTGTAATGGTGATCGATGCAATTAAAACTCTTAACGAAATTAAGCCCTAATGTCCAGCAATGGAACTTTTAATGTTGTAAGAAAACCCCGAAATTATCCGGAACCGACCGGTTTTCTCTAAAATTGGAAACCGGGCAACCGATTTTTTAAAAATCACTGTTTCCGAAAAACCCGAAAACCCGACATTGCTAAACAATCGGGTTTTTGATCACTCTAGGATTGACCCAGCGACGACATATTTTGCAGATCATTACTGTCGTTTGTCGTGACCAAGCCTAATATATACCCTCAGGAGGTTTATATTAGTGAGATTTGTGGTGGATACATTGTAAGGGATATGGCAAATCCCCACACTTAAATTTGAAATTATTACAAAAAACATTATTAACTTATATAGCTTTTACTATAACATGGGAATACGAATCATTTGCTCATCTCTGTACTTAAACTAAGTTTGGGAAATATGTGAAAAGCTTCAATAAACTCTTAACTTATTTCCAAAATTATCGTGTACATCAGCAAAAGATACATAAGGACGGACAGGACAGAAGCAGCCTAAAAAGTGATGAAACGGATTCGGTTTAAACCAACTTTAAGTCTTAAGTCTGTAGAGTGAGGGTATAAATATACATTACCTGGGTAGCCATTTGTTTACATGACCAATTCATTTGCAATGTTTTATTTCATTAAAATTCATCTGCTTATTGAATTGTTTATGGCACAAAAATAATCACTACCCTTGTGGCCATTAGAGCTTATACTACGATGCCGTAAATAAGGTCAAGTGAAAAGAAACTGGCTGGCAATACGTCGGCACAATCAATTTTCCAGTTGAATTGTCAAAGGTGGCAGAACGTCCCAAAAGTGACAAATGATGTCTTTACAACTACAGCAAAAATAATTCCTTAGACTTTCCTTGACAGATTACCATTTCATTCAAAAGGTTATCCAAGCAATAGCGTCTAAATTTCAAAATGATTACACCGCAGCAATCAAAGGAAACTGGCCTACTCTATGGCAACATCAGCGGCGGCAACGGCTGCGGCAGCATCAGAATTATTATTTTAAATGAATGGCCCCCATCGACACCATCATTAATCTTATGGAAATGAATATTTTTAGAACTTTTACCTATAACCTTAGAAGGAAATGTCCAACATTCAATGTGAAGAGAGGGCCAGTCTTAAATAGAATAAAACAAAAGGGTGTAGGTATAATAAATAATTGACAAATCACCTTGAAGTTTAATAATGATTTTACGGCATAAACGTCTGGTTAACTGCTGGTGGTTAAATAAGCAGAGTTGTGCCATAATAGGCTTCATCCTACTCAGATCACCAAAAAAGATAAAATAAAAATCAATAAATCCACATTTCTCAATATTTTTATTAAAAATTGGACATCATATCACAATAGACGGAAATAATTTGATAAGGACATTGTCTCTGGTCGGTTATATATAAAGGCATGGACAGCTTCTCCGGGTCAACGTTACACAAAACTAATTTTAGTTTTTTCTTGGATCTCAAATTCGTAAAATATTAAGAGAAGTGAAGTGGAAATTTTACAACAATTTTAGTGAAGACATCAATATTGGATTATTAAAAACAAAGTGAGATTTTTCTTCCTAAAAGAGATATTTCTCATGCATAAAGGTGTGCAGATTTTGGGGGTGTCTGGAATATTTCATAAACAGATTCTTAATTTACTCGACAATACCTAAAAAGAGGTACCACTTTTTGGGGGTTTTGGACTATTGCACAGTGTAATCATTCACAGTATAGAACTGTCGAGAAACTTTGCAAATCAGAAACTGGCACCTAATATGACCACAAGCAAATTGAATATTTTGGATAAATTAGTTGTTGTTATTTCTATTTTTTAGAAACATGAATACTGTCAACTATATATGAAATGCTTACCTGTTCAAAAGTTATTAAATTTGGCAGGTGAAAGTTGACTTTGAGCCACATTTGTCGCTCATGTGGCCCAATGTGTGTGTTTTTAAACCCATAATCGCTTACATTGTATTTGTTGGGGCCTCTTAACGCATCATCCTTGATAATATCTTCACTATACTTAGCTTCTCTTCGGTAAAAAGTTATTTTTATATTCATATAAATGTTATTTCTTCCGAACAGCATGCTTATAAAAGAAATTATTCATATGAAAAAAGTATAGAAAAAGTTACTTTAGTCTTGTCTTCTCAATTTTGTTGTGGCTGCATGTGAAGGCGGCGCGTGTGAGCGAATATGTTAGTTTTTGATTTGTGCTGCGGAATGTCGTCTCCTTCCTTTTCCGCCCCCATTTAATTCCCTGACGTCTTTCCGGCAGACGAAGAGTTGCTCTTACTTTGTACGAGAATGTGCGTGAGTTGGTTTTTGTTGGAAATTGTTGTGTGGTTAGCAGCCTACGTGTTGGATATGTTAAAGAGGGCAACAGCACCAAAAACAATAGCTGAGAAAGAGTAACCCCGAACCACAGCAACGACAACACGAACGCAAAAGTTGCAAAGTACTTTAAAGCTATGATGTGCTGATTTCGAGACATGATAATTTCAAAACCAACCATAATAAATACTTAAGAGACTTTGCTAGGTCATAATCCACTATGATTATTTATCTAATCAAGGTTATCCACACTCATACACACACGTACGCATCCACAGCTCGGCACACACGAGATGCATGGCGTGGCATGTGAAACAACTTTGTTTTCGCACACTCACGCACTTCACATTAATTTATTGAAAGGAAGAAAACAGAAAAAACCCGACGAAGAAGTAAAACCAAACGAGCAATGAGGGTACAAAAGTTCATTCAACAAAAAACCAGAAGAAGAGTGAAAAACCCCATCATACCTTGGCCGCACGACCAAACACACAACGACAACAAAAAAAACAAAACTTTTTCCATATTCTGGCAACCATCGTCCGCACACTCGCACTAGAAGTCACACCAACAAATATAACCGAAATTTTAATAAAAATATTCAATTATGTAGTTGCTGTCGGTGTGATGTTGTTCGTTCATGTTTTATTAGACCAAACGACCAACCACCCAACCAACCGAGAGACTGGCAAGACTGGACGAATGAGAGTGAATGCACACGAGTTCGGTGTGTCGAAAGGGAATATGGATGTGGTATTTTATGTACATCAACTCTACCTCTACTATGCGTGTGTGCTCTGTGGGTTGGACAGTAGTTTGGGGAGCCAACCAACAAAAACTGGTGAAAATTGGAAAATATGTTTCAAACTATGTTACAAATGTTGTTATATGATATTTAATGAATATAGAGGTGTTTTATTAGAACTACTACGATGTAAACACTACGATGGATTCGAATAAACTAAATTTTGTAAAATTCAGGTAATTTTCCTCAAAACAAATCGATATATTTTTACATTTTATTTGATTTATGCGTTATGAATAATGTGAATTCGTCCTCAAACCAAGCACATTATTATTCCAAATTAGCTGAACTCATGAAACATAGATAATTCTTGGGAGGGAGCTATATACATCTGCACCGATTTGGCCCATCATAGAAGTTTCCAGTTGATAAATGAAATGTTGTGCACAATTTTAACAAAATCGTTAATATTATGTGGTTTCTAGAGCTGGTAAAATCAAACCGGGTCGACATTTATATGGCGTTATATCTAAATCAAATCTGAACAGACTTAATCCACTTTCACATTAGATGTTTCTTTTTAATATATAAGGTGTTGTGCCAAATTTGAAGAAAATCTGTTGGCTACGATCGAAATTTGTATGTGAGAGCTATATATAAATCTGAACCGATTTGCACCAAATTAAATTATTTCTGCCAATTTTTGTTAGGATTAGGATTAGGATTGCGGCCTGATTACACGAATAGATGTATGGAGACGGACAGTCATTTTCGAAAAAAACATTTTTTTGCACTGTTTTAATAGCTTATAAAGTATATATATTCTTGATCATGCTAAAATTCTAAGACGATCTAGTTATGTTCGTCCGTCTGTCCGGCCGAAATCGACCCAAAGGGAAAATTTGTTCCCTCACAAGGACTAAAAATACCCATTACAACCCATAATATTTTTGAGTATTTAAGCTTTTTTTCAATATGTCCGCTTGTACTTCCTTGATATTGAGTATGCGCATTCCTCCCATACCCCATGGCACCATAAGGTGATTTTTATTCGTAGGGGGTGAAATGGGGCAAAAGGGATAAAATGGTACATCTCAAACGACAACAGCTAGAAACACAAAATTCGGTGTGTACTTTTCTCTAATTGGGTAGATACATAATATAAAAGTGTTTCTTCCAAAGTCGTACTTTTAAGGGATAAAATGGGAATAGAGGGATACAAATGGTACCAACCAAACGGCTGCATCTAAAATAATACAACTCGGTGTATACATTCCTCTGATTGCGGAGACACGTAAAATAAAAGGTTTTTTTTTTTCAAAATTCGTATTTTCCTGGGATACAATGGGTACAGAGGGATAAATATAGTACAAAATAAACAGCTACAGCTAGAATGATGAAATTCAGTGAGCACATCCCTTTAATTGCGTGGACACGTAAAATAAAGAGATTGTAGAAAGTCGTACTCTTAAGGGGTTAAAATGGGAAAAGGGGATAAAAATAGTACCAACCAAATGACCGCAGCTGGAGTCATGAAATTCGGAGTATACATTCCTCTGACTGTGTAGACACGAAAAATAAAAGTTTTTTTTCCAAATTCATACTTTTAAGGGATGGGTACAGAGGGATAAAAATAGTACCAACTAAACTGATACAGCTAGAACGATGGAATTCGGTTTGTACATCCCTCCCTGTGTAGACACGTAAAATAAAGAGATTTTAGAAAGTCGTACTCTTAAGGGGGTAAAATAGGAAAAAGGGGATACAAATTATACCAACCAAATGACCGCAGCTAGAATCATGGAATTCGGTGTATACATTCCTCTGACTGCAAAGACACGCAAAATAAAAAGATTTGCCCTTATTCTTACTTTTTACTTTTACGACAAAATTTGTTGAATCATGAAGTTAGGCTATTTTGCACTACATTCAGAAAAATAGCATTCCTAAATCTGAGTAGAATCCATACTACAATTTATTTCAACAATTTTACTTCAGTTCAGTAAAAATTTCCTTAAAAGTAGGAAAATTAAATAAGTACGAGTAAAGTTTCCATCTTTCAAAGCCACTTTCTATCCGAATACAATTCAATTCGTAAAAAAGTGAAAACTGGAAGAATTTTTGTATGTTTCCTAATCATAGGCTAATATGACCTGGCCTAATTTGTCAAATCGAAAAGAATATTTGTATTGGGGTCATATCCAAACATGGAATGAAGTGACTCACTTACACAAGAGGTTCTTCCAGTTATGCTCAATTTCAAGAAACTCGGTGAAAATACGTGATACGAAATTTGTATGTGATCTATATCTAAATCTGAACCGATCTGACTCATTTTCATCATGGGTGTTTCTAGTTGAAATATAAGATATTTTACAAGATTTGAAGATCTGAAGCGGTAAAACTCAAATTGAGAGCGAAATTTGTATGTGAGCTATATATAAATCTGAACCGATCTGACATATTTTCTCCATGGGTGTATCTAGTTGAAATATTAGATGTTTTGCCAATTTTGAAGAAAATCTATTAAAATATGTGGTTTCTAGAGCGGAAGAACTCAAATTGATTTGATTTAATTTGTATGGGAGCTATATATAAATCTGAACCGATCTGACATATTTCCTCCATGGGTGTTTCTAGTTGATATGTTAGATGTTTTGCTAATTGTGAAGAAAATCTGTTAAAATATGTGGTATCTAGAGTGAAATCTGGAGTGAAATTCATATGGGAGCTACATCTAAATCTGAACCGATTTTTTTCAAAAATTATACCCATTGTTAATTATACCGATCGACTTAGAATCACTTTTTGAATCGATTTAACAATGTCCGCCTGTCCGTCTCGCAATTGTAGCCGAAACCAAACAAAACTTTGCACAACGATGTTTTTCGGGATAAGGACGAACGCTATTTAATTTGAAGAAAATCGGTTCATATTTAGATATAGCCCCCATACGAATTTCACTCCCGATTTGTCTCTTTTCACTCTAGATACCACATATTACAACAGATTTTCTTTAAAATTGGCAAAACATCTTATATTGTAACTAGAAACACCTGTGGTAAAAATGTGTTATATCGGTTCAGATTTATATATAGCTCCCATACAAATTTCTCTCCCGATTTGACTTTTTCCGCTCTAGAGACCACATATTGTATCAGATTGTCTTCAGATTTGGTAAAACATCTTATATTCCCACTTGAAACTCCCATGGTGAATATCGGACAGATCGGTTCAGATTTATATATAGCTCCCATACAAATTTCGCTCCCGATTTGACTTTTTCCGCTCTAGAAAACACATAATGTATCAGATTGTCTTCAGATTTGGTAAAACATCTTATATTTCCACTAGAAACACCCATGGTGAATATCGGTCAGATCGGTTCAGATTTATATATAGCTCCCATACAAATTTCGCTCCCGATTTGACTTTTTCCGCTCTAGAAACCACATATTATATCAGATTGTCTTCAGATTTGGCAAAACATCTTATATTTAAACTAAGAACATCTATGGTGAAAATTAGGTCAAATCGGTTCAGATTTAGATATAGCCCCCATACAAAAGTCTTTCCCGATTCGACATTTTCCTCTGTAGAAACCACATATTGTACCCGATTTTCTTTAATTTGTCCCAACATCTTATAATCCAACTAGAAATACTATGCAGAAAATGGGTAAGATCGGTTCAGATTTAGATATAGCCCCCATACAAATGTCGCTCCCGATTTGACTTTTGCCGCTCTAGAAACCACATATTGTACTCGATTTTCTTTAAATTTCGCACAACATCTTATAATCTAACTAAACAAAACTATGGTGAAAGTGGGTAAGATCGGTTCAGATTTAAATATAGCCCAAATTCAAATGTTGCTCCCATAAGTTTAACCGATTTTGGCCAAACTATACATTTTATATTTCACCTATTTCGTTCCAGGTTTCAATATATCCTTATACAAATGTCCTTTCCGATATAAAATTTTTTGTCAAACACATACATTTACAGGATACAAAAAACCTTCCCGTTTTCACTTTTTCACCGAATTGAATTGTATTCGGATTGAAAGTGGAGTGTATCATAGAGTCGGCCCCGCCCGACTTTAGCCTTTCCTTACTGGTTTGTATTAGTTTTGCATATCCTGAAGCAAAACCATTTGTTTGAATTTTTGAGTTGAACTTATTTTAAGTGCACTTGTTTCCTTGTATCAAGTAAAATTTTACTTGATTTAAGGAAAAATCAGCAAGATCGTCCTCATTTTAAGTAAATATTTACTAGATTTGAGTAATAATTTACTTAGTTTTAGGAAAATTTAAAGCAAAGTTTTACTTAGATTTAGAAAAATTTACTTGGTTTAAGTAAAGCTGTATAGTTTTGGGGAAGTTTTACTTAATTTTAGTAAAAATTTAATTTGTTTTAGGAAAATTTTACTTAGATTTAGGAAAATTTCAGCAAAATTTTACTTAGATTTAGTAAAAATGTACTAGGTTTGAGGAAAAACTTACTGGAATTTTACTCAGTTTCAGTTAATATTTACTTGGTTTAAGGAAAATTGAAATAGAACTAGAAGTCCAAAGCATGTACTACTTTCAAGGAAAGTTTGAACTTGATATGAGGAAATATTTATATCTTAATATCTTTATAATAATATCTTGAGGGCTATACCAAGTTCAAACAAATACAAAAAAATTTTGTATTTATGTATATTTCATTTTTATTGCATAGTGTTATTTGTATTTTAATAGAAACCTTCATAAATTTCCCATATCAATTTGCGTTTTACAAATCACGAGTTCATGGACCTTCCATAATTCTAGACACTGTGCGGCACTGAGAAATGTCGAAGCATATATGTATGTATTTTTACGTCTGTAAGCATCGGTGAGACTTTGTCCGTTTTTCTGGACGTGCTTTACACATGTACTCACATAAGTGTGTGCAACTGTGTCTGTCGGATATTATCAGTTGAAAGATAGCAATAAACATTACGAAGAAAACAAAGTTGGCAAAGGGTATTTATAACGTTCGCATTCGAATGTATAAAAACGCTTTGAGTGGATCACGTAATGGAATCCAGCATCACTGACTGACCACAAATGTAAATTTAATTTAATACTAAGCTTAGCTTAGCTCAGTTTTTTCCGCTGCTACAGCAGCTGCAACTGTATAAAAGTGGATAGATAGGTACAGTTCTGTCTGCGTGTGTAGCACACTTGAAGAAAAGAGTCGTCACTATATAATGTTTAAAAGTACACAATTTTCAACAAATCCCATTATTGTTTAACAAAAAGCTCATACGATATATTTGTGAATTCTACTTGCTCAATTGAAGGGATTTAGAGTTGGATTGGAGTGTGAATAGATACATTCCGAAAGATGAGAAAATATTTTCAAAATACTTGTAATATTTGATTTGAACTAGGATGTTGTCCTGGCTCAAGACCATTTTCCATGTACATGTTATAGAATGCAAATTTGGAAAAGTTTTACACAGAAAAACAATTTCTGATTCTTTCGAATGTTACCTAAATGATGAACATCGGAGGGGAATTTTCTACGCACAGTGGTTCAGAATCAAATTCCATCGGTCAAATTTTCTCTAAATTTCTGTAAAGAAACAGAATTAGACAAGGACTATTTTGAGAAATCGGCCCAAATTAGACTACTTCTTGTATTTTTCGATTTAAAGAAAATTATTTTTTATTTTTTAACATATATTAAAGTATTTGTTCATAATGCGAAGAAAAAATTTATTTTTTTTTTACAGACTTTTACCTTTTTTGAAAAAATTGAAAAAACCTAATTTCTTTTTTGGATTTTGTCGAACTGTGATTTTTCACTCAAATATTGTTTATTATAAATTTGGTTTGTTAGCTTTATTATGTTTGCCAAATATAGTTTGTATGCAATAAATATTTTAATAAATATCATTTCAAAACAAATGTCTGAATTTGGACCAACACAACTTTTTTCCTTCAAAAGCCTTTATAGAAATATATACATATTTCGTAAGGTTGAAGGTGTTCTCGTATTTTACAGGGCAACTTTTGCCTGCACGAAATTGCCCCCTTGGAAGATAGGATGCAGATAAAAAAATTAGTAAATTTCACTTATCCTCATGCTAAATTTTATAACAATCGGAGTTCATTTGCCGAAAATATGCCAAAAAAGCAAGATGCAGGCAGTTGCTCGCTAATAATTTTATTCCGTTTTACACATTTTGACTCCTTTCATTTAGATATTAGAGTGCTTTCAACCGACGGCCAGATATGGCTAGATCGACTTAGAGTTCTATGACGATCAAGAATATACGGAATGACAAATGTAGTATACACCAATCTTATGGTGGAGGGTATAATTGTTCATATTTTATTTAATCATTATCGATTTTAGAAACCGAAAATACATGAGAAGATGTAATTTTGAAAATATAGTGATTTAACCAAAATATGAAACAAAGTTTTGATTAAAATAACTGATAATAATATAATACATCCATCTCTTCGAATTATTCTCACGTAAATGATAAACGATTGTCCAAATCCAATTTTTTGATTTCATTCCGTAATATAATAATAATACTATGATAGACTTTTAATAATGTCCTACACATAAATAAGTACCGTTCATTCGGTATATTTATCTAAAACTAAATACAATCCTACAATTTACACTGCGCTAGAGAGTGTTGTATGCTTATTATACAGTTGCCTGTCCTTTTTGTTTTATTGTTTTTGAAAGTGAACGATTTTATGCAATTTCTAAAAAACCTTGGAGGAAAGTTTGGCATTCATACTGCATTGCTCTTGCCTCACGTCCACTTAACTTAATTAAAAGCGTCATTTCTCTCAGTGCACCACTAACCCATTGCAGACAATTCAATTTAAACTGAGCAACTAATGTGAACAAATACAAGCGAGTAACAACAGGAAGAACACCGAGAACCAAAAAACGAGAGAGAAAACAAAAAAAGAATAAAAACATTTTCCAAAAATTAAATAAAATTAAATTATTCTCTCTCTTTTGCCAGCACTAGTTTTCTATTTTTTTCTATTGCTGCTGTAATTGTTGTTGATGTTGCACATTCACAAACACACACTGACATTCAGATACCCAGAGAAAGACGGACGAACGTACGGAACGGACAGATCTGCCATGAGCGTAGATAAGCTATAAAATAAATATACAAGCATATTAACAGTTTTTCGCCGGATTAAATAGATATAGAAGTTTTGCAAATAAATGCTGCTGCAGCAGAAGCAGTATCAGAACACATTTGGAACTTAAACCGACATGAAATGCACATGAACAACATTATCCTTGCACTTCTCCGACACCTACTATCGTTTCTTTCCCTCTGGAAAATCATGATCCCCGCAAGTGTCTACCTTCTCGGAAGGGTCGATGGACAGGCATTAGCCAGGGGGTTGGCTGTGGATGAGGCGGTGAGGGATAGACAGATGGTGCTTGTCTTCGCCTTTTTGCCTTCATCCTTGTTAACATGTGTATGCATGTTGCTGCTCACATGTACAGAGTACTCTTCCTTGTTCTACATAAAATTTTACAATCCTTGAAATTTCCTGTTGCAACACGGACGAGCGAACAAACGTACGAAAGAACGACCGAGTTTAGTTGAACGTATTGAGAACAGCTCATTATTTATGCATTCATATGTTGTAATTTCCGTAAGTATGCGAGTGTGTGTGTATGCATGTTCGTGAAAGGAGGGCAAAATGTGCAAGTTTGTGTGTGTTTGTGTTATTAAATAACTTTTAATTACACTAGGCAACAAAACGAGAGGATATCTTCTGTTATTATTATTTTCTAATTTTATATATGGATATGGACGATATGGATTTGGGTGGGATGAAAAGAGCAAAGCAGCGAAGGATTATCCTAAGATGTATGTGTATACCAAATCCTATTCACTACCCGCTGGTGCGTTTGACACAATCCTAGGCTATGCTCTATGGAATTTTGTTCAAAAATAGAATTTTAATCTCTGAATATATTCGAACTTTGTATAACGTTTTTATAATTGTAGATGTAAATATGTAGTAAACTCAAATTTTCAAAAAATTGAGACAACATGTTAGAAATATATAGAGATATCGCTTTGGTGCATGTTTTGATACAGTTTAGAGGACAAGGAGGGATACAACTGGTACGATCATAAAGCTGTAGTGAAAATATTAAAATTCGGTTTTTTTGGAAAAGTGAGCGGAACCACGCCCTTTTGTAAAGAAGTCATATCGGTCAAAGTACGTGGAAATCATTTTAATGTGTGAAATTCACCCTCCGATTCAATGATTTGATGTTTAGTGACGCGATTTCGGAAACAAGGCTCAGTGAGGGATCTTCCACGATCTTTCACGGAAAACCACGTTCTGTAATAAATGTAGGAAATATTCAAGGCGTTCAGGCGAGCATTGAGGAGAATCCCGAAACATCAACTCGCGACAAATGTCTGACATCTCCAACATTTTTTAAGGCCAGCTCTTTTGACAATCCAGAGATATGCACACACTGCCTGAACCACTATGTACATCCTAAGGGAGATTTTTGGCGAACGTTTAATTTCCAAAAATTCAGCATTCAATTGTCCGGCTCTTTCGCCGGATTTAACAGCAATTGATTATTTCCTTTGGGGATATTTAAAAGAGAGGGTGTATATCAAAAAACCCAGAATCCTTGAACAGCTGAAAGAGAATATTCGAGCCGAAATAAGAGCGTTGCAGCCAGATACTCTGTTTCGTGTCATGGACATTGCTATTGAAGTTGAGGTCAACTTTGCGCGGCTGAAAATGGTGGTCACTTACGTTATAAGTTAGTTTTCCTCTAAATGTTTCTGACACCAAGAAATATTCGAGCTAGACCCACCATTAAGTATACCGATCAGCTCGAATCGATTTGACGTAGTCTGTCTATCCGTCTGATGTCCATCTAAGCTTGTTCGCACTCTACAGGTCGCAATTGTTGTCTGATTGTCATGTAACTTGCCAGAAATAATTTATGTATGTCAAGGACAATCGGTGTTGAGGAAATCGGTTCAGATTTAGATATAGCCTCCATACAAATATCCCTGTAATTTACACTATTACTGCTGCAGGCTACACATTTTACATGGGATCTTGACAAAATTTTCAGGATTGTGTTATATTTAAACTAGAAACAGCTAACGGGAAAGTGGACCACATGAGTCCATGTCTTGATCCAGCGCCCATACAAATATACCTCCTATTTTAACTTATTTTCAACTAAGAATACCTACTCGATAGTCAAATACATAAGTCCATATTTTGGTTAAACCCCCATTCATCCGGATCTTGATCATATTTCGCAGATTATGATATATTTCAACTAGGAATACCTACCGAGAATGACAACATTGTATATAGGCCCATGCTATATTATAACCCCCATCCGATTTACCTTATTATCGCTGCACAGTGGTTAAGAGTCAAAATCCATCGGCCAAAATGCAATAACTTTTGTTCCAGTGGACATTTTTAAATGCTGTAAAAAATCAAAATTAGACAAGGACCCAAGGATTATTTTGAGATATTAACATTAAGAAACCACAACTTCTAATAAAAAAAATTTCAGTGCAAAATAAACAAAATAAAAATAAACAGTGATAAACATTTCAACAAAGTCACAAAAAGAAATTACGTTTTTCAATTTTCAAAATCTGAAAAACGTAAAAATCTGTAATACAAAAAAAAATTTCTTCGCATTATGAACAAATATGTTAAAAAACAAAAAAAATAAAAATTTTAATTTTCTTTAAAATCGAAAAATACGAAAAGTAGTAATCAGTTTATTCTGCGGCGTTCTCAAGAACTGGTCATCGCGAATGGCGTATTTGGTGTAAGGATCTTAGTTTACATCCATACAAGATCAAGCTGACTCAAGAATTTAAGCCGATGGACCATTTGACGCTACCTACGTTCTCCGATTGTGCTCTGGAGAAGATGCACTAAGATGTTGAATTTATTTATTTATTTATTATGAATTACAATACAAAGTAAAATTATATTTTAATTTTGGGTCCAGAGATTTAGACGGAGTGACTAACACCATTGTAGCTAGTTATTGCAGCTACAGACCAGAGCCTCTGGTGGGAATAGAACCCACAACCCCCACGCTCACAGCCGAGCACGCTATCAACTCGACTACCGGGGCGCTCCAAGATAATGAATTTCATAGCAAAATAATCTTCAGTGACGAAGCTCATTTTTGGCGTAATGGGTTCGTCAATAAGCAAAATATGCGTTATTGGTATGCGTATATATGCGTATTTAACGCATTTAGACTTTTTTATTTGGGGCTATGTCAAATCATTGGTCTATGCCAATATGAAATGAAATGAAATAGCGGTCGTTACGGCCGAAATGTGTGACAGAGTTATCGAAAATTGGGTCCAACGAATGGACCGCTGCCGACGTGCCCGATGGCCATATGAACGAAGTCAAGTTCCATTCATAAATGTTTTGATTGTATTTCAAATAAAGGGTGATTTTTTAAGAGCTTGATAACTTTTTCCAATAGTCCAACTTAGTCCAATTTTGGCATTTCCACGTTTTTGAGTAACAGAGACCCAATTGGTGCGAACGGCGACGAATCGAAAATTGGTGGTCATCATTAACACTGGCCGATACAGCTGCGATATTTTCTTCAGTTCGCACTCTACGTAAGCGTGTTGGTGGTTTAATGTCCAACAATGTAAATTTGGTGCGAAATTTAGTCACAATAGCCCGAATAGCCGCTTCAGTGGGTCGATTAAACTGACCATAAAATGGAAGCGCGCAATGAACTTTCTTAACAGAGCACGCATTTTGATAATAAAATTCAATAATTTGCAAGCGTTGTTCGTTTGTAAGACGATTCATGATGAAATGTCAAAGCATACTGAGCATCTTTCTCTTTGACACCATGTCTGAAATCCCACGTGATCTGTCAAATACTAATGCATGAAAATCCTAACCTCAAAAAAATCACTCTTTATATTTACTGTCAAATATTGTAAACCTCGTTTGACCTTGCTGAAATCTATAATTTTCGTTGATTTTTTTGCTATTATTTATTATGTATAACTACATAAAGTCATACTCATGTACGTAACATTCCATACATTTGAATTGGGAATTAATTCATTCATGTTGAGACTCATTGCATTAGGAGTTATTTCATTTTTAGGGGACATAGCACTAGATTAAGAAATAATTCCCCCTTTGGCAGTTATTTCATTTGTTACGTGGGAGTAATTTCACCTTTCACTGTATTTACAGCAACACTTAATCCACTTTTAAAACATGTCACTAACTTACTTCAAGACTGACATAAGTTAAACAAGTAAGGATATGGCACCCTCCACTTTCTACACCATTACAATTGAATTCGGGGAATAAAGTGATATCGGGAACGATTTTTGTATGGGTATTTGAAGTAAATCGGCTGAATTATCTGGTTTCTAGACTGGAAAGAGTCAAATCCGGACTGAAATTGTTATGGGAGCTATAAAATCCGAACCCATCTGAATCACTATAGACACAAAATGGTATTATGCCAGAACAATATCACAGTTCACAAGTAAGGAAAGGCTAAAGTCGGGCGGGGCCGACTCTATAATACACTCCACTTTCTATCCGAATACAATTCAATTCCGTGAAAAAGTGAAAACGGGAAGGTTTTTTGTATCCTGTAAATGTATGTGTTTGACAAAAAAATGTTAAATCGGAAAGGACATTTGTATGAGGATATATTGAAACCTGGAACGAAATAGGTGAAATATAAAATGTATAATTTGGCCAAAATCGGTTAAACTTTTGGGAGCAACATTTGTATTTGGGCTATATTTAAATATTAACCGATCTTACCCACTTTCATCATAGTTTTGTTTAGTTGGACTATAAGATGTTGTGCTAATTTTAAAGAAAATCGGGTACAATATGTGGTTTCTATAGCGCAAAAGTCAAATCGGGAGCGACATTTGTATGGGGGCTATATCTAAATCTGAACCGATCTAGTCCGCTTTATCCTCAGGTGTTTCTAGTTAGATTATAAGATGTTGTGCTACATTTAAAGAAAATCGAGCACAATATGTGGCTTTTAAAGCGGCAAAAGTCAAATCGAGAGCTACATTTGTATGGGGGCTATATCTAAATCTGAACTGATCTTACCCAATTTCTGCATAGGTGTTTCTAGTAGGATTATAAGATATTGTGCCAAATTTAAAGAAAATCGTGTGCAATATGTGGTTTCTAGAGCGGAAAATGTCAAATCGGGAGCGACATTTGTTTGGGGTCTATATCTAAATCTGAACCGATCTTACCCAATTTCTGCATAGTTGTTTCTAGTTGGATTATATGACGTTGTGCCAAATTTAAAGAAAATCGAGTACAATATGTGACATTTAAAGCGGAAAAGGTCAAATCGGAAGCGACATTTATATGGGGGCTATATCTAAATCTGAACCGATCTTACCCAATTTCAGCATAGGTGTTTCTAGTTGGATTATAAGATGTTGTGCCAAATTTAAAGGAAATCGAGTACAATATGTGGTTTCTAGAGCGGAAAATCTCAAATCAGGAGCGACATTTGTATGGGGGCTATATCTAAATCTCAACCGATTTGACCTATTTTCACCACAAATGTTCTTAGTTTAAATATAAGATGTTTTACCAAATCTGAAGACAATCTGATAAAAATATGTGGTTTCTAGAGCGGAAAAAGTCAAATCGGGAGCGAAATTTGTATGGGGGCTATATCTAAATCTGAACCGATTTAATCAATTTTCAACACAGATGTTTCTAGTAGAATGAAAAGGTAATGCAAGGTAATTTGAAGCAAATCAAGTGAAATATGTGGTATCTAGAGCGGAAAAAGTCAAATCGGGAGCGAAATTTGTATGGGAGCTATATATAAATCTGAACCGATCTAACACATTTCTACCACAAGTGTTTCTAGTTGAAATATAAGATGTTTTGCCAATTTTAAAGAAAATCTGTTGCAATATGTGGTATCTAGAGTGAAAAGAGTCAAATCGGGGGTGAAAATCGTATGGGGGCTATATCTAAATCTGAACCAATTTTCTTCAAATTAAATAGCGTTCGTCCTTGTCCCGAAAAACTTCATTGTGCAAAGTTTCATTTAGTTATGTCTACAATTGCGACCTGCATCGTGATTACAAGAGTAGATGGACAGACGGACGGACGGACATTGATAAATCGACTCTAAAAGTGTTTCTAAGTCGATCGGTATAATTAACAATGAGTCTATCTCGTTTCCTTTTGGGTGTTACAAACAAATGCACAAAGACATAATACTCTCGTGGAGTGTATACAAATGTTAACTTGACTTAAGCTGAGCTTTAATATTACGCATTTGTAATTTTTGCATATGGAGACCGATGTGGTATAATCTCTTACGACATCGCATTGGATACTTTATAAATGTTATGGTACATCTGGCGTGACTTCTCGGCCAACCTTTATTAACGTGTCAATTTTGATGAGTTATGACAACAATAAATAAATAAAATAAACAAGTAAGGAAAGGCTAAAGTCGGGCGGGGCCGACTATATAATACCCTACACCACTCCCTGCGTATGTACCTCGCTTTGATTACTAAACGCAGGTATTTCATGGGAACAATTTTATGTAGTTCATACAAATTATATAAATTATATTCATATAATTTATATGCTATAAATTCATCTTCAGTCAAATTTAACGAGTATGGTAAATAATATGGTAATTGATCTAATTGTCCGACAGACAAATACAAATTATACAGTAGTATACCAAAGTATCATTTCAAAGTATGGACATATGGACATCACCCAAACAATTCTCATTGCAATTCAATTCGGTAAAAAAGTGAAATCGGGAAGGATTTTTGCATCCTGTAAATGTATGTGTTTGACAAAAAATGTTAAATCGGAAAGGACATTTGTATGGGGGTATATTGAAACCTGGAACGATGTGACCCGCTTTCACCATGTCTGTTTATTGGTGAAATATAATATGTAAAATTTGGCCAAAATCGGTTAAACATTCGGGAGCAACATTTGTATGAGGGCTATATCTAAATCTGAACCTATCTTACCCACTTTCACCATAGATGTTTCTAGTTCGATTATAAGATGTTGTGCCAATTTTAAAGAAAAACAATGTACAATGTGTGGATTTTAGAGCGGAAAAAGTGAAATCGGGAGCGACATTTGTATGGGAGCTATATCTAAATCTGAACCGATCTTACCCAATTTTTGCATACGTGTTTCTAGTTGGATTATAAGATGTTCTGCAATATTTAAAGAAAATCGGTTACAATATGTCTTTTCTAGAGCGGAAAATGTCAAATCGGGAGCGACATTTGTATGGGGGCTATATCTAAATCTGAACCGATCTTACCCAATATTTGCATACGTGTTTCTAGTTGGATTATAAGATGTTCTGCAAAATTTAAAGAAAATCGGTTACAATATGTCTTTTCTAGAGCGGAAAATGTCAAATCGGGAGCGACATTTGTATGGGGCTATATCTAAATCTGAACCGATCTTACCCAATTTTTGCATACGTATTTCTAGTTGGATTATAAGATGTTCTGCAAAATTTAAAGAAAATCGGTTACAATATGTCGTTTCTAAAGCGGAAAAAGTGAAATCGGGAGCGACATTTGTATGGGGGCTATATCTAACTCTGAACCGATCTTACCCAATTTTTGCATACGTGTTTCTAGTTGGATTATAAGATGTTCTGCAAAATTTAAAGAAAATCGGTTACAATATGTCTTTTCTAGAGCGGAAAATGTCAAATCGGGAGCGACATTTGTATGGGGGCTATATCTAAATCTGAACCGATCTTACCCAATATTTGCATACGTATTTCTAGTTGGATTATAAGATGTTCTGCAAAATTTAAAGAAAATCGGTTACAATATGTCGTTTCTAAAGCGGAAAAAGTGAAATCGGGAGCGACATTTGTATTGGGCTATATCTAAATCTGAACCGATCTTACCCAATTTTTGCATACGTGCTTCTAGTTGGATTATAAGATGTTCTGCAAAATTTAAAGAAAATCGGTTACAATATGTCTTTTCTAGAGCGGAAAATGTCAAATCGGGAGCGACATTTGTATGGGGGCTATAACTAAATCTGAACCGATCTTACCCAATTTTTGCATACGTGTTTCTAGTTGGATTATAAGATGTTGTGCCAAATTTAAAGAAAATCGGGTTTATTATTTCGTTTCTAGAGCGGAAAATGTCAAATCGGGAGCGACATTTGTAATCCTCCTAGAAACACCCATGCAAAAATTTGGTAAGATCGGTCCAGATTCAGACATAGCCGGCATACAAATGTCGCTCCCGATTTGACATTTTCCGCCCTAGAAACCACATATTGTACCCGATTTCCTTTAAATTAGGCACAACATCTTATACTCCATCTAGAAACACCTATGCAAAAATTGGGTAAGATCGGTTCAGATTTAGATATAGCCCCCATACTAATGTCGCTCCCGATTTGACATTTTCCGCTCTAGAAACCACATACTGTACCCGATTTTTTTCAAATTTAAGTCAACATCTTATAATCCACCTAGAAACACCTATGCAAAAATTTGGTAAGATCGGTTCAGATTTAGATATAGCCCCCATACAAATGTCGCTCCCTATTTGACATTTTCCGCTCTAGAAACCACATATTTTACCCGATTTTCTTTAAATTTGGCTCAACATCTTATATTTCAACTAGAAACACCTATGCAAAAATTGGGTAAGATCGGTTCAGATTTAGATATAGCCCCCATACAAATGTCGCTCTCGATTTGTCGTTATCCGCTGTAGAAACCACATATTGTACCCGATTTTCTTTAAATTTGGCACAACATCTTATAATCCACCTAGAAACACATATGCAAAAATTTGGTAAGATCGGTTCAGATTTAGATATAGCCCCCATACAAATGTCGCTCCCTATTTGACATTTTCCGCTCTAGAAACCACATATTTTACCCGATTTTCTTTAAATTTGGCTCAACATCTTATACTTCAACTAGAAACACCTATGCAAAAATTGGGTAAGATCGGTTCAGATTTAGATATAGCCCCCATACAAATGTCGCTCTCGATTTGTCGTTATCCGCTGTAGAAACCACATATTGTACCCGATTTTCTTTAAATTTGGCACAACATCTTATAATCCACCTAGAAACACATATGCAAAAATTTGCTAAGATCGGTTCAGATTTAGATATAGCCCCCATACAAATGCCGCTCCCTATTTGACATTTTCCGCTCTAGAAACCACATATTTTACCCGATTTTCTTTAAATTTGGCTCAACATCTTATATTTCAACTAGAAACACCTATGCAAAAATTGGGTAAGATCGGTTCAGATTTAGATATAGCCCCCATACAAATGTCGCTCTCGATTTGTCGTTATCCGCTGTAGAAACCACATATTGTACCCGATTTTCTTTAAATTTGGCACAACATCTTATAATCCACCTAGAAACACATATGCAAAAATTTGGTAAGATCGGTTCAGATTTAGATATAGCCCCCATACAAATGTCGCTCCCTATTTGACATTTTCCGCTCTAGAAACCACATATTTTACCCGATTTTCTTTAAATTTGGCTCAACATCTTATACTTCAACTAGAAACACCTATGCAAAAATTGGGTAAGATCGGTTCAGATTTAGATATAGCCCCCATACAAATGTCGCTCTCGATTTGTCGTTATCCGCTGTAGAAACCACATATTGTACCCGATTTTCTTTAAATTTGGCACAACATCTTATAATCCACGTAGAAACACATATGCAAAAATTTGCTAAGATCGGTTCAGATTTAGATATAGCCCCCATACAAATGCCGCTCACGATTTGACTTTGGCCGCTTTAGAAAACACATATTGTACTCGATTTACATGTGGCACAACAGCTTATAATCCAAGTACGAAAACCTATTGTGAAAGTGGGTAAGATCAGTTCAGATTTATATATAGCCAAATACAAATGTTGCTCCCAAATGTTTAACCGATTTTGGCCAAACTATACATATTATATTTCACCTATTTCGTTCCAGTTCTTAGAATTTCATGATGATCGAATATATATATACTTAATATTTTCTCAGGTCGATATTTCAAGGTGTTACAAACTCCAGGATGGGGGTACACAAAGTTAGTAGTGGAGGGTATACAAACATAAAATGATATCAATCACAGTTATTTGATGGCTCTATGGCAATGTTTGTTTTTGCAGTTGCAAACTACATTCCGAAATTATTCAGAATTAAATTTTTGCCCTCTCCTGGACCGCTCAGAAATTCCTTCACACATGTGCAAATCATTGCCATGCCATCCGCCTGCCTATGACCATTTATCACCTTGCAATTGTTGTTTGCAATTTGCTTTTTGCGTCGTAAATACCGTTAAACAGTGATTTTGTACTGCATTTCCGGTTTCCGGATGAAATTTATGGCATCGTTTAATTCATTTGCATACACATTGTTTTATATTGTATTAAATGCTCGCTGTAAGAGACAGCAGACAGGCAGGCTGAATGACAGACAAACGAACCAAAACGCTGGACAAAATTAATACCATAAAAA
Organism: Polietes domitor; assembly: GCA_947397865.1. Classification (NCBI taxonomy): domain Eukaryota; kingdom Metazoa; phylum Arthropoda; class Insecta; order Diptera; family Muscidae; genus Polietes; species Polietes domitor. The sequence goes on from OX377618.1 coordinate 50,742,380, forward strand.
GTGCCACATCAGAGCCGAAATTCAAAGACAAAGAGAAACAACAGCTGGCGAACTGGAGACAGATACCGTCCGAATGCGATAATAATAATAGTAAAATATATCTGCAGATAATGTGACAATTTGGACACGTTTCTTTGTTGCGTCCTTCGTTTGAGCCAACACACAGCAATATGCACAAATGGCTTTGCTCACTTTTATCTCTTTGTGTTTGAATGCCCCCTGCCGCGCTCGCCACGCTTTGAGTTTATCCTTTGTAATTCGTCGTCATCGTTGTTGTTGTCGTCATTTTTGCAGTATCAGTCGTTTGCTGAGTGTTATATTGGAATGCACAAATTTGCATTTTAATTGAACTGATTTCTGGGAAAATCAGGACAATGAAGCACTGATTGTTTTTTTCTCAATTAATGCAAAGTTAAAAGAAAGGAAGAAAAAGTCGGTCAGACATTTCATGCAGAACGTCTGGATGATTCTTTGTTGTTCGCATGCCGCACATCTGTAGATGTTGATGGCCTCAAAACACCGTCATGGCCACAAGGAAGTTAAATATGAATATAAAATTGTAATAATTAATCTGCAGTACATAAAATGCTTTTTTTTGGAAAATAAAACGATTTCACATTCCTGAATTATTTTCAAAAACTTCCTTTTTGTGTACCTCAAACAAAAATCTCAAAATTCACAAATACAAATATTAAACAAAATTCGCCATTTTCATCATCATCACTGATCAGAATAAATATATTATGTGCAGCTATGTCCGTGGTTAAAATTAACCTTTTAGTCAGATACCAATTACCAAAAATTTTTTTTAAATATGTAAGTAATATTGTCAGGCGGGGCCGACTATATGACACTCTCCACTTTCTACCCGCATACAATTCAATTTGGTAACAAGTGAAAACGGGAATGATTTTTGTATATTTCCTAATAATAGGCTGATATGACCTGAGCCAATTTGAAATCGAGAAGAATACTTGTATCGGGGCTATATCCAAACATGGAATGAAGTGACCCAATTTCACAATAGGTTCTTTCAGTTCAAGTAGAACGTGTTACGCTCAATATGAAGAAATTCGGTGAAAATGCGTGGTTTCTGGGGAGGAAATGTCAAGCCGGTAGCGACCTATATATATGTAAGTCTGAAATGATCCGAGCCATTTTCTGGTTGAAATATAAGGTATTTTGCAAGATTTGATAAAAAAAATGTTAAGATATGTGGTTTCTATAGCAGAAAAAGTCAAATCGGGCGCGAAATTTGAATGGGAGCTATATAGAAATCTGAGCCAATCTGACCTTTTTTCACCATATGAGTTCCTATTTTAAATATAAGCTACTTTGCTAAAATATGTTGTCTAGAGTGGAAAAACTCAAATTACGACCGAAATTTGTATGGTAGCTATATATAAATCTGAACAGATCTAACTCATTTTCACCACAGGTGTTTCCATTTGAAACATAAGATGTTTTGTCAATTAAATTAAAATATGTGGTATCTGGAGAGAAAGAAGTCAAATCGGGAATGAAATTCGTATGGGTGCTATATCTAAATCTAAATCGATCTTCTTCTAAATAAGTAGTATTCGTCCTTATCTCCAAAAACTTTGTTGTGCAAAGTTTCATTTGGTTGGCTACAATTGTGGCTTGCACTCTTATTACAAGAATAGTTGGACGGACAGCCAGACAGACGGACATTGCTAAATCGATTCAAAAAGTGATTCAAAGTCGATCGGTAATAAATGTTACCACGTCATTTGTAAATAAATTTGCATTCTATAAAATGTAGATGTAAAATGGCCTTAAGCCAGGGCAATACAATTCAAATCATATATTGATTACAGACCGAAATAAAACAAACGAACAAATGAAGACAAATGATCGTGTGTGTTGGGTATTTATAGCTGTACATACACATACTTACATATACACTTCAACTTGCACATATGTGGGCTATGTCTACATCTGAACCGATTTTCTTCGAATTAAATAGAGTTCGTTCTTATACAGAAAAACTTCCTTGTTCAAAGTTTCATTTGGTTCTGGCTACAATTGCTGCTTGTACTCTGATTACGAGATTAGATGGACGGACAGTCAGACAGACAGACTGACGGACATTGCTAATTCAATTCAAAAAGTGATTCTAAGTCGATCGGTATAATTAACAATGGTTCTATCTTGCTTCCATTTGGGTGTTATAAACATAGACATAATACTCTCTTGGGGTGTTTAAAAATACCGCAATTACATCATTTCGATCACTGATCAGAAAAAAATATAAGTTCTTTGCAGCTACGTACGTTGATAAAATTAAAATTAATTAATTGCCCAAATTTTGCTACTTTTATCACGTGCTGTTATTTAGTTTCACACCATGACATCGGCACTGCGATGTCACACCACTGTCAATCAGATATGTGCTTAAAATTTTCATTTTTCTTATTTCTGTATAGACACATTAGTATCACCAGGTATCAATTATAAGCCGAACATTTGCATACAATTTCATTCATTTTCAGATCATGTACGGGTCTAAAGTCAAATGAAAAGAGTCTAATTTTTGATGTTCTAAAAATAAATGTATTTAGAGTAAACTGATATTTATTATTCGTTTAAAACCTTTTAGAATATATTGTAATCTCATTATATATGTGCAATAATATAATATTATATTGAGAAGTGGCTATGAACAAAAACATAACTTTTCAGGAGAGAGAAAAAAAACTGATTTTCTCCTTAATTTTAATAGTAATTATGAATCATTCTTCTACAGTTTAATCTAAAGATGATTACTAATTGTTACACTAATAAGTCTGGGAAATTCCCTATTATTCGCGGTTTTATGGTTCATAACCACTTTAGCACGTTTAAAAGTTTATGAAATGTTGGCAAAGTTATGTAGAAAATGCATTTTCTGGCATGTACACAGCGAATTTAAAGATTCCAGCTTCATCCGTCGTATTGCTACCATTTTTATCCCTTTTTCCAAATTTTTTACACATGACATTTTCGTTTTATGATTTTCTCGCGATCGAACCAAGGGATCCGACTGAATTTTTGTTTGAGTATTAAAAACTAATGACGCTTGTAACATATATGTAGTCGCAATTGTTGAAAATCCAAAATTCGCGGTTGCAATTGCTTATATTTTAACTTTCTTCATCCAGGATTCTGAAACTTTTCTGATACAAATATTCCGAATGAAGTCAGCAATCATATGCCATAAAATATGTTGGGATTCTCAATATGGTAAAATGTTACGCGGGCTTTTCTAAAGATACTTTTCACAATTTTCGGCTTTACAGCCACTATTTATCCCATTTTAGCCTGATAACTTAGGAACCTAAATGATATTAACCGCGAAATGTTGGCATTTGATAATTCGATATGCCCTAAATCTAGAAAAATCCTTTAAAAAAATTGTTGTAGCTGCTCCATTTTTGAACTATATTATTTATATAATTTTTATGTTCATAGCCACTTTTGCAGTCACAAATTAACGTGTGAGTAGATAGCCAAATTGAGAAAAAAATTTCTTCTCCAAATTTATATGACAGATGACATCCAAATCTGAGAATTGTTTGACACCCAAAACTCATTTTCGGGAAAAATGTTCATAGCCACTTAGAATATAAGCCTCCGATATAAAAAATAAAATTTGTAATATGACCCATATTTTTATACACTCTCGAGATGGACCCATTGTTCATTAATTATATATATATATATATATATATTATATACACTGGAGCCCTGATTTGCTTCGTTAATGGGGACCGAAGAAATGCGACGCAAATCGAATCACTTATTTTTATACACTCTCGACCATTTGTTCATTAATTATATATATATATATATATATATATATATACACTGGAGCCCTGATTTGCGTCGTTAATGGGGACCGAAGAAATGCTATATCTAAATCTAAATCGATTTTCTTCTAAATAAGTAGCATTCGTCCTTATCTCAAAAAACTTTGTTGTGCAAAGTTTCATTTGGTTGGCTACAATTGTGGCTTGCACCCGAAGAAATGCGACGCAAATCGAATCACTTTTTTTCGGTATAAATGTTGCATAGCTTTGGAAATATTGGCAGTCGTCAATATTGTTCTTCTATTGCAACATCAGGTATTATAATGTCTTCCGCTAACGCATGTTGAACATCAATGGCTAATAAACTTTCATTATCAAGCTCCTCTTCGTGAGATAATGACAGTTCATTAATTTCGTCTTCCTCCATTCCATCGAAGTCAGCTTCTCTGGCTAAATCAACCAACACTCTACAAACATTTTGAACGTATTAACACCATCTATATATCTATTAATGAATTCTGGCCGTAATTGCTTTCATAGAAGATGCTCTATCTTCTTTCAAAGATAAATTTATGTTTGCAATAGCCATCACTATGTTGTAATTTTTCCAAAAGTCTTTCATTTCCCCAAAAGTCTTTCATTTCTGTCGGTTGATTCCAGAAGTTGACGAAATGTCCACCGTAGATAATACATTGTCATGCCTTGATCCATAGGCATAAAAACAACTTTTACATGATCGGGCAAGTCAGTCGGATGTGCATTATCTGGTGCATTATCGACTAACAAAAACATTTTAAAGTCAATGTTTGGAGTAGAACAGTAATGTTTGAATTCTGGAACAGCACAATCTTTAAACAAGGTTGCAGTCATCAAAGCCTTTTTATTAGCACGGCAGTGTACAGGAAGATCATATTTTTTAACATTGGTAAATCAGAAAGGCATAAATTTAAAATCTCCTTCTGCGTTTACTCCCAAAAAGAGTGTAAGTCGATCCTTGGCAGCTTTAAATCCAGGGCATGGTTTCTCAGTTTTTGAGAGATATGTTATTGATGGTAACCTTTTCTAAAAAACACCTGTTTCGTCAGCATTCAAAACATGCTTATCAGAGTACCCTCTATTTTCGATTATGGCTTTCAGTTGAAGCATAAACGTTTCTGATGCTAATGTATCTGCACTAGCTGACTCTCCGTTTAATGCCACATTATGCAGATTCGCTCGTGTTCTAAAGCGGTTGAGCCAACCGTTGCTAGCGTCAAATTGTTCAGAATTGTCATTGCTTCGAATTTTCTTTAAGTTCGGTATAAATGGAAAGTGTTTTGCTTTTAATCACCTCCTTGCTCAGTGGCATTCTTCGCATATTTAGATTTTGATTTTTTCCATATAGAAAAAAGGGACTCCATTTTAACCATTAATGAATTTCTTACTTTTGTATTGTTACATTGGAATGGTGTGGCAATTTCTGCAAATTGGATTATTTTAGAACTGTCTCTGTTGCAAATTGTTTTTACAGTTGTTGGTGGTAACCCAAATGTTCTTCTTATGTCAACAGCTTTTTCTCCCAATTTAAAACGTTTTAATACATCCAATTTTAGTTCAAAACTAATTTCTTTTCTTTTTACTCATTTTTTTTCTTTTCTTAAGGTTTTTTTATTGACTCCCCACATCACTTCTTATTGAGAACCAAATTCTTACTTCCAACACTCAGAAAAAACATCCAACACTCAGAAAAAAGTATGCCACGGATTAAGTAAATATGTACTAAAACTGAGGAAAATTGAACTTCGTATAGTGCTAAGACAAACATTTTTCACATCAAGTACAAACTTTTCCTTGAAAATAAGACATGCTTTGAACTTGATTCCAGTTAAACTTTTCTTTAAAGCAAGTAAAATTTACTCAAACTGAGGAAATTGTTTCTTCAAATCAAGTAAATCTTTACTTAATCTGAGGAAAAATTTTAAGAAATTTTACTCAAATCAAGTAAATTGATACTCAAACTGAGGAAAATATTCCGATTTTTTCCTCAATCCAAGTAAATTGTTACTCAAACTAAGTAAATTTGTAGTCATGCCAAGTAAATTTATACTCAATCTGAGGAAAATTTTCGGAATTTTTATACCCTCCACCTCCAGGATGAGGGTATACTAACTTTGTCATTCCGTTTGTAACACCTTCAAATATCGACCTGAGACCCTATAAAGTATATATATTCTTGATCGTCATAAAATTCTAAGACGATCTAGCCATGTCCGTCCGTCCGTCCGTCCGTCTGTTGAAAGCACGCTAGCATCTAAACGAAAGGAGCTAGAACGTTCAAATTTTCCATAAATGCGTCTAATAGTCGTAGATCGGTTGGGATTGAAATGGGGCGAAATCGGCCGAAAGGGAAAAATTTTTCCCTCACAAGGACTAAAAATACCCATAATAATCCCTAATATTTTAGCGTATTTAAGCATGTTTTTTGAATAAGTCTGTTTATATTTGCTTGATATTTGGTATGCGCACTCCTCTTATAGCAAAAACGTGCACCATAAAGTGATTCTTATTTGTAGGGGGTAAAATGGGGCAAAAAAGGGATAAAAATGGTACATATTAAACGACAACAGCTAGAAACACGAAATTCGGTGTGTACATTCCTCTAATTGAGTAGACACATAATATAAAAGATTTTTTTTCAAATTCGGACTTTTAAGGGGTAAAATGGGAAAAGAGGGATACAAATAGTACCAACCAAACGGATGTACCTAGAATAATGAAATTCGGTGTATACATTCCTCTGATTGCATAGACAAGTAAAATACACGGATTTTTTAAAATTCGTAGTTTTTGGGGTTAAACTGAAAAAAGGGGATAAAAATAGTACCAATCAAATGACCGAAGCTAGAGTCTTGATATTCGGAGTATACATTCCTCTGACTGTGTATACACGGAAAATAAACTGATTTTTCGAAATTCGTACTTTTTGGGGTCAAAATAGAAAAAAGGGATAAAAAAAGTACCAACCAAATGACCGCAGCTAGAGTCATGAAATTCGGAGTATACATTCCTTTTACTACGTAGACATGAAAAATAAAAGTTTTTTTTCCAAATTCGTACTTTCAAAGGATACAATGGGTACGGAGGAATAAAAATGGCACCAACCAAACGGCTACACCTGGAATAATGGAATTCGGTGTATACATTCCTCTGATTGCATAGACACTTAAAATAAACAGATTTGTCGAAATTCGTACTTTTTTGGATTAAAAAGAAAAATGGGATAAAAATAGTACCAATCAAATGATCGCAGCTAGAGAGTGATGAAATTATAATTGCGTAGAAATGTCAAGGGGGTAAAAATGGTACCAACCAAATGCTCGCAGCTGGAATCATGGAATTCGGTGTATACATTTCACTGACTGCATAGACACGCAAAATAAAAAGTTTTTTTCGTACTTTTTCTTTTACGGCAAAAATTGGTTGAATCATGAAGTTAGGTTATTTTGCACATGTACGTCTGATAATGGATTTTCAAAATTTGTACTTTTGGAATTAAAATAGAATGGAAGTACAACCAACTGTAGCACCCACTATCTTCCAATATTTATGGTATTATGCTTTTTGAAAATATAATTATAAGAATATTTATTTTTTGATTTGAAATAGATAATGGTTTGATATAATTAAAATATTATATTTATTTATATAATTATTTTTTCAATATTTGTATTTGTTTTAGTTTAGCTATATTACAAAATTTATATTTTCCTATAATATTGCTGCACTTCTACGAAAACCGACAACCTCTGTGGAATACAATCCATGGTGGAGGGTATATAAGGTTCGGCCCGGCCGAACTTAACGCCGGTTTTACTTGTTTTCCTTAATTCAAGTAAATTTGTACTCAGCCTGACTAAGATTTTCCTTAAACCAAGTAAATTTGTATTCAGCCTGACTACGACTATACTTGATAATTGAAATATTTTTTTTTGCTTCAGAGTATGCAGCACTTATATGAAATATGACAACTTGGTATAGTTCTCAAACGTTTCATCTTACTTATACCATAAAGAGTAGAGATATTTCACCATGACTGCTGCGGAGGCTAGGTAGGCGCGTTCGCAGTGATTGTTTAGAGTAATATTTGAAGTACTTATGAATAAAGCCTTTGCTAACGAACGAGAATTGCTTCCTAGACGACTATTCATGTATTTTTCTAAACACACTGAAGTATTTTTAATAAGTTCATTTATGCTTGAATGTATTAGGAACATGGCATAAATTTAATTACATTTATTTACTTTATTTGAAGTAATAAACACATTTTTAAGTAAAAACATCCTAAATGGAAGAAGTTTTTACTAGATCCAAAAAAATGTTTTTAAGTAAATTTACTACACTATTTTGAGTACATGTACTTTTTTTCTGGCTTTGAAATAAGGAAAATGTACTCATATCTATTTAATTTTCCTTCTCGTAAGAGAACCAGGAACCATCGGTATTGAATTTGGAGGAAATCGGTTCAGATTTAGATATAGGCCCCGTACAAATGTCGCTCCCGATTTGAATTTTGCGCTCTAGAAACCATACATTGTACCCGATTTTCTTTAAATTTGGGACAACATATTATAATCCAACTAGAAACACTTTGCAGAAATTGGATAAGATCGGTTCAGATTTAAATATAGCCCAAATACAAATGTTGCTCCAAAAACTTTAACCGATAATTCGACAAATTATACATTTTATATTTCACCTATTTCCTTCCAGGTTTCAATATATCCTCATACAAATGTCCTTTCCGATATAACATTTTTTGTCAAACACATACATTTACAGGATACAAAAAACCTTCCCGTTTTCACTTTTTCACCGAATTGAATTGTATTCGGATTGAAAGTGGAGTGTATCATAGAGTCGGCCCCGCCCGACTTTTCCTTACTTGTTTTATTTGTCATTCCGTTTGTAACATGTAAATATCGACCTGAGACCCTAGAAAGTATATATATTCTTGATCGTCATACAATTCTGAGACGGTCTAGCCGTTTGTCCGTCTGTAGAAAGCACGAAGCGAAAGGAGTTAGGACGTCCAATTTTTCCATGAATGTGTCTTATAGTGTAGATCGGTTGGGGTTGCAACGGGCCGAAATCGGTCATAAGGACTAAAAATGCACAAAATAATCCCAAATTCGTACCTTTTACTTTTACGGCAAAAATTGTTTGAATCATGAAGTTAGGTTATTTTGCACTATGTGCGCGATATAAATTATAATGAAATACAACCAATTGTAGCACTCACTATCTACCAATATTTATTGTATTGTATATTTTTTGAAAATATAAATATAGGTCTATTTATTATACCCTCCACCTCCAGGATGGGGGTATACTAACTTTGTCATTCCGTTTGTAACACCTTGAAATATCGACCTGAGACCCTATAAAGTATATATATTCTTGATCGTCATAAAATTCTAAGACGATCTAGCCATGTCCGTCCGTCCGTCCGTCTGTCCGTCTGTTGAAAGCACGCTAGCTTCTAAACGAAAGGAGCTAGAACGTTCAAATTTTCCATAAATGCGTCTTATAGTCGTAGATCGGTTGGGATTGAAATCGGCCCAAAGGGAAAAATTTTTCCCTCACAAGGACTAAAAATACCCATAATAATCCCTAATATTTTAGCGTATTTAAGCATGTTTTTTGAATATGTCTGTTTATATTTGCTTGATATTTGGTATGCGCACTCCTCTTATAGCAAAAACGTGCACCATAAAGTGATTCTTATTTGTAGGAGGTAAATTGGGGCAAAAAAGGGATAAAAATGGTACATATTAAACGACAACAGCTAGAAACACGAAATTCGGTGTGTACATTCCTATAATTGAGTAGATACATAATATAAAAGATTTTTTTCCAAATTCGTACTTTTAAGGGGTAAAATGGTAATAGAGGGATAAAAATAGTACCAACCAAACGGATGTACCTAGAATAATGAAATTCGGTGTATACATTCCTCTGATTGCATAGACAAGTAAAATACACGGATTTTTTAAAATTCGTAGTTTTTGGGGTTAAACTGAAAAAAGGGGATAAAAATAGTACCAATCAACTGACCGAAGCTAGAGTCATGAAATTCTGACTGTGTAGACACGGAAAATAAACTGATTTTTCGAAATTCGTACTTTTTGGGGTCAAAATAGAAAAAAGGGATAAAAAAAGTACCAATCAAATGACCGCAGCTAGAGTCATGAAATTCGGAGTATACATTCCTTTTCGTACTTTTTCTTTTACGGCAAAAATTGGTTGAATCATGAAGTTAGGTTATTTTGCACATGTACGTCTGATAATGGATTTTCAAAATTTGTACTTTTGGAATTAAAATTGAATGGAAGTACAACCAACTGTAGCACCCACTATCTTCCAATATTTATGGTATTTAAGCTTTTTGAAAATATAATTATAAGAATATTTATTTTTTGATTTGAAATAGATAATGGTTTGATATAATTAAAATATTATATTTATTTATATAATTATTTTTTCAATATTTGTATTTGTTTTAGTTTAGCTATATTACAAAATTTATATTTTCCTATAATATTGCTGCACTTCTACGAAAACCGACAACCTCTGTGGAATGCAATCCATGGTGGAGGGAATATAAAGTTCGGCCCGGCCGTTTTTACTTGTTTTTTAATTATTTTACATCTCAAACTTTCTTGACTGTGAATCACTCCAGTGAGTAGTGAAAAAATACTTTCATCACTTTTCCCTACAAATACAGTGACATTTAAAGTTTGAGATTTTACCAAATTTCATTTTTACTTTGTTTTCTAGTGAATTTACATCTAGTTTTGCAGAATATTATACGATTTTCATGTACATTTAAAGCCCCGGAATCCATCATGGCAAACTACCACTGTATGTGTGTGGTCAAAAAGCATTCAACATTTTCTACAACCGAAAACATTGTAACTGCCATGTCAAGGATTATGCGGTCAAACATGGAATATACTTTTGTGTATGTTCTCTGTGCACATGTTTCATCTCAAGGACATTTTATGGCATTCCAAGGAAATTCTAAATCGATATTACGAACAGATGAAAAGAGAAGTGATTGGATTGGATTGGTGGGATCCGATGCTGTCTGACTGTTGTTACAAAATATTCGTCATATGTTATTTCCTTTTTTGCTTTTCCGTTTTCTCAGTGACGAAGGTTATGTGGCACAACACACACACTTACACAGTGATATAAATAGTTTTATTTCTTTGTAATGTCTATCATTTCTTAACGCCTTTTATTGCCGTTACTGCTGCTACTGCTGTTTGTAAGATCCAATAAAGTTCAAAGGGAGCTACAAAGTGATGTGGGTCTTCTGAGTGAATCGGCAAAAAAGAACGGCCACGAAAAGCTACTGAACGAAAAAATGTGTAACTTTCAATATCTTTTTGTATAAATATTTTATGAGTAAGGGAAAGCGAATCACAAATATTCGATCAAATCCATACATCTGTATATACATATATATATGTATTTATATACATATATATATTCATAAACACTCAAACACGCAGATAGATTGATAAATGCAACAGCCATACATCCATACATGGACAGATGAATATACACTTTAAATACAAATATGTCGATACACTCGGCAAAATGTTGTTAGTCGGCCTCGGATATGTTAAATAGCATGACAAACAAGTTTTATTTCCCTAAGGTGAAAGAATATTCTTCTTATGATTTTCTAATATTAATGCGATGTGGTGCGAAGCCTTCCTAATCATAGGCTAATATGACCTGACCAAATTTGTCAAATCGAGAAGAATATTTGTATCGGGGCTATATCCAAAAATGGAATGATGTAACCCACTTACACAATAGGTTCTTCCAGTTCAAGTATAACGTGTTATGCTCAATTTAAAGAAATTCTCTGAAAATACGTGGTTTCTGGGGCTAAAAAAGTCACGCCGGGAGCGAAATTTTTATGGGAGCTTTATATAAATCTAAACCGATCTGACGCATTTTCACCATGGGGTTTTCTATTTGAAACATAAGATATTTTGCCAAATTTGAAGAACATCTGATAAAATATGTGGTTTCTAGAGCGGAAAAAGTCAATTTACGAGGGAAATTTGTATGGGAGCTATACATAAATCTGAAACGATCTTGATTCCTCCTATTTATTTTCCATTACACATCTTATGTTTCCAATACACCAAAATGTTTCCAAGAAATGTCAGTTTTTAGCTGTCACCTACAAAACGTCGGAATTAAATTGACGCCGCTGCACTCATTTTTGTAAAAAGAGTTTGTTTTTTTTTTTGCTCTGAAAATCCATCTCCTGTATTAAATTATTTTACACACAAGTCAGTGACGTCATTTTTATTCCGATATTCATCATTTAGGTGTCATTCGAAAGGTATTAATTCCTTATATTTATTTTTCATATCAACTCTTACAAAACGTTTACAAGAAATATTTGGGCAAAAATTCATCATAAAACAAATAAGGAAAGGCTATAGTCGGGCGGGGCCGACTCTATGATTCACTCCACTTTCTATCCGAATACAATTTATTCGGTGAAAACGGGAACGATATTTGTATCCTGTAAATGAAATAGGTGAAATATAATATGCATAGTTTGGCTAAAATTGGTTAAACATTCGGGAGCACCATTTGTATTTGGACTATATCTAAATCTAAACCGATCTTATCCATGTCATGATATGTCATTTCTAGAGCGGAAAGTGTCAAATCGGGAGAGACATTTGTATGGGGGCTATATCTAAATCTGAACCGATCTTACCCACTTTCTGAATAGGTGTTTATAGTTGGATTATAAGATGTTTTGCCAAATTTAAATAATGTCGGGCTCAATATGTGGTTTCTAGAGCGGAAAATGTCAAATCGGGAGCGACTTTTGTGTGGGGGCTATATCGAAATCTGAACCGATCTTACCCACTTTCTGCATAGGTGTTTATAGTTGGATTATAAATTGTTTTGCCAAATTTAAAGAATATCGGGCTCAATATATGGTTTCTAGAGCGGAAAATGTCAAATCAGGAGCGACTTTTGTATGGGCGCTATATCTAAATCTGAACCGATCTTACCCACTTTCTGCATAGCTGTTTATAGTTTGATTATAGGATGTTTTGCCAAATTTAAAGAATATCGGGCTCAATATATGGTTTCTAGAGCGGAAAATTTAAATGGGGACCGATAAATCGGTAGCGACTTTTGTATGAGCTCTATATCTAAATCTGAACCGATATGCCTCAAATTAAATAGCGTTCGTCCTTGTCGCCAAAAACTTCGTTGTGCAAAGTTTTATTTGGTTCTGTCTACAATTGCGACTGGTATCGTGATTACAAGAATTGATGGACAGACGGACGGACATTGCTAAATCGAAGTCGATTCTAAGTCGATCGGTATAATTAACAATGGTTCTATTTCTTCCTTTTGGGTGTTACAAACAAATGCACAAAGACATAATACTCTCGTGGAGTGTATAAACATGATTTTTAGAGGTGTTTTCAGGAGCGTTTAGCTCACAGATGGCTTGACCCAGTGAAGAAATATTTTGCAGATCATCATTAAACAATCTAATTTTCATTTCTGGGGGGTGACCGCTGCAATTTATTTTCGTGACCCAGCCTAATATATATAGACACTTTTTGTGAATATTCACGAGCACTATCATTTCAAAATTTGAAATGGTTGAGATGAACTTTGGATATTCACCCTACCAATCACGGTTCCAAAATCATCTGGAAACCACATCTGCTCTAAGCATATGTAATTTCGTCAAGATATTTTCATACAATTCACCTCCATGATGGGTGTATACTAAGTTTGTAACACTTTCAAATATCGACCTGAGATCCTTTAAAGTATATACATTCTTTTTCGCCATAAAATTCGATGACGATCTAACCATGTGCGTCTGTCCATCCGACTGTTGAAAGCACGCTATCATCTATGCGAAGATAGCCATGACGTTCAAACTTCGCAAGAAAACGTCTAACAGTTTCTAGATCGGATGGAATTGAAAGTGGGCGAAATCGTTGCTGAGGGAAACCATTTCCCCACAAGAACCGAAAATATCCCTAATACTTCGATATTAAAAACATTTCTTGGAATATGTTTGCTTATATTTACATGATATTTGGGGTGCACATTCCCCTCAAACGTACATGGGCGATTCTTAATTGTAGGGGTTGAAATAGGACAAAAATGGTACCTATCAAACGACAACAGCTACTAACATGAATTCAGTGAATTCCTCTAATTGGGTGGACACGTAAAATACAGATGTTTTTCAAATTTGTTCTTTTAAGCGGGTAAAACGGGAATAGAGGGATAAAAATGGTACCAACAAAACTATTGCAGCGTGAATAATGACATTCGGTGTAGCATGTACACGTAAAATAAAGCCATTTTTAAAATTCGTACTTTTAGAGGGGAATAGAATAACGAAATTCGGTATGTACATTAGGGGTGAGATAGTGCACAACTCTTCAGAATTTTTTAAAAAGTTAGTATTTTTATGGGAGCCTCATTAAGAAGTAACGATAGTTTGATCGGAAAAACTTGGTGAAGGGAAAATTAATGGAGGTTTTAACCCAGCTACGGGCGACTTCGGGGCAGTTTTGTGCTTTACTGTCATAACAAAAAATATAACAAATTCGTATGGGCAACACCTTAAGGGTTGAAGATAGGAGGTAAATTTGTTCGGAGAAAATTCGGCGGTTGAAAAAATATTGGGGGTCGTTCGTACATTTGTCTCCACTAGCGGCCTCCTTGGACCAGTAAGAGCGGTGGGAACAAATTTTATAAAAAATAATTTTTGTATGGGATCCCTCTAACGAGTGGAAAAATAATGGTGATCGGTCTTATATTTAATACCTCTGGGGACTACTTCGAGGCATTTTTGGTGCTTCTTCTGTATTTTTAACCCTTTTCCCTCACCTTTGACCCCGATGAGCGCCCTCTTACTCTCACCCCACCACCCCCATTTTTTATCTCATGAACTTTTTTTCGAACCTCATAAAATTAGGGGTTCTAGCGTATCCTAATCGGACTCTTAAAATTCCCATACAGCACTATCCCACCCTAATAGACATGCAAAATCTAGGGATTTTTCAACAATTTTACTTTTATGTAATGAGAAAAGGGATAAAGTTGGTACCAATCCAACAGCTGCAGCTAGAATAATGAAAATCAGTGTATATTTTGCTCAGGTGCTTAGATTCTAAATTACGGGGGTTTTTCAATAAAGACTTGACAACCTTATTTTATATAAAAAGCAAATCATATTTCCAAAACTTTATGATCGACTTGAAATACAAACAAAACATTTATGAATGGAACACGACTTCGTTCATATTTTCGATGACTCGGTCACACATTTCGACCGTAACGGCCGCTATTTCGCGTTCAATTTTAGATATGTGTTCTTCTAATGTCGTCGGCTTGTTGGCGTAGACCAATGATTTAACGTAGCCCCAAAGTAAAAAGCCAATTTCCTGGTCCATTTCTTGAGACAACACGCTCACCAAACTAACTCTTCATTAAATCGATTGTAACGTGTGCTGTGTGGCTTGTGCACCGTCTTGTTGAAAACACGTGTCGTTTCCAATTCGGGCCAAAAATAATCGGTAATCATAACGCAATAACGACGAAAAAATATGGCAGAATGACGCCGCCGGCATGCAAAACCCACCAAACAGTGGTGATTCATGAAGCACATGTGGATTTTCACCAAGCCAATAACGCATATTTTGCTTATTGACAAACCCATTGATTCAAAAATGAGCTTTGTCACTGAAGATAATTTTGCGATGAAATTCATCATCTTGGCGCATTTTCTCCAGAGTCCAATCGGAGAACGTACGTCGCGTCAAATGATCCATCGCCTTCAATTCTTGAGTTAGCTTGATCTTGTATGGATGTAAACCAAGATCCTTACACAAAATACGCCATTCGCGACGACCAGTTCTTGAGAACGCCTCAGAATCGACTTATTTGGATCGTTTGCTACGGACGCCTGAACGGCATGAATTGATATTATTATACCCTATACCGCAGGGTAAAATGTCTTTGCGCATTTGTTTATAACACCAATAAGGAAGCGAGATAGACCCATCGTTTATTATACCGATCGACATAGAATCACTTTTTGAATCGATTTAATCATGTCCGTCTGTCTGTCCGCCTGTTCGTCCGACCATCTATTATCACGATACGGTCGCAATTATTGTCCTATTCTAACGAAACTTGACACAAACGATTTCTTCGCGTCAAAGACAGACGCTATTTAATTAAGCAATTATTGTCCTATTCTAACGAAACTTGACACAAACGATTTCTTCGCGTCAAAGACGGACGCTATTTAATTAAGCAAATCGGTTCAGATTTAGATATAGCCACCATACAAACGTTGCTCCCAATTTCTCTTTTCTTGCTCTAGAAGTCACATAATTTAAGCGATTTTCATCAAATTTTGTACAACTCCTTATATAACAGGTAGAAATATCTGTGCTGAAAATGGGTCAAATCGGTTCAGATTTAGATATAGCCACCATACAAATTTCGCATCCCTATTTGACATTTTCCGGCCTAGAAACTCTAAATTTAGCAGATTTTCTTCAAATTTTGCGCAACACCTTATATTTTAACTAGATACATTTCTGGTGGAAATGGGTCAAATCGGTTCAGATTTGGATATAGCTCCCATACAAATTTTGGCCCCGATTTGAGGTTAACCGCTGTGGAAATCACATACCTTAACCGATTTTCTTCAAATTCGGCAGGACAACTTATGTTTACACTAGAAACATCTATGGTAAAAGTGGATGAGATCGGTTCAGATTTATATATTGCTCCCATACAAATGGCGTTCTCGATTTTCACCGAATTGAATTGTAGTGGAGTAGAAAGTGTATGGAATCATATAGCCTCGACCGACTTTAGCCTTTCTTTACTTGTATTTCTTGTAGGTATTGTCGAGTAAAACAAAAATTTATATTTGAAATTTTGCAAGGCACCCCAAACATCTTGAGTTACAGATAAAAACTGTTTTTCGTATATTTGCCATTTATAAGCTATATATATTTTAATCAATTTTCTTCGAATTAGGGACAACTAGATAGATAGATCTCTCTCTAGAGCTATCGATCTATGGTGAAATTGGATTTGTATAATAATAAATGTTCTTCCTAATTTGTTCCTGGGGTCATCTATAGAAAAATTGGAGCACAATGATCCATGTTGTGAAAATGTTTCCATACAAATGACCTTCGCTATTTGACTTTTTAGCCCTCTAGAAGATCGACATCACTATCAACTGTGGTCAGATTTGCCGCTTAACATTATATTAACACTTGAAAATATATAATGTGAAAGCGAATCATATATTCAATATATAGTCATATAAAAGTCACCTGTAGTAGACGCAGGATAGACGTAGTTAATTAGACTCCGCAAGTGATTCTAAACCAGTGAGTGTGGATTGGTGTGTTTGACTTGGTGTGGCGGATGGTGGTGATTGTTTTGCACTATACTGATTACAATTCTCAAGGTTCAAATTATTAAAGGTAGTCTTGATGAAAATTGTCGATAAATCCTTTCGCTAGACGCAGTTTCAAAAAAGTAGATCAAGTCGATTTTGTTTTAGCAAGAAATCTTCATCAATTTTACCATATAAATCGTTCCATCGATACTAAACAACAGGGAGTGGTGTAGGGTATTCATTCTTATATTCCCATATACAAATGATAAGAATCCGTTCTGTTTGATAAAAATTTGAAAAACAAACATACAAGAGAGACTGAAAAATTCAATGAACACGAAAGAAGATAAAGACAATGCAAAGCTACAGTATTCCGTCGCAATAAGTTGAAACGTTAAGTTCTGTGATATTAGTATTAAAGTCTACTGTAATTTTTACATTTATTTATTTTAACTATACTAAGTGATGTCCAGTTTTTTATAATAATAAGTAATAATGACAGCTGTAATGCAAACTAATTGTAAGTAGAATTAATATTGTGTTAGAACAACAACATATGTGTAATTAAAAAATTTATTTGGTAGGATTTTCAAATAAACAGACCCCTGAAGAAGCTGGAAACAAGTTAGAGAATCGTTGGGTTAAAATGAAATAAATTAGTTTCATTTCAATAATAAGTTGGCCAAATTAGCCCGTATAACAAAATTGATGTTAATAAGAAAACAACATTGGTCATAACAAAATAACAATTTTATTATTTTTATGCGGTAAAAACTAACAATTCATCTGCAAAGATATATATACGTATAAATGGTTCAAATATACCCTAAAACTAAAGTCTCAGTTAAAAAAGGAATAGTCCAAGTTTTAAAATCACATTGTCTCGGGATTGTATGTGGAATACAAGTTAAGCGAGTAGTTTTCCAACGATTTCATATTTTCTGACCCTTGTTTGAATTACTACTAACTACTTTCGCTGAGCATATGATTATGCCTAAGAGTATTGGCTTAATAAATATATATGTATTTGGTTCCCTATAAGTGTTATGGACATATTTGTGTGTGCTCGCTGCCTGTTGGGTGGCTTTCTTATACTTTTTTCTTTGTACAGATACGCGATTTTCGAGGAAAAAACAAATGTCAGCATCATACATCTGTAAATGCCCATATGTATGTGTGTGTTTGTGGCATAAACAACAACAAAACCCCCAATCATAAAGCAAATGTCTTCAATTCCCCAATCCAAAGAGCAACAACCCGAGCAATGGAATCCCAAGGCTCAGCAAGAGCTTCAGAACCATGTAATCATGAAATAAAAATTGCCAATACAACCAAAAAACGTTGTTTTTTCTGAGACGGTTAAAATTTTGTTCAACCGAAAGGGACGAAGCACAAAAACATTAGAAACAAAACAGTTCCACGACAGAGAAATCAAAAAAAAAAATTGAAAGAAAAGAATGAAATATCTCTCCAACAAAGGACCAAGTATCCTTTTGGGCGGTGGCACAACAAGAAACGGATTAAAAGGGGGAACATAACGTGACTTGTTGTCTAGACCGACTGTGGGCTAATCTGCGATAATTCTCAATAGGGAATCGTTACTAAACTTTATGTGCTTCGTTGAGTGTTCCCTGGATATATGTGTCCGTTACGATGTATGGCGAACAGACATTTTATGCCATAAATAATAATTCAAATTTCGGGCAATTTAAAGAGATTTATTTCAATTTCAAGGAAATTTAAAGCCTCACCTGTTGCTATTGACTGTAAAAACCATTAATCATTCTAACAAGATTGTAGTCGTTATTGTCGCTATTCAATCTAGAACTGCTTTATAATTCTGTAAGTCTTTTTCGCAAAGAAGTGGGTGAGGTTCTGGCTGTGAAAATATTTTTCAAATATGTATATTTAGTAGTTTACTTTAAACCTACATAAGTATGATGGCAGACATATTTAGTTAATTGAATAAATGCAGCATTAGTTGCTATGGTCTTCATGCTGACTTATCATCGACAGCTGCAGTGAACAACAGTATTATGTTGATAAGTTTGTTTTCAAATGACCAAATGTGGACTGGGGAAATGTATACTACATTTCATTAAAATTTAACTCAATTGACCTTCAGTGTGAAGGTATGGTATCCGACCGATGATATTTTGATGATTTCATTGATATTTGATTTTCAAATAACGAATAATTTGAATAAATTGTCTTAAATAATCGAAAAAAACACAACTTTTCAGGAGAGCGAACAAATTGATTTTCCCCTTAATTTTAAGAGCAATTATGAATCATTCTTCTACAGTTTAATTTAAAGAGGATTGCTAATTGTTACGATTAAAAAGTTTTCAAAAATTCCTATTATTCGCAGTTTTATGGTTCATAGCCACTTTTGTACGTTTAAAATTGAGCATTATGAATGTTGAAATAACCACATACCATTTATGCCCAAATATATAATAAAGATTTATTGTATACTCGATAACGTTTTTCGTGAAATCTTGGTAATGTTTTATAGAAAACTCATTTTCTGTGATGTACACACCGAATATAAAGATTGCTTATTGCCCTTTTTCCAATTTTGTTAACAAAAAGTGGATATTGCGTGGTAAACAAAAAATACAACTTGGATATTTTTGGAAAATTTCCATTTTAGTGGCTAAAATGATTTTCACACATGACATTTTTGTTTTATGATTTTCTCGTGATCTAGCCAAACGGATCCGAAAGAATTTTTGTTTGTGTATTAAGAACCAATGTCACTTGTAGCATATATGTAGCCAGTCGCGAAAATCACTGTAATTGTTGATAAATCCAAAATTGCTTATATTTAAACTTTCTCAGATCAGGATTCTGAAACTTTTTTGACACAAATATTCCGAATGAAGTCAGCAATTATATGTCATAAAAATATTTTGGTATTTTCAAAATGATAAAAAGTTACGCGGGTTCTTCTAAAGATACAATTTTTGACTTTACAGCCACTATATGTCCTATTTAAGCCTGATAACTTGGGAACCAAAATGCTATTAACCGCGAAATGATGGAATTTGATAATTCGATATGGCCTAAATCTAGAAATATGCTTTAAACAAAATGCTACTCCATTTTTGAACTATATTATTAAAATTATTTTTATGTTCATAGCCACTTTTGCAGTCACAAATTAACGTGTGAGTAGATAGCCAAATCAGAAAAAAATTAAAAAAATGGTTTTGAAAAAAAAAATTCTTCTCCAAATTGATGTGACAGATGACATCCAAATCTGAGAATAGTTTGGCATTAACAACTCATTTTCGAGAAAATGGTTCATAGCCACTTATGAATGAATATAAGCCCTCGATATATTTTTCGTACAAATGGTAAAATCAAAATTTGTTTTGTATTACAAATTGATTTTTAATGTTATGCTAAATTCCGGCGGAGCTGGCTATATGATACCTTCAACCCTTTTCAAGGTATTGTTGCCAAACCTGGATATCTTAAATTTGCATTGAATATATAACACAACACTGTTCAAAATTTTACCCTAAAATATGAAATGTGACAAGAAAACAAACAGAGGCGACAAACAGAAGCATTGCCGAATGTGGTACGCTTTCATAATAGTCTTTTTAAAGTGAAATATAGAGTGATCAAAAACGAAACCGAAAACCGGGCCAACCGGATTTTTCAAAATCGTTTTATTAAATCACGGTTTTCGGAAAACCGGGGTTTTAAGTCGGCTTCAAATCAAAATCTGTTTCGTGTGACGTATGTCGAAATTTATTTCGATTGTATGAAATCGAAATGTGTAAGCAGTGATGGCGTCGACCGTTGACATTGATGGCCACCCTATTCGCGAACTTATAGACGCCTTCGTGATAAACGCATTTGATGGTCTTGTGCTTTTAATTTCAGCGCCAAATGGATGTTATATGGGGCCAAGATCTTTGAGCAAAATTTTAGGTGGACTGGATTACGTGTGCCATACAAATCACGAAGACGTCTACAAATTTTCGCGAATTGATGACTGATTTTTTAAAGTAAACTTGAAAAAAATTTTCAAAGTAAGTTTGATACCTATGATTGTTGACATAAAAATCAATATGTCCTATCCTATATGGTAAGCGGAAAATCTGACCAATGTTGTCGACTTTACATAGAAGTACAGTACCATATTACGAAAATTGTGATATTTTTAATGTATATGCGCACTGTATAAAATTTACTACTATATATAAATACAATGCTGTAATTGTGAAAGTGAACGTAAGTTGATTGTCAGTCGCCATTAGGGAGAAGCATTTTCAGATATAGACAAAGTTTTATTTTGATAAGAAAAGTACGAATGGGGATTCGCCCCATTCTGATCCCAAATATACAAATTAAAAAAAAAAAAAACTTTTTGTTTTGTGTCTTCATAGTCAGAATGTATACACCGAATTTCATGATTTCAACTTAAGCGGTTTGGTAGGTCTCATTTTTATCCCACTTTTTCAATTATATCCCTTAAAAGTACGAATTTCGAAAAACCACTCTATTTTATGTGTCTATGCAATTAGAGGGATGTATACACTGAATTTCATGATTCCAGCTGTTGTCGTATCATTATTACCATATTATCTCTTTTTGTCCCATTTCGCCCGCTAAAACTTTTATTTTCTTTGTGGTGCTTCCAAGCTACAAAAGGAATTTCCGCAACAAATTTCAAATATATGAAAATCAGAAATTTAATAAATAAGCCAAGGCTACGAATTATACTATGTATATATATAATGGAAATAAATATAAATAAATATAAGTAAATATAAGGCAGCAATCATAAATGCCCTAAATATTGGGGGATAGAGAGTGTATTTTCAGCTACAGTCGTTTAGTTGGTTGTATTTCCATCCTATATAAATTTTGAAAATACCTTATCTCTCACGTACGCAGTATAAGAAAACTTCATGAATCTACATTTTTTTTGTAGTAAAAGCAACAAAATAAAGTACGAATTTGGAAAAAATATTTTACGTGGTTATGCAGTCAGAGGAATGTTTACACCGAATCCCATGATTCTATCTCCGGCTATTTTGTTGGTACCATTTTTATCCCCTTTTTCGCATTTTACCCCTTAAATGTACGACTTTCGAAAATC
Source organism: Polietes domitor (assembly GCA_947397865.1). Lineage (NCBI taxonomy): Eukaryota > Metazoa > Arthropoda > Insecta > Diptera > Muscidae > Polietes > Polietes domitor. The sequence goes on from OX377618.1 coordinate 50,764,809, forward strand.
TATTTATTTAACGTATTTATTTATTTATTAATTTCAGTCTATGGTCATTATGATCCTTACAGACTACCTTAAATAGGAGTAAAATAAATATAGTATTTCATTAAAATTTGACAGCGAAAATGAAAAATCTAAATTGAATTTGTTATTTATATTATTAAATTCTTTTAGAGCACGTAAAATAGGTTCATTAAGAGCATAATTACATCTATGCATAGGTATGTTAAAGTATTCCGAAGTACGCGAATCCCTAGCAGGGATATTGAACAATGCGACTAAGCAATAAAGGACAGTCTATTTTTCCAGAAATTAATTTGAAAATAAATAACACAGACATTTTGGAACGCCGATTGGCTAATGTATCCAAATGTATGAGTAAACACCTGGATTCATAAAAAGGCCTAGGATCAGTGAAGTTAATAGAAAACAAAGCAAAATTAATAAATTTCTTTTGTAGTCGTTCAATGCGGTTTATGTGATTAACATAAAATGGACTCCAAACCATAGAAGCATATTCCAATTTTGATCTAACAAAAGTAACATAAAACAATTTGCGAGTGTAAGGATTTATAAAGACCTTACTATTGCGCCTTATGAATGCCAGAACTGCATAAGCCCTTGGAATAACATAATCAATATGTAACCTAAAACTCAATTTACTGTCAAAGACAACACCAAAAGTTGATAGTCCAATTTACTATCAATTTTTGCTAATAACTCTTTGTTAATATAGTATTTAGAGCTAATCATCTTTACGCGCCTTCCAAAAGGAAGGTGAGCACATTTCGCAACATTCAGCGGCAACATATACACTTCACACCAAGTCAAAACACGATCAATAAGAGGGATGTACACACCGAATTTCATCATTCTAGCTGCAGCCATTGGGTATTTGGTACCATTTTTATCCCACTGCTACCATTGAATACCTTAAAAGTACGAATTTGGAAAAACCTTTTTATTTTTCGAGTCTACTCAGTCAGAGGAATATATACAGCGAATTTCATGGTTCTGGTTGCATCCATTTGTTTAGTACAATTTTTATCCCCTTTTTCCATTTTACACCCTAAAAGTACGAATTTCAAAAAATCTGTTATTTTACTTGTCTACTCATTTCATTATTCTAGGTGTAGCCGTTTGGTTGGTACTACTTTTATCCCTCTATCCCCATTTAACCCGTTAAAAGTACGAATTTAGACAATACTTTTACATTATACTTTTATATTATGTATCTACTCTATTAGAAGAATGTACACGCCAAATTTTATTTTTTTTCTATCTGTTGCCGTTTATAGGTACCATTTTTATCCCATTCGCCCCCTACAAATAAAAATCACTCTGTGGTGCCCTTTTATGCAATAAAGGAAATGCGCATTGCAAATATCAATTAAATACAAGCTAATATTCTCAAAAAACATGATGAAATACTCTAAATATTAATGGGAAAAATTATTCCCTCTGGGCCGATTTCGCCCACATTCAATCCCAACCGATCTGCAACCATAAGAACCATTTAGGAAAATTTGAACCTCCTAGCTCATTTCATTCGGAAGCTAGCGTGCTTTCAAAAGACAGACAGACGGACAGACAGACCAGACCAGAATATATATACTTTATGGGGTCTCCAATGAATATTTTAAGGTGTTACAAACGGAATGACAAAGTGAATATAGCCCCATCCTTAGGTGGATGGTATAAAAAAGTATAAAATATTTCATTGTACATAGGATAAGGGCAATACTGTGGGAAGTACTACAAGGGGCTTGTCAAAAGCATAAATATGTCATAGGATTAAAGGGATTACAAAAATATTGAGCAAATATAAAATTGCAACTGATTTATATAAGTCTTATTTTAACCAAAGCTTATGGAAATTTGTGTGTGAGGTACCAAAAGGAGTATGGCAATATCTCACAAATTAAATTTTAGAATTTGTTGATGGGGTATTTCTTTTGATTATTTCTTTAGTTTGGATTTTGCGTTGGGAGCTTGGCCAAAAATTTTCAATTAGGAAAATTAAGCATGGGCATTAGCACCTTTGCGGAATGATGCGATGATATCCCTGGATATTCAAAATGTGGGATTTTTTCTATCGCATTTGTGTAATTCCAGCCAACAACTCATTCTTGCGCGCGTGTGTTTAGCAAGAGACAAGTTATATCTTCCCAATTGAAAGTTCTTAAGCTTGTCTACTTAAACGATATCTATTATATAAATTTTTATCAGGTGAATGAAAACACAAATAGGCAGAAATGTCAAGTGATTTAAGTTGAAAAGAAAGTGAACATTGTAATTTCGCAAAGAAATTTGCATTTTTTGTATCATTTCCAAAGATATGACCTATTATGTGAAAAAACCTCATAAAAAACATTAATGGCATTTTCGTGTTTTGCTACTCGAATTACATACGAAAAACAACAAGTAAGGAAAGGCTAAAGTCGGGCGGGGCCGACTCTATGATACACTCCACTTTCTACCCGAATACAATTTAATTCGGTGAAAAAGTGAAAACGGGAAGGATTTTTGTATTCTGTAAATTTATGTGTTTGACATAAAATGTTAAATCGGAAAGGACATTTGTATGGGGGTATATTGAAATCTAGAACGAAATAGGTCAAATATAATATGTATAGTTTGGCCAAAATCGGTTAAATATTTGGGAGCAACATTTGTATTTGGGCTATATCTAAATTTGAACCGATCTTACCCACTTTAGAATTTTTACTTGGATTATAAGCTGCTGTGCCAAATTTAAAGTAGATGGAGTACAATATATGGTTTCTAAAGCGGCAAAAGTCAAATCGGGAGCGACATTTGTATGTGGGTTATATATAAATCTGAACCGATCTTACCCACTTTCTGCATAGATGTTTCTAGTTGGATTATAAGATGTTGTGCCAAATTTAAAGAAAATCGGGTACAATATGTCGTTTCTACAACGGAAAATGTCAAATTGGGAGCGAAATTTTTATGGGGGCTATATCTTTATTTGAACCGATCTTACCTAATTTTTGCATATGTGTTTCTAGTTGGATTATAAGATGTTGTGTCAAATTTAAAGAAAATTGGGTACAATATGGGGTTTATAGAGCGGAAAATGTCAAATTAGGAGCGACATTTGTATGGGCGCTATATCTAAATCTGAACCGATTTGCCAGAAATTAAATAGCGTTTGTCCTTGAACCACAAAACTTATTCATTCAATTTTTGTTAAGATCGGACTATAATTGCGACTTGTAATTTGATTACAACAATAGATGGACAGACAGACAGATAGATAGACAGACGAACATTACTAAATCGACTCAGAAAGTGATTCTAAGTCGATCGGTATACTTAACAATGGGTCTATCTCGCTTCCTTCTGGGTGTTACAAACAAATGCACAAAGTCATAATACTCTCGTGGAGTGTATAAAAAGGCGTAAATTCTAGACAAAATTGTGTTCATATTTTGCCTCTAGTGTTATTTATTTATACTTTATTTGCTTTGTTTTAAATCATTTTAAAATAGCAGTTGAGGTCCAATGAAAAATACGTATGGATGCCAACTCCCCAAGAAGGTTGAGAAGATTACAATATGAACATGAATAATGAAGGTACTTAATATTACTTCACGTAGACATACATATGTACCAGTTCGCAGTTAAATATCGTCCTCACACATACACACACTTAGACGTGCTGAATATTTCCAAAGAAATTCATTTGCAAGATTCTCATATTCACGCAGACATATCCTTTAACACAGATTCACAATATCAATACCCGCAAACAAATAAGTGATGTTTTCATATGTTCTTCCTTACAAATATATAAACATTTATTGCTTTTAGACAATAAAAATGGCACACACAAGCAGCACATCTGCATTTACACTCACTCATTGGGGGGGAGTAAGGAACACGCATCCAAAGTCAACCATCGTTCAATCATCACCACAGTTTTGAGGAAAACATCTCCAGGCCCAGCATTTGATTCGGTCGTTACCATGTCCCTTTATGACTTGAACTTGGTTTCCAGCAAGGTCTGAGCTATACATGCACTCAACCATATATACGCTATTGTACGGCTGAAAACAAGATTCTTTTCCTCTTATCTTGACATACGAACAACTTGTAAAATTTTTAATGGCATCAGCCTTTTGTGTTACAAGCTGTGTCTCGTTCTTATCAGTGCCAGGGGTGCAGGAGGGGATGAGGAGGTTTGAAACAGATTTTTGCACAAAGGCTCTTGTCAAAATAATAAATCAATTGCAAGGCATAACGCCGGCAAGTTGAGGGGGTGGTGGCAAGAGGTCAGGGTGGGGGATGCGTTTTTGTTCCTTTGTGAGATGAGTCCCAACTAAATCATCGAAAATAAGTGACAAAAACCTTTCATTCATTCCCTCATTCGCTCATTCAAGTGATAACTAAGGCATAAAACACCATTGATTATTTATAATGACAGCATTATCAGGGGTGAGGAATCAAAAAACAGGGACTGGGTACTGTCGCACAGTGGTAGCAAAAGAAAAACTTTGTTTTGTCTAAAACAAGTGGTGGACTACATTTTTCATTCTTCCCCATTGTCAAAATATTCACATTTGAGAAAATTGTTCTGGGATTATTTTGACAGTGACAGTTTTAGTATTATGAAAGAGAGCAATAAAATAAAGCAAAATCTAAATACTAACTAATAAGAGAAAATTATAAATATTAGCACCTAGCCACAGATTTAAGGATATGAGTCCATCAAGAAGACGGATGTCATACTGCTCGTATAATAATTCAATAACATTTGGTGTCAGTCTTCTCTCGTTTTGGTTATCATAATTGTTCCCATTTTCACAGATTTTCTTCAATTTTGGCAAAACACGTTATATTTTAAATAGAAACATATTTGGTGAGATGTTCGGTTCACACTGATATATAACTCCCATACAAATTCCGATCGTCTTTTAAGTTCTAGAAACAACGTATTTTAACATATTTTGAAAAACACATTATAGTTTAACTAGAGCACTAATGGTCAAACTGGATCATTTCATGATTTGATAAAGCTAGAGATGTCGAAACCAAAAACCGGTTAACCAGTACACACTGGTCATTTATGCCATTTTTATGGCATAAAGTCAAGAAATAAAGATACAATCTTGTAATTTTGCACATTAAAAAATGAAAATAAAATTGTTCCGGTCGGACTCGCCCACTATCACTGGGACCAACATAATTATTACCCTGGGTGACCAAAAACAAAATTTTATGAAAGCTTAAAAGAATAGAACTAATTTTTCTTTGAAGGACAATGTTTTTCTGAACATTATTACAAAAACAAAATATAACATAAAAATATTCGACTTGACACTCCAATTTAAATAAGTATTTCAGGAAATAAAATAAAATGTCTACATGTATACAGAAAACTGCTTGACGTTCCTGTATAACGTATTTCCAACAAGAGGTGTAATATTCAAAGAAAAAATTAATTTTTTGATATAAATGATCGGATGTTTATTTCATAATAAAGAGGAAGGTATGCCGTTAATAATGAAAAACAACATAAGCCAAATGGCCACCACGACCACGCTTACTTATTCAAAGAAAATGTTATTTTTTGAGATAAATGATCGGATGTTTATTTCATAATAAAGAGGAAGGTATGCCGTTAATAATGAAAAACAACATCAGCCAAATGGCCACCACGACCACGCTTACAGGACCATATCCTTTTCATGAAATTTTCCATAACCAAATTGCAAAGTGGCTGCCCTAGTCCTCGATAGCCTCACGAATTATATCTTTTGAGATATTGAATCGACGCTGGGCTGTTCGCGTAGACCTTATCTTTCACGTGGCCCCAGAGGAACAAGTCGCAAGGTGTTAAATCTCGGTGGCCTCTTCGAGAGATAACACGGTCCGGAAATTTTTCCCGTAAAAAAGCAATGGTTTCGTTTCGACCATAAAAAATCATTAATCAGCTCTCGCTAGCGCAATCCATTCACCGTAACTGTTGATCCAACCTCATTTTCGAAAAAGTAAGGTCCAATGACCCCGCCGGACCATAAACCGCACCAGAGGATGGAGAGGGTTCTCTCTTGGATTTTCCGAGCCACTTCGTGGGATAGGGTATTATAAGTTAGTTTTTTTTTTTTTTTTTTTTTTTTTTTATTATTAGTCTATAGATACAAATATCCTTACAGACTAAAAGACTAATATACATATATACACTTATGAATTACTTAATTTTTAGGTATTTAAATACAAAATAATTTTTCTTTTAATAGAGTTTTTATTTTCCGATAATTCAATGATGTGGTAGTATTTATTAAATTGAACACATAAGCGGCGGAACGGATCATTATTAGCGTAATTTGTGCGGAAGTAATCAATGTGAATCAACTGAAAATTTCTAGTAGGTCTATGAGGTATATTTATAAACATTCTGTTCATGATAAAATTTGAATCAATGTTGCCCTGTAAAACATTCATCAGGAAAGTAATGTTCAGCATAGTACGACGACTTCTCAAAGATGGTAATTTAATAAGATTAAGTCTATACTCATATGACGGCAGTGTACGGGGGTTCCACCCACGTCCACGTAGACAAAATAAGAGGAATTGTTTTTGCACAGATTCAATAATGTTACTATGAATAGTGTAAGATGGATCCCATATAACAGAACCATACTCAAGTATACAGCGAACCAAAGAGGTATATAATTGCTTAGTGACTGAAAGATCAGAAAACTCCTTACTCCAACGCTTCATAAAACCAAGAGCACTATAAGCTTTGTTTACTATCATTGAAATGTGAAGTCGAAAGTTCAGACGTTGATCTAATAAGATTCCGAGGTCCAGAAAAGTATCTACAGTATCAAGTTCTTGATCACCAAGGAAATAATTGGTTCTAGGATGTTTAACTCTAGAAAATGCTATATGTTTACATTTCAAAATATTTAGTTCCATTAAATTTACTTTACACCATTCATAAAAGCAATCAAGATCAGATTGTAGGTAATATTGCTCCAACGGGTCTTTAAACGACCGAAATATTTTCACATCATCAGCATACATTAGAATATTGGAATGTCGAATTACAGATGGAAGGTCATTAATAAATAGTGTAAATAAGACAGGGCCAAGATGACTTCCTTGTGGTACACCGGAAGACACCAAAATTTCCTTTGAAATAGCATTTCCGAATTTTACCCTTTGGATTCGACCACATAAATAGCATTTTAACCAAGATAATAATAAGTTACTAAAGCCCATATAATCTAATTTTTTCAAGAGAAGGTTATGATTAACTTTATCAAAAGCCTTACTAAAATCTGTGTAAATCGTATCCGTTTGCATTCGGCTTTTAAATCCATCATTCACAACTGTAGTAAGTTCCAATATATTCGTTATGGTTGATCGGGATCTACGAAATCCGTGTTGACAACAGGACAACAATGACGAAACTTGATGAGATAACATGTCAGTTACAATTTTCTCCAAAAGCTTTGGAATAGCGCTAAGTTTTGCAATGCCTCTATAATTCGATACGTCCATCTTGCTACCAGATTTAAACATTGGGATTATATATGATTCTTTCCAAAGAGGTGGTAAATAACCATAACATAATGATCTATTAAATATTAAGCAGAGAGGATACGAAAGAACATCAGCACAATATTTTAGTATGTTAGTGGGAATTCCATCAGGACCAGGATTAAATGTACTCTTTAATGACTTCAAATTTTCCAAGACCGTACACCTACTTATATAAGAAACATTTACTGGTGAATATTCAACAATGTTATAAGGATAAGAACTTGACTGATCAAATGTTTTATTAGAGTAAGTCGTTGAAAAAAAGTTAGCAAATATGTTACTAATTGATATATCATCATCAGCAACAATGGGGCCAAATTTCAAAGAGTTTGGAAAAGTACGTAATCGGCGTTTGGAATTTACAAATTTATAGAAAGATTTAGGATTACTTTTCAGTTGGTTTTTCATAGATATCACGTAATTATTGTATGCTCTTCTGTTCTCAGTATTGTAATTAGATCTTGCGATGGAATATTTAGAAAAGTCAGTAGAAGAACCAGTTTTTTTGTATCTTTTAAATAATTTGTTTTTCTTATTCTTGAATCTTGCCAGTTGATTAGTGTTCCAAGGTGGGCCAATATTGTCACGTTTTAATATTTTAGGAACTGATTTAGAAATACAATTATGCAATGCACTGTAGAAATTTTCTATCACAACGTCTAAAACCTTGGACGAGAGAATATCATTCCAATTAATAGTGGATAAAAGTGTGTTGAGTTTAGAGTAATCTGTTTTAGAAAAACAGTATTCTTTTTTACTTTTAATACATTTTGAAGTGTTTGTAAAAGAGTTTGAAGGAATCATTATTTTTAAATCAATTGTAGGATGATAGCGATCTTCAGGGTGTGTCACCGGATTAGACGAGTTCAGCAAAACTTCCGACGGTTGGTTGACAAAAATTAGATCTAAAAGTTTACCAAATGAATTATAAACGTTATTAACTTGAGATAGTCCATAATCTAACAATGATTCAATGTATTCATTAACACAGGTGTTTACAATAACAGGCAATAGAACATTCGAGTCAAATAACTGATTCCAAGTGATAACAGGTAAGTTGAAATCACCAAGAACAATTAGGATGTCACGTGAAGTCGAAGATTTGAAAGCCAATTTAATTGCGGAAACATGTTTGGTGTAAAATGAAACATCAGAACCGGGAGGAATGTAAGAACATGAAACGAATAAAGAAAAAGTTCTAAATCGAACTTTTACTGCTACAAATTCAATACCAACAACGGAAGATAGTATAATTTGTTCGGCAGAAAAGTCGATGGAGACTGCAATTAGAACCCCACCACCTGTTTTTTTACTTTTATCCACACGATCACATCTGAATATCTGATACTTTCCACATAGAATTTCGGAATTTAAAATTTTTTCTGTAAGCCAAGTTTCAGTAAAGGTAATAATATGATAATTCATATTGAAACTATCAATATATAAATTAGTTAATTTAGAATTTAGTTTCGCGCCAAATGTTTGTAACACCAAGAAATAATCGAGCTAGTCCCACCTTTAAGTATACGGATCGGCTTAGAATCACCAGCTGAGTCGATTTAACGATGTCTGTCTGTCTTTCCATCTGCTGTCCATCTAAGCTTGTTCGCACTCTACAGGTCGCTATTGTTGTCCGATTGTCATGAGACTTGGCAGAAGTTATTTTTTCTGGCCAAGGACCATCGGTATTGAATTTGGAGGAAATCGGTTCAGATTTAGAAATAGCCCCCGATTTGACTTATAAAGCACATATAGTTAGTACCCGATTTTCTTCAAATTTGGCTTAACACCTTATAATCAAACTAGAAATACCTGTGGCGAAAGCGGGTTAGATCGGTTCAGATTTAGATATGGCCCAATACAAATGTCGCTCCCGATTTGACATTTTCCGCTCTAGAAACCACATATTGAGCCCGATTTTCTTTAAATTTGGTACAACATCTTATAATCGAACTAGAAACACCTATGCAGAATGTGGGTAAGATCGGTTCAGATTTAGATATAGCCCCTATATAAATGTCGGTCACTATTTCACTTTTTCCGCTGTAGAAACCACATCTTGTACCCGATTTTCTTTACATTTGGCACAACATCTTATTATCCAACTAGAAACACCTATGCAAAAATTGGTTCAGATTTAGATATAGCCGCCATACAAATGTCGCTCACTATTTCGGTGACAGATTTAGATATAGCCTCCATACAAATGTCGCCCCGATTTGACTTTTTCCGCTCTAAAATCCACATCTTGCAAATGATTTTCTTTAAAATTGGCACAACATTTTATAATCGAACTAAAAACACCTATGGTGAAAGTGGGTAAGATCGGTTCAGATTTTTTTTCGGTTCAAATGTTGCTCCCGAATGTTTATCCAATTTTGGCAAAACTTAACATATTATATTTCACCAGTAAACATACATGGTGAAAGCGGGTCACATCGTTTCAGATTTCAATATAACCGCATACAAATGTCCTTCCCGATTTAATATTTTTTGTCAAACACATTCATTTACAGGATGCAAAAATCCTTCCCGTTTTCACTTTATTACCGAATTGAATTGTAATGAGATAGAAAGTCCGTCCGTCTTTAGCCTTTCCTTACTTGTTTGGGAGATGCCCATATGTCCATACTTTGGTATAAGCCAAATGGGGCCCCATTCTGACCTACTACAGCTCTAGAAACTACATCTTACATCGTATCTTCATCAAATTTTGCAGATCATGATATTTTTCAACTAGGAATATCTACCGTGAATGAGAAGTATATAGGCCCACGTTTTGGACCAGGCCCAAAATGTTGTTAGAGGCCCCCTTTTGAAATGTCGGTCCGATTCATCCTATTACTACTGTATAATTTGTATTTGTCTGTCGGATAATTGGATCAATTACCACATTATTAACCATATACGTTAAATATGACTAAAGATGAATTTATAATAAATGTATATGAACTACATAAAATTGCTCCCATGGAATACCTGGTTTTAGTAATCAAAGCGAGGTACATACGCAGGGAGTGGTGTAGGGTATTATATAGTCGGCCCGGCCCGACTTTAGTCTTTCCTTACTTGTTAGTAATGGCGTAGTTTCTACTTGTCAAATATCAAAGATTAAAAGCTTCAATCGTGACAGCTACCGAAATACCGGGTGATTCACAATAACACCTCTTGTTGGAAAACCCTGTACAACATATTAAAGGTACTTGCAATACCATAAAATCTGATTCTGAGATATGATCAAAGATATGGCTAATCGAAAGTTTTACTGAAATAAAGTGGCAATTGACAAAAAAACTCCGTCGAGATATTAATTCCACCACACACTCAGGTGAACACTTTCACATTTACACTATGACTCGATATTTATAGGTTATGCTCACATCGAATTTACAACGAAAATTACAACACTTAAGAAAACTGAGAAGACTACTGTAATCACAAAATGTTAAAAATATTTTTTTTAACTACTTACGCCGGCCTTCAATTTCAATAATATAGTCACTTAAATTTTTCCTGTTTACGCCTTAATTCTAAGTATTTTGTATAACTGTTTTAGACCAGAATTAATTCTGCTTGTTTCAACGCAAACTTTCAATACCTCTCAGGCTTCCGGTGTTACCACCTAGTTTTCTGCAATATTTTTTTTGATTGCTTGGAGGGTTGCCATTAAGGAAATATATACACATTTAAAATTTCCAATTTAAATTTTTTGAATTTCTGCCAAAAAATATGGACTTTAACCATTACCATAAACTGCAAATTATATTTTTTATTTAAATGTATGACCATGTTCCCTCCACAAAATTTTTTGAACATTCCTACCCCCTAATAGCCTCCATACAAAAACTATTTTTTTTAATTTGCTCCCACCACTCTAACTGCCCCTAATGGAGTCATGTATGAAACCCCCAATATTTGTTCAGCCCCGATATTTTCTCAGAACACACCTACCCACCATCTGCAACCCTTAAGGTGGCCCCCATACACTCTAGCTTTCCCTAATGGAGTCATGTATGACTAACCCCCAATATTTGGTTCAGGCCCGATAATTTCTCAGAACACACCTACCCACCATCTGCAACCCTTATGGTGGCCCCCATACATTTTCCTATTTTTTAGTGGGGGTCGGTCCCACTCGCCTCCGAGGCAGTTTTGGGACTTGTTGTGCATTTTTACCCCTTTTCATTCACTTTTGACCCCGAGAAGCGTCCTCACCCCAACAGCCCCAGTTTTTGGCTCATAAATTGTTTTCGAACCTCACAAAAAATGGGGTTCTAATATATACAAATCGAACTCCTAAAATTACCATACAACACCATCCCACCCCTAGTCTATAATTATGTTTTTTATTGATTGATAGCCCTTGGCTATATATCAATGTAATTCTTCAGAAAGGCAAATCATGAATTTCGAAATTCTATTATCTTTACACCTAATTTTACAATTCTAGCTACAGCCGTTTGCATGGTACCACTTTCATCTCTACTAACACATATTATGCGCAAAAGTACGAATTTAGAGAAATAACTTTTGTTTTGTGCGCTTAAGAAGACTGAGACTGAGTGGCCCCATTCGTATTAGGGCTGTTTTTACTTTTAGCCGGGATAACATGCTGCTATTACAAAAACGTTAATAAAAAGTTAATTTTTTAATCAAAATAAAAAATATTTTTTCAAATTGTCGCAAACTACAGTATAAATATATACATAAAGTTGACTTACACTGGATCTATGTTAAGTTCAAAATTATTAACTTCAAATATTTTTTCAAGATTTGCTAACCCTTTCGCCCCTAAAGTTGGTTATAAGCAACATCACTAGTTTGTATCATTAGAATCAAATAGTTGTCAGAGTTAGTAATTTTTATACCCTACACCACTTTGTGGAATAGGGTATTATAAGTTAGTTTCGCGCCAAATGTTTGTAACACCAAGAAATAATCGAGCTAGACCCACCTTTAAGTATACCGATCGGCTTAGAATCATCAGCTGAGTCGATTTAACGATGTCTGTCTGTCCGTCTGCTGTCCATCTAAGCTTGTTTGCACTCTACAGGTCGCAATTGTTGTCCGATTGTCATGAAACTTGGCAGAAGTTACTTTTTCTGGCCAATGACCATCGGTATTGAATTTGAATTTGGAAATCGGTTCAGATTTAGATATAGCCCCCATACAAATGTCGCTCCCGAATTGACTTTTTCCGCCCTATAAAGCACATATAGTACCCGATTTTCTTCAAATTTGGCACAACATCTTATAATCCAACTAGAAACACGTATGCAAAAATTGGGTAAGAGCGGTTCAGATTTAGATATAGCCCCCATACAAATGTCGCTCCCGATTTGACATTTTCCGCTCTAGAAACGAAATAATAAACCCGATTTTCTTTAAATTTGGCACAACATCTTATAATCCAACTAGAGACACGTATGCAAAAATTGGGTAAGATCGGTTCAGATTTAGTTATAGCCCCCATACAAATGTCGCTCCCGATTTGACATTTTCCGCTCTAGAAAAGACATATTGTAACCGATTTTCTTTAAATTTTGCAGAACATCTTATAATCCAACTAGAAGCACGTATGCAAAAATTGGGTAAGATCGGTTCAGATTTAGATATAGCCCCCATACAAATGTCGCTCCCGATTTCACTTTTTCCGCTTTAGAAACGACATATTGTAACCGATTTTCTTTAAATTTTGCAGAACATCTTATAATCCAACTAGAAATACGTATGCAAATATTGGGTAAGATCGGTTCAGATTTAGATATAGCCCCCATACAAATGTCGCTCCCGATTTGACATTTTCCGCTCTAGAAAAGACATATTGTAACCGATTTTCTTTAAATTTTGCAGAACATCTTATAATCTAACTAGAAACACGTATGCAAAAATTGGGTAAGATCGGTTCAGATTTAGATATAGCCCCCATACAAATGTCGCTCCCGATTTCACTTTTTCCGCTTTAGAAACGACATATTGTAACCGATTTTCTTTAAATTTTGCAGAACATCTTATAATCCACCTAGAAATACGTATGCAAAAATTGGGTAAGATCGGTTCAGATTTAGATATAGCCCCCATGCAAATGTCGCTCCCGATTTGACATTTTCCGCTCTAGAAAAGACATATTGTAACCGATTTTCTTTAAATATTGCAGAACATCTTATAATCCAACTAGAAACACGTATGCAAAAATTGGGTAAGATCGGTTCAGATTTAGATATAGCTCCCATACAAATGTCGCTCCCGATTTCACTTTTTCCGCTCTAGAAACGACATAATGTACCCGATCTTCTTTAAATTTGGCAGAACATCTTATAATCCAACTAGAAACACGTGTGCAAAAATTGGGTAAGATCGGTTCAGATTTAGATATAGCCCCCATACAAATGTCGCTCCCGATTTGACATTTTCCGCTCTAGAAACGAAATAATAAACCCGATTTTCTTTAAATTTGGCACAACATCTTATAATCCAACTAGAGACACGTATGCAAAAATTGGGTAAGATCGGTTCAGATTTAGTTATAGCCCCCATACAAATGTCGCTCCCGATTTGACATTTTCCGCTCTAGAAAAGACATATTGTAACCGATTTTCTTTAAATTTTGCAGAACATCTTATAGTCCAACTAGAAGCACGTATGCAAAAATTGGGTAAGATCGGTTCAGATTTAGATATAGCCCCCATACAAATGTCGCTCCCGATTTCACTTTTTCCGCTTTAGAAACGACATATTGTAACCGATTTTCTTTAAATTTTGCAGAACATCTTATAATCCAACTAGAAATACGTATGCAAATATTGGGTAAGATCGGTTCAGATTTAGATATAGCCCCCATGCAAATGTCGCTCCCGATTTGACATTTTCCGCTCTAGAAAAGACATATTGTAACCGATTTTCTTTAAATTTTGCAGAACATCTTATAATCCAACTAGAAACACGTATGCAAAAATTGGGTAAGATCGGTTCAGATTTAGATATAGCCCCCATACAAATGTCGCTCCCGATTTCACTTTTTCCGCTTTAGAAACGACATATTGTAACCGATTTTCTTTAAATTTTGCAGAACATCTTATAATCCAACTAGAAATACGTATGCAAAAATTGGGTAAGATCGGTTCAGATTTAGATATAGCCCCATACAAATGTCGCTCCCGATTTGACATTTTCCGCTCTAGAAAAGACATATTGTAACCGATTTTCTTTAAATTTTGCAGAACATCTTATAATCCAACTAGAAACACGTATGCAAATATTCGGTAAGATCGGTTCAGATTTAGATATAGCCCCCATACAAATGTCGCTCCCGATTTGACATTTTCCGCTCTAGAAAAGACATATTGTAACAGATTTTCTTTAAATATTGCAGAACATCTTATAATCCAACTAGAAACACGTATGCAAAAATTGGGTAAGATCGGTTCAGATTTAGATATAGCTCCCATACAAATGTCGCTCCCGATTTCACTTTTTCCGCTCTAAAATGCACACATTGTACATTGTTTTTCTTTAAAATTGGCACAACATCTTATAATCGAACTAGAAACATCTATGGTGAAAGTGGGTAAGATAGGTTCAGATTTAGATATAGCCCTCATACAAATGTTGCTCCCGAATGTTTAACCGATTTTGGCCAAATTTTACATATTATATTTCACCAATAAACAGACATGGTGAAAGCGGGTCACATCGTTCCAGGTTTCAATATACCCCCATACAAATGTCCTTTCCGATTTAACATTTTTTGTCAAACACATACATTTACAGGATGCAAAAATCCTTCCCGATTTCACTTTTTTACCGAATTGAATTGCAATGAGAATTGTTTGGGTGATGTCCATATGTCCATACTTTGAAATGACTTTGGTATACTACTGTATAATTTGTATTTGTCTGTCGGACAATTAGATCAATTACCATATTATTTACCATACTCGTTAAATTTGACTGAAGATGAATTTATAGCATATAAATTATATGAATATAATTTATATAATTTGTATGAACTACATAAAATTGTTCCCATGAAATACCTGCGTTTAGTAATCAAAGCGAGGTACATACGCAGGGAGTGGTGTAGGGTATTATATAGTCGGCCCCGCCCGACTTTACTTGTTACTTGTTATTTTTGTGTTCATTTGTAACAAACATTATTGCACAGAGAAATAAGAATTCTCATGATTAAAACTAAAACAAGTAAGGAAAGCATAGGGTCGGGCAGGGCCGACTATATGATACACTCCACTTTCTATCCGAATACAATTCAACTCGGTAAAAAAGTGAAAACGGGAAGAATTTTTGTATGTTTCCTAATCATAGGCTAATATGACCTGGTCCAATTTGTCAAATCGAAAAGAATATTTGTATCGGGGCTGTATCCAAACATGGAATAAAGATACTAACTTTAAAAATACGTTATTCCAGTTCAAATATAATGTGTTATGGCCAATTCGAAGAAATTCCGTGAAAATTCGTGGTTTCAGAGGCGGAAAAAGTCTATGTGGGAGCGAAATTTGTATTGGAAAAGATCTGTTAAAATATGTGGCTTATATAGCTATATATAAATCTGAACCGATCTGACCCATTTGCAACATGGCTGTTTATAGAACAAATATAAAGTATTTCGCCTAATTTGAAAAGGATCTGTTAATATATGTGGTTTCTAGAGCAGAAAAAGTCAAATCGGGAGCGACATGTTAATGGGAGCTATATATAAATCTGAACCGATCTGACCCATTTGCAACATGGCTGTTTATAGAACAAATAAAAAGTATTTCGCCTAATTTGAAGAGGATCTGTTAAAATATGTGGTTTTTAGAGCAGAAAAAGTCAAATCGAGAGCGAACCTAATTTTACAATTCTAGCTACAGCCGTTTGCATGGTACCACTTTCATCTCTACTAACACATATTATTCGCAAAAGTACGAATTTAGAGAAATAACTTTTGTTT
Organism: Polietes domitor; assembly: GCA_947397865.1. Classification (NCBI taxonomy): domain Eukaryota; kingdom Metazoa; phylum Arthropoda; class Insecta; order Diptera; family Muscidae; genus Polietes; species Polietes domitor. Next base: position 50,781,334 of record OX377618.1, read on the forward strand.
TGTGCGCTTAAGAAGACTGAGACTGAGTGGCCCCATTCGTATTAGGGCTGTTTTTACTTTTAGCCGGGATAACATGCTGCTATTACAAAAACGTTAATAAAAAGTTAATTTTTTAATCAAAATAAAAAATATTTTTTCAAATTGTCGCAAACTACAGTATAAATATATACATAAAGTTGACTTACACTGGATCTATGTTAAGTTCAAAATTATTAACTTCAAATATTTTTTCAAGATTTGCTAACCCTTTCGCCCCTAAAGTTGGTTATAAGCAACATCACTAGTTTGTATCATTAGAATCAAATAGTTGTCAGAGTTAGTAATTTTTATACCCTACACCACTTCGTGGAATAGACAAGAAATAATCGAGCTAGACCCACCTTTAAGTATACCGATCGGCTTAGAATCATCAGCTGAGTCGATTTAACGATGTCTGTCTGTCCGTCTGCTGTCCATCTAAGCTTGTTTGCACTCTACAGGTCGCAATTGTTGTCCGATTGTCATGAAACTTGGCAGAAGTTACTTTTTCTGGCCAATGACCATCGGTATTGAATTTGGAGGAAATCGGTTCAGATTTAGATATAGCCCCCATACAAATGTCGCTCCCGAATTGACTTTTTCCGCCCTATAAAGCACATATAGTACCCGATTTTCTTCAAATTTGGCACAACATCTTATAATCCAACTAGAAACACGTATGCAAAAATTGGGTAAGATCGGTTCAGATTTAGATATAGCCCCCATACAAATGTCGCTCCCGATTTGACATTTTCCGCTCTAGAAACGACATATTGTACCCGATTTTCTTTAAATATTGCAGAACATCTTATAATCCAACTAGAAACACGTATGCAAAAATTGGGTAAGATCGGTTCAGATTTAGATATAGCTCCCATACAAATGTCGCTCCCGATTTCACTTTTTCCGCTCTAGAAACGACATAATGTACCCGATCTTCTTTAAATTTGGCAGAACATCTTATAATCCAACTAGAAACACGTGTGCAAAAATTGGGTAAGATCGGTTCAGATTTAGATATAGCCCCCATACAAATGTCGCTCCCGATTTGACATTTTCCGCTCTAGAAACGAAATAATAAACCCGATTTTCTTTAAATTTGGCACAACATCTTATAATCCAACTAGAGACACGTATGCAAAAATTGGGTAAGATCGGTTCAGATTTAGTTATGTGGCTTATATAGCTATATATAAATCTGAACCGATCTGACCCATTTGCAACATGGCTGTTTATAGAACAAATATAAAGTATTTCGCCTAATTTGAAAAGGATCTGTTAATATATGTGGTTTCTAGAGCAGAAAAAGTCAAATCGAGAGCGAAATTTTAATGGGAGTTATATATAAATCTGAACCGATCTAACACATTTTTACCTCAGGTGTTTCTAGTTCAAATATAAGATGTTTTGTCAATTTTGAAGAAAATCTGTTGTAATATGTAGTATCTAGAGTGAAAAGAGTCAAATCGGGAGTGAAATTCGTATGGGGGCTAATCTAAATCTGAACCGATTTTCTTCACATTAAATAGCGTTCGTCCTTATCCCGAAAAACTTCCTTGTGCAAAGTTTCATTTAGTTCTGGCTACAATTGCGACCTGTATCGTGATTACAAGAATAGGTGGATGGACGGACGGACAGACATTGCTAAATCGATTCAAAAATTGATTCTAAGTCGATCGGTATAATTAACAATGGGTCTATCTCCCTTACTTTTGGGTGTTACGAACAAATGCACAAAGACATAATACTCTCGTGGAGTGTATAAAAATCGTTATAACCAATATTATGTTAGAATATTTCATGCAAAGATGGATTAAAAATGGGACTTGCATAAAAATCTGATGGCTATCAGGTTGCGCAATAATTATTTTAGTCAATTCCACCAAAAACTGCTAGTGATTCCACGGCCTACCTCATCCAATAAATTAAATTGATCGAATTCGTCCTTTTTGAAAAACACGTTACGACAAATTTGACGATCAAGCGTTTCGAGTTGCTGAAGGATAAATCTGCACAATTATATTGAAACCAAATATTGCAAAATCTCAGATATTTCAGCAGTGTACTGCCGACAGAATTTTCCATTAACGTAATGAATTAAATATTCGTGAAGGTATCCTTAAATTTAGTATCTAAGACAGCAAACGTTAATCGATAGACTAATCACTGAGAACTACATTTTTAATTTCGGTTTTGTTTAAACTTTTAAAATAGCTTTTCAAAAATTCGCGTGGCTATCAGAAATGAAATATGGACAGGAAAATTTCTGTCGGGTCAGCTAGTATAAAATATATATTCTTCATAATTTTAGTTACACAATATCATCATATCATTTTTTCCGTTGCGACCACTGTGAGTCCTATATATGGTTATAATCCACTGTGAGTAAAGGCAGAGGCCGTCTGATACATTAGCATCAGTGTACTGACTGACATTGTTAGCAGTGGGAATGAGAGTGCAAGTGAAGAATGGGCGCAAAAAGTTCAATAAATAAAGCACTAAATGTAAAATATGTTAAAAGCAATTCACCCAAAATCATATCAAACAAAAGCCGAATATTGTTTATATTTCAATGTAACATCGAGGACAGCAAAAACAAGGACAACAACAAAGGCAATAACAATGACGATGACAATAACTATGACACCAACATCTCTACAAACAAAAAATTAATTAAAAATGTATGATTTGGATGGATATGGACGCTGGCAGCACTCACTGGCAATATCTGCGTCCTCGAACTCTGTCGATGGGATTTCATGGGATGTGCCACATTTGTTGTAACTGTCACTGTTGCTCTTGTTGCTGTTGGGTCTTCGACTCGTTGTTGGTGCGAAAAATAATTTGAATGACAATTTTGCGACATGCGTGTTTGTGTCTATGTGTGAGATTTGTTGTGGACGAGGGAGGGGGTGCGGCCCTGAGTTGACTTTAATTGAACTGCAAACGGGCATAACGTGTTGGCAGGATGTGATAACAGTTCGGGATTTCGGTTTTTAGACGGAAATAAGTTTAAGTGAATTTTTCGGATATGCCACAGTAACATAGTTGTCCTACTGTCCCATACTTGGTTCGAGTCATAGAGTATTTGTTCATGCACATCACAACCAAATGAATCCATGAACATACACAATTATTGATATTTAATCAATTTTATTTTAAAACAACAATAACGGCGCTGCGTGATTTAGCTTGTTACAACAACGTTCTGTCCCGCTGTGGTATTCTAGCTATGAACACACATTTCACACATTCTGTTGGATATGTCGAGTATAGATAATTGGAGCGATAGGGCTGTCACCTTATCTATGAGTAAAGATTTATTAAAACCTGCAGAAAGCATATGGAAATAAGTTTTATATTCGGAAAGTGAGTTGTGCTTCTCATTCGTGCGTGAGAATCATTTGCATAAAGAGGCCGGGTATGTTGTTGAACAGTCGCTGCGAAGCCAACTGACGAAGGCTTTCACAGGTCGGAAATCTTGATAGTTGCAGTGAGCAGTCAATTAAAAATTTTAATTTTTAATGCCAGTTGCAGAATGGTCTTGAGCCAGGAGAATATCCCAGTAATTAAATATTGACTACAGACCAAAATAAAATAAACAAAAAACTAAAACAAATGAGTGTTGGCACGGCAGAAATATTGCTGGGTAACTGTACCTACATGTACACATACTTACATATGCAACTCAATGAGATGCTTGTATGGTGGCATGTGTGCTTTATTACTTGGTTCGATTTTTAAACGGATATTCGGAAAGTGAGTTGTGCGAATCATTTGTTTGTGAGAATCATTTACTTAAAAAGGCCGGGTATGATGTTGAAACGACGGTGGGAAGCCCCATATCAAAGCCGTTCACAGGGTAGAAATCATGACAGTGGTAGTGTGCAGCCAAGTAATATCCCAGTTCAAATCAAATAATTCTGCAATATGTATTGAAAAATACTACAAGAGTATTCAAATACACAAAATGGTCTTAGACTTACTAAACATTAATATTAAGAATTATTAGCGTTAATTTCATTCGTTTTTAGGGAAACATTATTCCCTCATTTTTTACACATTTGCAATTTCAACCTTCCACACATTCAGATCCAATATAATTTTCACAGATTTATCCCTATAATACCATTTTGTTTTTAAAAGTGCGATTTTGGTAAAAGCTCACACAATCAGACGGCCGAATGTCATTGTATCTCTTTTCGCCCCGTTTTCCGATAAATGTACAAATCTTTGTAAAATTAGTTATAATTTTATGATTCTAGCACCAGCTATTTGGTCGGCACCAATTGTAACCTCCTTTTCTCATGTTGAAAGTACGAATATCGAAAGGTCTCTTTATCTTTCGCATTAACATGATCAGAACCTATACTTTTCGCATTTACACGATCAAAACGCCATTGGTCTTATTATTGGACGTTTAGATTGATTTTTTGTGGATTTTCTAGGTGACAGCAAAAAAACTCATATTTCTTGGAAACATCGTGTCAGAGGAGTTATGAAACATAAATAGAAGGAATCAATACCTTTTGAGTGAGGTCTAAATGATGAATATCGGGCGAAAAATGACGTCACTGACTCGATGTTTGTAAATTAATTTAATACAGGAGATGGATTTCCAGAGCCAACATTTTCAAACTTTTCTACAAAAATGAGCGCTGCGGCGACAATTTCCTTCCGATGTTCATCATTTAGGCATTATTCGAAAGGTATTTACTGCCGCTATTCAGTTATTATATAAAATACAAAGAACAAATAGGAAAAATATTTCATTTGTCACTATGAAAAAACGCCAAAAATTATTAAATTACACTAAATTACTAATTACATTAAGACAAAAATCAAAAAGACAAAAAAAATAAAGCGCTCTCAGAAAAAAATTCAACAAAAAGGCAGCACAAAACAAGTAAGGAATGGCTAAAGTCGGGCGGGCAGACTCTATGATACACTCCACTTTCTATCCGAATACAACTTAATTCGGTGAAAAAGTAAATATAATATGTATAGTTTGGCCAAAATCGGTTAAACATTTGGGAGCAACATTTGTATTTGGGCTATATCTAAATCAAGCGATCTTGTCTATTTTCTGCATATGTGTTTCTCGTTGGATTATAAGCTGTTGTGCCAAATTTAAAGAAAATCGAGTGCAATATGTGGTTTCTAAAGCGGAAAATGTCAAATCGTGAGCAAGATTTGTATGGGGGCTATATCTAAATCTGAATCGATCTTACCCAATTTCTGCACAGATGTTTTTAGTTCGATTATAAGATGGTGTGCCACATGTAAAGAAAACCGAGTACAATATGTGGTTTCTAAAGCGGCAAAAGTCAAATCGACAGCGACATTTGGGGGCTATATCTAAATCTGAACCGATCTTACCGAATTTCTACATAGGTGTTTTTTGTTGGATTATAAGATGTTGCGTCAAATTTAAAGAAAATCGGGTACAATATGTCGTTTCTAGAGCGGAATATGTAAAATCTGAACCGATATTACCCAATATCAGCATAGGTGTTTCTAGTTGGATTATAAGATGTTGTGCCAAACTTAAAGAAAATCGCGTACAATAGAGTTTCTAGAGCGGAAAATGTCAAATCGGGAGCGACATTTGTATGGGGGCTATATCTAAATCAAAATCGATCTTACCCAATTTCTGCACAGATGTTTTTAGTTCGATTATAAGATGGTGTGCCACATGTAAAGAAAACCGAGTACAATATGTGGTTTCTAAAGCGGCAAAAGTCAAATCGAGAGCGACATTTGTATGGGGGATATATCTAAATCGATCTTACCGAATTTCTACATAGGTGTTTCTAGTTGGATTATAAGATGTTGTGTCAAATTTAAAGAAAATCGGGTACAATATGTCGTTTCTAGAGCGGAATATGTAAAATCGGGAGCAACATTTGTATGGGGGCTATATCTAAATCTGAACCGATTTGGCTCAAATTAAATAGCGTTCGTCCTTGATCCACAAAACTTACTTGTGCCAATTTTTGTTAAGATCGGACTATAATTGCGACCTGTAATTTGATTATAACAATAGATGGACAGACTGACATTGCTAAATCGACTCAAAAAGTGATTCTAAGTCGATCCGTATACTTAACAATGTTTCTATCTCGCTTCCTTTTGGGTGTTACAAACAAATGCACAAAGACATAATACTCTCGTGGAGTGTATAAAAATGACACCAGAAAAACAGTTTCAGGAGAGATTAGCTCACAGACGGCTTGATCTAGGAACGAAATATTTTGCAAATCACCATTAAACAATCCAAACTTTATTTTCGTGGGGTGACTGGAAATTGTTTTCCCGTTTGTATGTACAGCGACCCAGCCTAGTATACAACATAGGGTTGAAAATCGATATTTCCAGTATACCCCGATTCTATTGTGGTGTAGAGAGAGCCAACCGATTTTTAGGCGACAAGCCGCCACCGATTGTTTCCGCATTCGCCGCATGCGCCGCACCGCTCCCGATTTCATCGGGTAATATCGACTTTAATCACGCCGCCCATAATTTTTTGGGTCTCCGTCAAATCTTACTTCCAAAATAGACAACCCACTTAAAAATACAAAAGAAAATATAACAGTCGACTTAGACAAGCTACTAACGTGATATATATGTTTGTTTCTTTGAATTTGGTATCCCACTATATGATGACGTCCACAGTAACTGGAATGATTGCATTTTGATTTGGAAGTAAACAAATATATTGAAAAGTAAGCATTTGATTTGAAATTTACTTTCGGAATTAAAGTTTGTGTGTCTCAATTTCATTTAATTTTCTAATTCTCAATTAAAATTGCTAGTTCAACGATTATTCGCCTTTAAAGTTACATGGTGCTGAAGTATTTTTTCCGATTTCCTTTTTACATCAATTAACATTAAATACACGTGTTTATGCAAATCAATTCTCGGAACTAAGCGTTTATATTGATGTCAAGAACAAAAACGAAACGAAACAAACAAAAAAACATCAAGCGTTAAGTTGTGCCATGATATCACGTCGTTTGCAATATTTCAGAGTTAAATTACCACCACATAATTGAAGGCCATTTCGCTTGGAATGAACTCGATGGAGGACGTAGCCAACGCCAGCTACATGGAGTCGATATTTTACAAATTTATGAAATGCGGTTCATATATGTTGTTGTTTTTGTGGAAAATTTATTGCTTTTGCACAAAGTTAATACATGGAAAATTGAGGTTACCAATCAAACTAATGGCAAACCATTTTGAAATGATCGCTTTCGGTGTTGTACGTTTTTCCTTTTTCGTTTCAGCGCAGCGCGAAAAAAAAGCAACTAACAATATTGAATGTGGTTTGTTGGAATTTTCCGCACGAACCAAACTGCGTTAAAAATTTTTAATTTAACGATATAGAGTTGGCGAATGGAGACTTGGCCGTAGGGAGAAAGTATGAATTTTGAATAAAATCAGACCGCAAGGTGCAGATTCAACCAGCCATTAAAACACAAAAACGAATTAAATATATGCCTTTTAATATGTACGCAAATCGACAAGAGTATTGTCGTAAGCTACAGCGAAGGAAAAAGTGTCGTAATTGGAACGAAAATTGTAATTGAAAGTCAACCAATGCTTGATTTCGGTACCGCACCTGATAATTTCAACGAGTTGTCACAGGAAAACAAAAATATCCGAACAAACATTTATTTGAATTGTTGAAAAGTTTATTCAAAGTTAGAAACTCCTTAAACTATAAAATTACAAATTTAGAAAAATCCGCTTTTGCCGCGTGTCGCTTTCATATTTCTAGATACTTTCGTTTAGTCATTCGTTCTGAACGTAGGTTCGATGTTTATCCCTTTTTGTCCCATTTCAGCCACAATAAGTACGAATTTCGTATAACCCTTTCTTAGTCCCAGTCTCCGTCATATTTGGGAACTACTCTTAAAATTGTATGACTCTTCAGCAGTTTGGTCTGGCGCTGATCAATGATCAGTCAGTCAGTAACGCACCTTATTTATATATGGGCCTCTCCCAAAAAAGGTCTACAAAAAAATTAAATCAGACTACACTAATACACTTTTTTATTATGAAACTTGAAGATAACTTGTTCTCTTTTATTATACACTCCACGAGAGTATTATGTCTTTGTGCATTTGTTTGTAACACCCAAAAGGAAACGAGTTAGGCCCATCGTTCATTATACATATCGGCATAGAATCACTTTCTAAGTAGATTTAGCAATGTCCGTCTGTTCATCTATTGTTGTAATCAAATTACAGGTTGCAATTATAGTCCGATCTTAACAAACATTGGCACAAATAAGTTTTGTGGATCAAGGACGAACGCTATTTAATTTGAAGCAAATGGGTTCAGATTTAGATATAGCCCCCATACAAATGTCGTTCCCGATTTGACTTTTTTCGCTCTAGAAACCACATATTTCAATCGATTTTCTTCAAATTTGGCCTTATTATCGAACTAGAAACACTTATGGTGAAAGCGAGTAAGATCGGTTCAGATTTAGATATAGCCCCCATACAAATGTCGCTCCCGATTTTACTTTATTTAAATTCTGCATAACATCTTATAATCTTACTAGAAACACCTATGGTGAAAGTGGGTAAGATCGGTTCAGATTTAGGTATAAAATTATTTATATATACAAATGTTGCTCCCAAATGTTTAACCGATTTTGGCCAAACTTTACATATTTACAAACACATACATTTACAGGATACAAAAATCCTTCCCGATTTCACTTTTTTACCGAATTAAATTGTAATAGGATAGAAAGTGGAGTGTGTCATATAGTCGGCTCCGTCCGACTTTAGACTTTCCTTACTTGTTTTTATTAAAAGTTGAAGTGTTACAACAAAAATTACTAAAAGTTTTTACTACGAGTGGAAATTTTTGTCCCGTCCGTATTGCTGCTGTACCTAATAAAAAATGCTGACGGTATATTTTTAAAATGTAGTACTCTTTAAGCGCTTTAAAACACTAAAAAGGATAATCGACTTGTTCAGTTTCTTTCTTGTTTTTGGCGTAGTTTAAGGCGTGCGAATGTCGCGTCCTGGCCACGGGGAGATGCCCATATACAGATGAACTGTGAATTATTATGGTGTAGCTAATGTTCCATTCTGCAATGATTCCGTTTTTATTTAAAGACTTTAAATAAAGAAAAAATTCTGTCTTAAGAAGATCTATTAGACAATTACTTTCGAGTGCTAACCTCACTGCTGGCTGACACTGTTTTACATTGTAACAGTTGTACATTGAAAATAGTCCCTTGGAAATTGCCATCTTCGATTTCACTCCAGCCGTGCTCTATATTTAATATCAAAAATGGTGCAACTCAACTACCACTTGTCAGTCCGTGAGGACTTCCACAGCAATTGTTATTTATTGCGAAGCCATGAATATTAGGAAATCACCGGTATTAGCAAGTTATGGCTATCGACAAATGACAGATCATGAAATTCTCAATATGATGTACATGGCCCCTCCACCAGCTTCTTAAAACAGACAGCAAAAATGAATCCGAAGAATTTTTTATGATTTTTTTATTTTTCAAATTTCCTGTGCGAAGTGCTGGCGGCTGGTGGTGGCAATTAACTTTTCACCACTCTTTATTTATGTGTGAGTGCGAGAGTGTTTATTACCACTCCCTGTTTTTCATTTTAGAGCTGCTTTAGCAAATAAACTTTGTAAGAATGTTGAAGAAATAAAAGAAAAACATATCAATCATTGAAGAAAATTGAATAAATTATTATGAGACTATTGTACAGACTGTGCCGTTACAATGACAACATATTGCAGATAAACATAAAGATTGGAGGAATGGGTGAATTGCTCCTTCTTTCTAGTTAACATCGTAGTAGGTTTATACAGTTCATCTTTCGTACTCTTCCAAAAATTAAAAAAAGGTTTTCAACTAATTGACTTTTTGAGGAACAACAATTTATATGAAAATATCTAAACTAATATTCTTATTTTTAAAACCATTTTTGTTTGTTTTATTAAATGCCAATTCTTTTGATTAAACTTAAAATAATAACTTTCAAATAACAGTCAAATATGCGAGATTAATTCAGAATACAAACTATTTAACCCGTCTGCAGTGTTTGGGTCAAAATGACCTAATTATGAAATCATTGACAAAGAACACAGCATCACAAGTATTCAGTGTAAATATTGCCAATGAAAGATTAGAAACAGCTTTATTAAAAATTTCTTACATATTGTGTATTTCCTGTCTAATAAATAAAACTGATCTACAATATATATTTTGTTAACATATTGTTTAATATAGCACATATTTATTATGGTTGGGTCAAATTGACCCTAACACTATATGTGTGGTATAAATTGAAACACTTCAGAAGGTTTAAACAAACAGTTATAGAGAAAAAAATAAATTTCATATAAGATAATCTTAGATATAAGAAATTGAGATTCACTGTTTCCCAGTTATTGCAGCTATTGCTATGAAATAATTAATGGACGCTTCCATAAAGATGATGAATCAAAAACCCAAATATCGAAGATCTGTCCTTAATAGCACTGCCCAACAAATTAAGATTTTTTGAATACAGCCGAATAGCGACTTTTTTAGATTCTCTCGAAAAAGGGGACAAACAAATAAAGAGAGGAGCTAGAGGGTTAAGATATTCCACAAAAATGATCCTCATAAAATTCCACAACAAAAATTCTGACAACAAGAATTCTCTCAGGCATTAACTTACAACACTTTTTTCGCTTGATATAATGCTCCTTTCGACCAAAAAATGAAAACTTTGACCCGCTGTAAAAAAAATCCGATCAGCTGGACTATAAATGTATTCTACAAAAAAGATCTACTCAACACGCACTTTTAGAATTATATGTTCCAAAAATGCTGTTGGACAGTGTAATTAATCAAAGTGACAGAGTATATTGAATTAATCTAATTGATACATTCAATTTACGACGAAGAAGAGGAAAAACCGATAATTGAGCTGCGTTGTTTTGAGATATGGTAACAATCTTCAAACTAAACCAGTAAGGAAAGGCTAAAGTCGGGCGGGGCCGACTCTATGATACACTCCACTTTCAATCCGAATACAATTCGGTGAAAAAGTGAAAACGGGAAGGTTTTTTGTATCCTGTGTTTGACAAAAAATTTTAAATCGGAAAGGACATTTGTATGAGGATATATTGAAACCTGGAACGAAATAGGTGAAATATAAAATGTATAGTTTGGCCAAAATCGGTTAAACTTATGGGAGCAACATTTGAATTTGGGCTATATTTAAATCTGAAACGATCTTACACACTTTCACCATAGTTTTGTTTAGTTAGATTATAAGAAGTTGTGCGAAATTTAAAGAAAATCGAGCACAATATGTGGCTTTTAAAGCGGCAAAAGTCAAAGCGACATTTGTATGGGGCCTATATCTAAATCTGAACCGATCTAGCCCGCTTTAGCCACAGGTGTTTCTAGTTAGATTATAAGATGTTGTGCCAAATTTAAAGAAAATCGATTAGACTATATGGCATTTAAAGCGGAAAAAGTGAAATCGGGAGCGACATTTATATGGGGCTATATGTAAATCTGAACCGATCTTACCCAATTTCTGCATAGGTGTTTCTAGTAAGATTATAAGATGTTGTCCCAAATTTTAAGAAAATCGAGTACAATATGTGGTTTCTACAAAGGAAAATGTCAAATCGGGAGCGACATTTGTATGGGGACTATATCTAAATCTGAACCGATTTGATCTATTTTCACCATATATGTTCTTAATTTAAATATAAGATGTTTTGCCAAATCTGAAGACAATCTCATACAATATGTGGTTTCTAGAGCGGAAAAAGTCAAATCGGGAGCGAAATTTGTATGGGAGCTATATATAAATCTGAACCGATCTGACCGATATTCTCCATGGGTGTTTCTAGTGGAAATATAAGGTGTTGTGCCAAATTTAAAGAAAATCGAGTACAATATATGGTTTCTACAGAGGAAAATGTCAAATCGGGAACGACATTTGTATGGGAGCTATATATAAATCTGAACCGATCTGTCCGATATTCACCATGGGAGGGTCTAGTGGGAATATAAGATGTTTTACCAAATCTGAAGACAATGTGATACAATATGTGGTTTCTAGAGCGGAAAAAGTCAAATCGGGAGCGAAATTTGTATGGGAGCTATATATAAATCTGAACCGATCTAACACATTTTTACCACAGGTGTTTCTAGTTACAATATAAGATGTTTTGCCAATTTTAAAGAAAATCTGTTGTAATATGTGGTATCTAGAGTGAAAAGAGTCAAATCGGGAGTGAAATTCGTATGGGGGCTATATCTAAATCTGAACCGATTTTCTTCAAATTAAATAGCGTTCGTCCTTATCCCGAAAAACATCGTTGTGCAAAGTTTCATTTGGTTCTGTATACAATTGCGACCTGTATCGTGATTACAAGAATAGATGGACGGACAGACAGACAGACAGACAGACAGACAGACAGACGGACGGACATTGCTAAATCGATTCAAAAAGTGATTCTAAGTCGATCGGTATAATTAACAATGGGTCTATCTCGTTTCCTTTTGGGTGTTACAAACAAATGCACAAAGACATAATACTCTCGTGGAGTGTATAAAAACCTATGCAATTGTAAGATTAATAAATCTTTGTTCAACACATCCAATGGGGACAATCATAAATTTCATTTCAAGAGTATTGACGATAGCATTGAGTAACTTTTCCGAAGGACCATGTATAACATTTTCTGATCTATTTTGAGTTTCTGAACTTGAAAGCGATATTCGAAACTATTTTATTGATTTTATTATGTTTTTTTTTTACAAAAATTTCCAGTTTCGACGAAGGTGTCTTTAATATGTGTACTCTCGTTTTGGAAATATAAGTCCGACACCACCTACACTTTCAATTAAAGGTACTTATGATGGCCACAAATACCACATAGAAACTGTGGTTAAGGAACAGCATCCAAAGAATTGTAAAAAAATATTTTTTTTACAATAAAAACGCAAAAGGATATTTTTCTATTTCTTAATAACTATTATTATAACGAAGCAAATAATGTCTGTTCATAGAAGATCTACGAACAAATCGAGAAGTGATGTCACTTTTTGTAGAGGCAAAACATTTATTTTAAATATTATTATTTTTTTAAATTTTTAGATAAACAGCGCGAAAAACTGATTTACAAATGAAGTAGTAAAAAGATCTTAACGACGAAAATAAGTGTGCGAAGAAAAATAATTGAAGAGGAAAATTGATGGCGCACAGTGGTTCAGAATCAAAATCCATCGGCCAAAATTCAATAACTTTTGTTCTAGTAGACATTTTTGAGTTCTGTAAAAAATCAAAATTAGACAAGGACCCAAGGATTTTTGAGATATTAACATTAATAATCGGCAAATCGGATATATTTTAGAAATCGACCCAAATTCACTAAATTTCGTATTTTTTGATTTTAAAGAAAATATATATTTTTTTTGTGTTTATCTTTTTTAACATATTTTTGCGTGTTTCTTCACAATGCGATGAAAAATATTTCATTTTTTGTATTAAAGATTTTGAAAATTGAAAAAACATAATTTCTTTTTTTTGGGCTTATTTCCGGCAAATGAACTCCGATTGTTATAAAATTAAGATCCGATTTGGATCTTAAAAATCTGATCTTTTGCACTAAATGTATTCTATCTTCCGAGGGGGCAATTTCGGATGGGCAAAAGTTACCCCGAAAAAGCGGGGAACCCTTTAACCTTTCCATATATGTATATATTTATTTAAAGGCTTTTGGAAGCAAATAGTTGTCTTGGCCCAAAGTCAGACATTTGTTCAAAAAACATATTTTTTTAAATATATATTACAAACGAACTATATTTGGCACAAACATAGTTTTATCCACAATTTCTAATAAACCAAATTTCTGTTCAAAATCTCTTAAAATGTGTGAGAAACACTTCGACAAAGTCATAAAAAAAACGTTTTTTCCATTTGTAAAATCGAAAAATACGAAAAGTAGTCTACTTTGGGCCGACATCTGAAATATATCCGATTTCCCGATTTCTAATGTTAATATCTCAAAATAATCCTTGGGACCTTTTCTAATTTTGGTTTTTTTACAGAACTGTTTTTTTTACTAGAACAAAAGTTATTGAATTTTGGCCGATGGATTTTGATTCTGAACCACTGTTTGGCGTTGATCAATTTTAAAATTGATCAAATCTTGAAAATACTCAAGATTTTTAGAATTTTCATTGTCATATCTTAGTGTCGCGAATTGATAGAATTTGAATCTGAACCCAAATTCAAAGTAGTGCAATCATTCGACAAAAAAAATCTTTTGGTTGAATTGACGTAAGGAACGTTTTTCTTTTGACGACTTATCGAGTTGTACTAAATGTTATCACAAAAATAAAATATTATAGGAGAACGGCAAATCATACCACTATGTTGCTTAACTAAACTTTTCTGAAATTTAAAAAAAAATAATTGTATTTGTTATTATTAAAATTATAATTATCGTAAAAGGAACCATCGTTATTTTTGAAGTATAAGTCCGATCGTGGCGACAAATGTAATAAATATCTCTTCCACATAGAAGCAGTGCTTTAACAGCAGTTGTTAAGAAAGTAAAAAATGATCTAAACTAATTTTTATCACAAAAATTTAATTTTTGGAAACGTAAAATGTAAATGATTGCTTTGATAGAATTTTTGAGTTAGTCGACAAATAAAGTACCAATGTGTGTTTTACAAATGGTTCGAAAAACATTGGTGCAGCCTGTAGTCAATTAGCTTGTTTATGGATGTACGAGAATATATATAAATGTATGTTTGCGAATGTTTGTGCATTAGCGCATTAATAATATAAACAATATTTTGTTTAAATGAGTGCCGCTGCCAATGATGACGATAAACTCAGAGTATATAAATGGGGAGAACACCCCAGTGATGACGACGATGGTATAGGGAACGAAGCTTCATGGCATAACGACGGAAAGGGAAACCGAGTTCCGTTTCTAAAATTAATATTATCGCCTATGAACAGAAATCAAAGATAAACAAATAATTGCAAATGTGTAAAAAACGTAATATAAAATTTGTATAAAGTGCTGTTCATATATTAGGGGAGAGGAATGACTCTGATATTCGATAAATATGCAGGCGAATTGTAAAAAAGTGTACACAATGCAGACGCAGTATCCCAGACAAATCTGTTATAAAGTACAAATAATTTTACAATTACGTACGAGTGAGGCTTATTTTCCTTTGTGCCAACGGCTAAGGACATACATACATATACACAGCACCTGGTCACTGCATTAATATCAAATCAAGATACATCTTTTAGTGTTATTATGGGTAGCGACACAAATTTTATTTGCAATTACGTTCGAGTAATCGATTTTTACGAAAAATAATTTCCTTTTACATTTTTTCGAAGAATACTTCTCAAATGGAAGGTATTTGAAAGCAGAATTGTGACACCTGAGCGTATTAATAGTGTAAGCAGATTTATGACACGTGAGCGTATGACTAATATAATCCTTAAGAAATGTAACTCATACGCCACCATTATAGTATAGTGCGTTGCCAAGGCATGTGTCTAACATTTCCTGATGTATTATGGTGTCATGAATTCGAAAGGTTGGTTAAATTTTAAGGACCGATGTTGATTTTGAATAAAACACAAATTATTTGGGAAATTATTGTTATTTCTTTTTATTATGATAATATTGCTATGTTTCACACATGTTTCGGCACACCTCCATCCGATGGTCAAAATTTTCGATGACACTGAGGCATAATTGAGGTTCTATGAAGGAGGAAATATTTTACAGAAAAGGGGGAAATATTCTAATCTGAAAACCCATAGAAACATTAAACATGTCAATATTAATTAAATAAATTCATAGAAAATAAAAGCATTGAAATAATGCAGACATTAGTTCTTACAAAGGGTATATTTCTGTTCACATTAGATTTCTCGTGATAGTTTCTAGTTGAAGAATTTAAAGTATAAATCTACAGAGTTGAAGCGTATATATCATTTGGGACAGAAAAAAGTGTAACGCATGAAGTGACTTAAGACCCTAAGTATGTTTGGACCAAATCCGTTTCACAACATTTAAAGATGTTTGAGACAAATCTGTCCGCCTGGCTGGTGTACACGATAGCTCTCGAAAGGAGTTAAGGATTCCATTCAAACTTCCAACAAACATGGTAATATTTTTCCCAAGCTTAGTTTAAGTTCGAAGATGGGCGAAATTGTCACGCTCCTTCTGATACCTCTCACACAAATGGTCCATATTCCTATGATAAATAAAAACCAATAAACCTACCAACGTGTAGTCGGAATTAGGTATATTTTGGTATATGACAAAGTTTTTATAAACACTTTACGAGTGCAAGAAATAGCGGGTTTTGCCAAACCCCTTTGGTACCTCCCACACAAATCACCCCAACCTGCCTAAAATTAAAGCTGCTATTACTTATATACGGATGGTCGGAATACTCTGAAATTTGACCATTGACAATGCTTTTATGGACGTTTGATAAAGTTGAAATATGGGCGATTTTGCAACACCCCTTCTAGTACCTTCCACTCAAAGTGGCATAAGCATTGGCTGAAATAAAACCTATATAACTTCCATACGGGTAGTTAAAATCAATAGCAATTTGATATTTAAAAATGATTTTATAATCGCACTAAAAATATTTATGTTTAGACGACTGAAACCGACTGAAACTTACTTACTACTGTTATCCCTCTTTTAGATCATTTCTTAATTGTTTCATATGTAAAGTAAATTCATCATTGAGATGATTTTTACCTTTTATTTCGTCGAATTTCTGGAAAACAAGAAATTTAAGGTTATTCTCCCATCTGGTTTTCGCAAAATATGACAACTTAGCGAATTTAAAAAGTATTCTTTGTAGTAAATGTAATATAAACAAATGGTCATTATCAGTGTTATTAATGTGTATATATGATTTTTAAATATGTCTACTATTTCCCATTTATATAGTAAAACAAATAATCATATTTTTTAAAATTTCCCGTATTCCCCGAAAATTTTAAATTTTTTCCCGGGAATTCCCATCGACATTTTTCGTGAATTCCCTGGAAAAACGGCCTTGGCGTAAGGTTGGATAAGCATAGGAGGAAAGAGCAGTAGAGTTTGTTGGTATCTGTTTTGAATCACTGAACGTCGTAATTGGTGGGCAAGATATATGCCGAAAATCAATTCCACATACGAACTGCGTGGGCGCAGACCGATTTCTTGGCTAATCGACATGATATGGGCGAGAATTCCTGGAAAGTCGAACATCACTACCAAATGTCCTCACATTCCGAAAAACAAATACTATGGAAGTATCGATGGCTATCAATAGCGACACGCGTCCCACAGCGGTTCAGAACGAAAATCCATCGGCCAAAATTCCAAACCCAAAGTTGACTACTTTTCGCATTTTACGATTTTAAAGAAAATTAAAATTTTCATTTTTTTGGTTTTATGTTTTTTAACATATTTTTAATGCGAAGAAAAATTTTTATTTTTATTATGTATTACAGATTTTTACGTTTTTCAGATTTTGAAAATTGAAAAAACGTAATTTCTTTTTAAGACTTGTCGAACTGTTTCTCACGCATTTTAAGAGATTTTGCACTGATTTATTATTAGAAGTTGTGGTTTCTTAGCTTTATTATGACGTGAAAACTATGTTTGTGCCAAATATAGTTTGGTTGTAATGAATATTTTAAAAAATATCCTTTTTGAACAAATGATTGAATTTGGACCAACAAAACTTTTTTCCTTCAAAAGGCTTTAACGAAATATATACATATTTGGAAACCTTAAAGGGTTCCCCGTTTTTTCGGGGTAATTTTTGCCCATCCGAAATTGCCCCCTTGGAAGATAGGATACATTTAGCGCAAAAAATCCGATTTTGTAGTTCCGAAACACAATTTTCTCATTTTTCTCCCACTAACTTCTGAAATGTATTTACGCAGATAAAAAATTAGTAAATTTCCTTAATGTTTATGCTAAATTTTATAACAATCGGAGTTCATTTGCAGATACTATGCCCAAGAACCCCTAATAACACTTGATTCAGCATTATTATTTTTTTTGGCATATTTCCCGCAAATGAATTCCGATTGTTATACAATTTAGCATGGGGATAAAGGACTTTTGCGTTTTGGAACTAAAAATCGGACTTTTTGCACTATATGTCTGCTATACGAATACAGCAAAACTGTGAGTCTAAAATGGCGAAGTTCGTTCTAGATTTCACATATACATAAGAATATATGTGAGCGAGCGCCATATAGTTTGCAGATCTTCATTAAAGAATGCAGTATTCATTTCTGAGGGTATCCAAGCTAATTTTTTCGCGATCCAGCCTTATACGTCCTTATGGGTAATATGATGTTTACCTTAGGTCAAAGTTGTACGTGGTTCTGGTTTTAGACTGATCCAAAGCTGGTACTTTTGGCGTTTTTGTGAGGGGATATCTTCGTTATTGGTCTTTGGAGCATGCATTGATATCGTTGGTATCGTCTGCGAACTTAGGAGAGCTGGTAAGGGTCCTTGTATAGGGTCCGCCATCTAACGTTTTTTTTTCAACTATTCAACCGTCGGACTATTATTTGTGTTGTGCCCTCATCAGCCATTTGAATGAAATTATTTTCCATTATTAACCGGAAGGATTGTACTTACAAATAAAAAAAGAAATTTGAGGAAATATTCAGTAGTTATATATATATATATATATTTGTAGTTGTTCAAAAATACACATTATCCTTGAATTTCATTTTAAACATATGATTTATTTTCTTATTTTTTATGTATTTTAGCTTATTTTATTCTCTACAAAATATCAGAATTGGTTTAGGAATTATAGCCGGTTTTCAAAATGATTACTAGACAGCGGATTTTTATGCAAAATCGTATTTTCAGCCGATTTTTATAATTGAATGTCGACTTTACACAAATGATTTAATGATAAAAAGTTCAAAAAAGTCGAAATAATTAATTTTATGTTAGCATATTTTACATTGCGATAAACATAAAGGGTGATTTTTTAAGAGCTTGATAACTTTTTTTTAAAAAAAAACGCATAAAATTTGCAAAATCTCATCGGTTCTTTATTTGAAACGTTAGATTGGTCCATGACATTTACTTTTTGAAGATAATTTCATTTAAATGTTGACCGCGGCTGCGTCTTAGGTGGTCCATTCGGAAAGTCCAATAGCCCGAATTTCTTCGGAAATGTTGCCCCACAAAAAATAGTCTAAAGGCGTCAAATCGCATGATCTTGGTGGCCAACTTACCGGTCCATTTCTTGAGATGAATTGTTCTCCGAAGTTTTCCCTCAAAATGGCCATAGAATCGCGAGCTGTGTGGCATGTAGCGCCATCTTGTTGAAACCACATGTCAACCAAGTTCAGTTCTTCCATTTTGGGCAAAAAAAAGTTGGATATCATCTCACGGTAGCGCTCATCATTCACAGTTACGTTACGATTCGCATCATCTTTGAAGAAGTACGGTCCAATGATGCCACCAGCCCATAAACCGCACCAAACTGTGACTTTTTCTGGATGCATTGGTAGCTCTTGCAATGCTTCTGGCTGATATTCACTCCAAAATCGACAATTCTGCCTATTTACGTACCCATTGAGCCAAAAATGAGCTTCGTCGCTGAACACAATTTCTTTCTTTCTGAACTTTCTTAACAGAGCACGCATTTTGATAATAAAATTCAATGATTTGCAAGCGTTGCTCGTTAGTAAGTCTATTCATGATGAAATGTCAAAGCATACTGAGCATCTTTCTCTTTGACACCATGTCTGAAATCCCACGTGATCTGTCAAATACTAATGCATGAAAATCCTAACCTCAAAAAAATCACTCTTTATATCATACAAATATGAATTAAAAATGGGATTTGCATAAAATGATTACCTATTTCAGCAAGAGATAATTTGTAGTTTTTACGGTGTTAACACCTTTCGTGATATTTGTAGGGCGAAAATTAATGATGGGCTGTCTCTATATTCTTAAATTTAAATTTAATATACAGGGTGATTTTTTAAGAGCTTGATAACTTTTTTTTAAAAAAAAAACGCATAAAATTTGCAAAATCTCATCGGTTCTTTATTTGAAACGTTAGATTGGTCCATGACATTTACTTTTTGAAGATAATTTCATTTAAATGTTGACCGCGGCTGCGTCTTAGGTGGTCCATTCGGAAAGTCCAATTTTGGGCAACTTTTTCGAGCATTTCGGCCGGAATAGCCCGAATTTCTTCGGAAATGTTGTCTTCCAAAGCTGGAATAGTTGCTGGCTTATTTCTGTAGACTTTAGACTTGACGTAGCCCCACAAAAAATAGTCTAAAGGCGTCAAATCGCATGATCTTGGTGGCCAACTTACCGGTCCATTTCTTGAGATGAATTGTTCTCCGAAGTTTTCCCTCAAAATGGCCATAGAATCGCGAGCTGTGTGGCATGTAGCGCCATCTTGTTGAAACCACATGTCAACCAAGTTCAGTTCTTCCATTTTGGGCAAAAAAAAGTTGGATATCATCTCACGGTAGCGCTCACCATTCACAGTTACGTTACGATTCGCATCATCTTTGAAGAAGTACGGTCCAATGATGCCACCAGCCCATAAACCGCACCAAACTGTGACTTTTTCTGGATGCATTGGTAGCTCTTGCAATGCTTCTGGCTGATATTCACTCCAAAATCGACAATTCTGCCTATTTACGTACCCATTGAGCCAAAAATGAGCTTCGTCGCTGAACACAATTTCTTTCTTTCTGAACTTTCTTAACAGAGCACGCAGTTTGATAATAAAATTCAATGATTTGCAAGCGTTGCTCGTTAGTAAGTCTATTCATGATGAAATGTCAAAGCATACTGAGCATCTTTCTCTTTGACACCATGTCTGAAATCCCACGTGATCTGTCAAATACTAATGCATGAAAATCCTAACCTCAAAAAAATCACTCTTTATATTATTAAAAATCGCGAAACGAATTTTTATCAATAATTTTTATAATTCAGACAGGAATGTTTGGAGTTAATTCCGAAAGATTTCAGTGCGCTAAATCTGATTATGACATGTCCTATTCCAAGAATTACCCTATAATAAATAATTTCCCCATTTGTTACTGTTTGAAAATAAACCGAAAAAAAGGATTTTCACAAAAAAAATCTGGGCAACCGGGTTATTTGAAATTACGGTGTTTGGAATATCCGAAAAACTCGGTTGACCCAGTTTTCGGTCTCGGGTTTGATCACTCTAGCTATGGTGCAGTATATGAAATTGCTAGCGATTGTAATTGTACGGCGGTTGACTGTGAGGAATGTACCTTCAAATGCATGCATCCATCCATCCATCCATGTGAGCTGACATGAACTGAAACCTTAGAGCAACAAAGCGAAAATGAAAGTAAACAAATACAGGCACTCGCGGATGGGACTTCGTTCATAAGACATTTTTGACAGATTTATTGGGACTGATGTTTGCGTTCTTCGGCTTAATTATGTTATTTGCCTAAATCACTGTTCTCGATTACATTTGTTGTTTTGTGTTTTCTTCTACCTGCTCCTCGCCCTACGCGTACAGCTCCCCTCCAAAGGCCATAACATTTTCGTTCTTCGTCCTCAGTTTGAAGTCCTGATTGCCACGGAGTTCCGACGGTTTCTGCTCGAGGACGTCGATGTGGCAAAATAAAACGATATATGGCGAACGAAAAAAGTTCATACTTATTATTATATATTTCTTGCTCTTTCATTCGCAAAATGGATGTTGATTCTGGTGTTTACTGTTGCCGATGATTCTTGGTGGTTCTCTGGACTGAATATATATGCGTAAACACGATATATGAACCTCCATGTGTTTGAATACAACGATGTAGGCGAGTCAGGAGTACGCCGAGTATTATTTTGCTGGAGTGAGTGCGTCTTAAGTGAATTTCGTTTGAAGCACATGTTTGTTTACTTCAATTTTGGCTGACATTCGATTTGTGTGAGGAAGCGGATGTAAAATGTGTTTGCCATGCCAGAGGGAAGTATGACAAGTAAGGTAATAATATCGCTAAACAAAAGGTCTACATATAATTAAATTTTAGGGTATATGCATCATATTTATATGGTCATACCAATACTCCTCAAAATTCTTTTTATATCCGTTTGTTGGTTGGTCTACGTGGCTCTTCTTCACTTAAGCTTCAAGTAGTGCCTAATATCACCGTTTTGACAGTCTGAAATTTACAGATATTTAACTAGATCTATAATATCAATTTCCGCTATCTCATCAAAGTCGTTCATTAAGTCGTATATCAAAGCTGGGCAGTCGTATAAGAAGTCCTCCAATGTCTCCTCCTCCCCTCATTGTCGCTGCTACATACAAAATAATATTGCATTATTATTTTTAAATAAAATTTTTGTTGGAAATTTATTTTGTTTTAATTATTTTTAGACCCTACACCATTTCCTGGACTAGGGTATTATAAGTTAGTTTTCCGCCAAATGTTTGTAACGCCAAGATATAATGCAGCTGAATCGATTTAACGATGTCTGTCCGTCTGCTGTCCATCTAAGCATGTTAGCACTCTACAAGCCGAAATTTGTTGTCCGATTGTCATGAAATTGTGGGGAACTTGTAGACCAAGGATGATCGGTAATTGTATTAATTAATTCCGTTAATTGAATTTAAAAAATCCTAAACAATGTTTTCAATTGATTCAGCTATTTCAGTTGTCTACCAAAGCGGCCAACAGCAGTGTTTTTTCTCATAAAAATAAGAAACACATTTGAAACTGGCAGCAGCCATCGTGTTTGTTGTCAAATTTTAAAGGAAGTGTAACAACAACATAGCAATTCAAGTGGTTGTAGACAAGTGCACAGAAAAGGGTGCACTTGATAATTTCAACGAAAAAATTGTTACAGTAAAACAAAAATATTCGAACACACATTTATTTGAATTGATGAAAAGTTTAGTCAAAATCAGAAACCCCTAAAATAGCACTCAATTAAAAAGATTTGACTAAAACTTTAGTCGAAGCCACAACATTTTCTAATTACATATTTAATTGCATTTTTTTGTGGCACTTCATGGAATTGACAAAATCGCAATGGAATGCGTACTTCTCCGTATTCAGAGCGTGGTGCGATGGTGAGAATGCTCGACTACAAACCTAACATCCTCGGTTCGATACTCGCTACGGCCAAATTTTTTTTTTTTGTCTTCAATAAACGACTTACAACTTTTAAATCAATATGTGATATTCTTTATTGAGTGAATATGTAAATATTTTAAATTAACGACTTACAACTTTTTTAGTCAATATGTGTATTTCTTTATCGAATGAATATGAAAACATATTTTCAAAAACGGCTTACAAATTTCTTCATTGATTCTTCTAATTTCATTATCATTTTTGAATAATCTTTCATTTGAATTCGTGAATTAGAACTCAATATAGATCCTTTCCATTAATCCGTGTTTCAGAGGACAACTCAGTCTGAGCAGCTCCTCAATACACTTACCTATTAGTGTAAATGTAAAACATATATGTCTCAGAGCCAAAACCTAATTTTGGCATTATCACACCATTTTTGAATAATATTTCATTTGAATTCGTGAATTAGAACTCAATATAGATCCATTCCATTAATCCGTGTTTCAGAGGACAACTCAGTCTGAGCAGCTCTTCAATACACTGACCTATTAGTGTAGATGTAAAACATATATGTCTCAGAGCCAAAACGTAATTTTGGCTGTATACGAATATTCCTAAACTACCCCATGTGTCAGTGTATTTAATCACAAATTCCAAAAGTGAAGTACATAGTGAATTTCGATGTCAAAATTAAACTATCTTCCGTATTCTTGGTATAAAAATGATCTTTGTGCTATAGTTTTTACCACATATAGTGACGACTAACAGCAACTTCTTTGATTAACATGCAACAGATTTTTGAGGTTACTTTTATGTGGGTGATTCCAAAATAAATAGAAACAAAAAAAAAACAAATTTTGCAAAAAATATTCAAAGATAAAATATACTTTGAAATTTTGAACATCCTTGTTCCACCAGGACATAGAAAATTTACTATGACGTTTTACAGCAGTTATCTGAAGTTTTTCGATGATAAACAGCTTTTATAAACTGATGATGCATACATACAATAGTTCAACTTAAATTAGTGTAAATATTTCTAGAAACGCTGTAAATTGACAAGTTTGACAGGTATACTAACTTTGTCATTCCGTTTGTAAAACCTTGAAATATCGACCTGAGACCCTATAAATTATATATATTTTTTATCGTCATAAAATTCAAAGACGATCTAGCCAAGACCGTCCGTCTGATGAAAGCACGCTAGCACTAAGCGAAAGGAGCTAGGACGTCCAAATTTGCCATTAATGCGTCTTATAGTCGTAGATCGGTTGGGATTGAAGCTGGGCGAAATCGACCCAAAAGGAAAAATTTGTTCCTTCATAAGGACTAAAAATACCCATAATAACCCCCAATATTTTGAAGTATTTAATCATATGTTTTCAACATGTCTGCATATATTTACTTGATATTCATATATTCATAATATATAAATATTTTTTCAAAATTCGTACTTTTAAGGGGTGAAATTGGAATAAAGGGAGACAAATGGTACAAACCAAACGGCTGCACCTGAAATAATAATATTTGGTGAATACATTCCTCTGATAGACACGTAGACACGTAAAATAAACGGATTTTTCGAAATTCGTACTTTTTGGGGTTAAAATGGAAAAAGGGGATAAAAATAGTACCAACCAAATGACCGCAGCTAGTCATGAAATTCGTAGTATACATTCCTCTGACTGCATAGACACGAAAAATAAAAGGTTTTTTTTCCAAAATCGTACTTTCAGGGAGTACAAAGTGTACAGAGGGATAAAAATAGTACCAACTAAACGACTAGTAGTCGTCGACTACGTCTAGAATGATGAAATTTGGAGTGTGTATACCTCTAATTGCGTAGACACGTAAAAGATTTTAGAAAGTCGTACTAATCGTAAACATATGAAAAAAGGTACCACCCGAATGGCCGCAGATAAAATCATGGAATTTAGTGTGTACATTCCTCTGACTGCATAGACACGCAAAATAAAAATATTTTTTTGGAATTAAAATAGAATGGAAATACAACCAACTGTAGCACTCATTATCTACCAATATTTATGGTATTTAAGCTATTTAAAAGTATAAATATTAAAATATTTATTTTTCGAATTGACTTGATGTATTATTTCCATATGTAAACGAATTGGTAGCCTTGCGTTATAAGCGTGGTTCGCCTGAAAATTTTACTGTATCTATCTTTTGGACAGAGGATGGTTACTGGATAGTCTAGGTCACGATAGGACAAAGGGGGGTGGTACCTCCCACACAAAAATATTTTAAAACTATCACAACATGCATACCGATGGGTGGATTCGCTCGATAATTTTACTGCAGCTAACTTCTGGGCAAGGTATGGTTCCAGGATATACTAGGTCATTATACGAAAAAGAGGCGTGGCACCGCCCACACAAACTATATTTTAAAACTATCATAAAACACGTTCCGAAGTGCGGATTCTCTTGAAAATTTTATTGTGACTAACTTATGAACTGAAGATAGTTTCTGTATGGTGACTATACAATGGTCATGATACAAATGGACGTGAGACTGCCCACACGAACAATATATTAAAATTATCACAAAACAAGTAACGAATAACGGATTCTCTTGAAAATTTTACTGTATCTAGCCTGTGTAAAGGGGACGTTTTCTGGCTATAATAGGGGAAGGCACGACAAATGGGCATCACAAACACTATATTTTAAAACTATACCAAAATACATTGATTCACTTCAATATTTTTTTGTAACGAACAGAGGATGACCCTTGACTATAAAAAGGTCATGCTACAAAAAGGGACTATAAAGTAACACGATTTTTTTCTGCCGCTACGTTCAGGTAAGGGTTTGGTTCTTGAATATAAGAGGTCATGGTATGAACAACTGGCGCGTTTTTCTCATACTCGAACCAAACAAGGTGTTCCAGTAGATGGATATCAAATTGTTTACGCTTCATATGCATATGTTTATACCGTACACCCAAACAACGCAGAATGTTATTATTTGGGAATGTTATAAGTTAACGTGAGAGGACCCACTTCAGTTTAAAATTTAAGAGCAGTTGAGAGAGGCGTGTCAGAAACTGGGGGACCACATTAATGTATGCTTCTGTCAGCTGTAATCATCTCCAGATACGAACTTTGTTTGCGACAATATTAAGAACTTGCTCGCCATCTAACCCAAAAGACCTGTGGGAAAAATTCAAAGAGGGTATGAGTGAGAACATTTTGCATCATTATCGCACCGTTACGATTCTATATCATTTGCGATTAATATTTTCATCGATACGCTGATAAAAATTTAAGACATATTCCTAGCCATCAGCAACAAAACTCTTAATCAACTTGAATTGATGGTGCCTGAACGTTCTACCGTTGACATTACTGATTGAGATTTGCTAAGAGTACGGCAATTCAATGTTGAAGACTTGCGTTTGTTTGTCGCAACAAAAAAAACTCTATTAATTGCAAATTGTGGCCTTTGATAAAATTATAACTGCAGTAACAAATGACAGCGGCGTCCTTTTTTTCTCGATGCACCAGGAGGCACAGTTATAACCTTTCTCATCACTTTGGTATTAGCGCACATCCGCACTCAAAATGGGATAGCTTTAGATATTGCTTTCCCCGGTATTGCTGCTACATTATTGGATGGAGGACGAACGGCACATTCAGCGTTGAAATTACCATGTATTATGGAATTTGTTGATTCTCCAGCCTGTAATATTGCAAAAGTTCAGGCATGCCGAAAATGCTGAAAACATACAAGCTGATTGTGTGGGATGACTGCACCATGGCACATAAGAAATCTCCCTACAAGCGCTTAATCGGACACTTCAAGATTTTAGATCAAATACACAACCATTATGTGGAACTCTTATTTTACTATCTGGAGACTTCCGACAGACCCTTCCATTATTTAAATTTTCATGAAGTTTTTACATTTTAAAAATGTAACTTATGAATTTAAATAAATAAGTATTAATTTAAACTAATTTACAGAAGTAAAAATATACAAAACAAAAATTGCGAGCATACAAAGTTATATACATAAGGAAGACGAAAACCCGTGCAACGCCGGGTACAAAAAGCTAGTTTATTTATAAAATTATTTTTCAATATTTGTATTGGTTTTGTTTGGCTATATTAAAAAAATATATTTTCCTGTAATACTGCTGCACTTCTACGAAAATCGACAGTCTCTGTGGAATGCAATCCATCGGCCGAACTTAACGCCCCTTT
This sequence comes from Polietes domitor, assembly GCA_947397865.1. Taxonomy (NCBI): domain Eukaryota; kingdom Metazoa; phylum Arthropoda; class Insecta; order Diptera; family Muscidae; genus Polietes; species Polietes domitor. Next base: position 50,808,769 of record OX377618.1, read on the forward strand.
TACTTGTTTAATTTAAAAAAATCATAAAATAATTTTTTAATATTTTTCGACCTTACGGCACCAAATGTTGTACTCAGAATGGGACAAAATGGTGTAATGATTTTTAATTTTGTCAAAAGTTTACTAAACTCATCATACCACCCTCGTTGTCCTCGATGAATGTATGTGAGAGCGTATTTCATTTTGATTTTTCCCCAATATTACATATGAAGAAATTGCCAAAATTAGCCCATACAAAAGTCGTGGCATAAACAAATAAACATTTACATATACCCATACCACGGCACACTTTACCACTCGTACATTTTCGAATACACTCCTAAGTATTCATACACACATACAAGTGAACGCGCTCGTGTGTGTGTGCGAGTTGGTGCGTTGGTAGTTCAATATTGTAGTTACAATTTATGTATGATATAAAATAAACACAAACAATCATACAAAAACAATTTTCCATCAAAATAAGAGAAATGAAAAAAACCTAATCTCATTTCGCCCCTTCCTCCTGTTTAGGGAACAAACAACATTTGAAAATATGGCAAGAATAACAAATTCAGCTAATAAGTCGACAAGGATCCCCAGTTGACTTGACTCGACGGTGGAGGCTGACTAACAGCGTGTGGAGTGGAGCTGGGATATATGAAATTTCTCGGTCTGAACGGACGGAGAACGAGAAGGTATGCAGCCAGCCAGCCATGCAGCCAGTCTGTCGGGCCAGCAGTTGGCAAACAAACAGCCAGCCGCCGTCGCACATTGTTAGGGGTTAACTGAGCAATTGTTTTGTCGCTGTTACCAAAAGGGATTTGGCGCATTAAGTCTGTTAGTTTTGTGGCTAAAATTGAAGGGTTTCCTTGTTCTCAGCTGAGTTGTTGTGTTGTGTTGTGTCGTTCTGTGTTTTATTTTTCCTACTTTAACTATTGTTTATTGTGGTTATTCTTGTTGTAAAATTCATGTTATTTCCAGGGTGCACTTAAATCGTTTTGTTGTTTCCTTCTTCCATTTCCATATACATACATATGGCGATGGTGACAAACAATTTATGTATGTGAGTGAGTGTGTGTCTGTATATCTCTGTCTGGTTGGGATGCCTACTGTTTGCCAATTTCTTGATTTTGCCCCCCGGTTTTTGTTATCACTGCTGGGGCAAGTACCAGTAGGTATATGAAATTTGTCGTACTGTATGTGGTGTCTAAGTGTACTCGAAAATTTATTCTTCCACTGTGCCCTAAGGATCTCGAAAGCACCCCTTTCACCGATAACATGATGTCAATTGAACTGGATATATGTGTGTGCGTGTGGTTGAGTGTATATGCTTTTTGGTAATGTAATGTATTTTCTGTTCATTCACATTACATTGATATGTAGATTCACATAATTTCATTGAATTGCTATCAAATCCTTTCAAAATTATTTTTGTAGATATTTTAACAATATTGGTGCCACAGGGTCCCACAATATGTAAAATAATCTAGCAGTTATGGAAACAAATTTAATATAATATTATAAATTAATATTATCGTTAAGTTCAATAATACTAATTGTGTTTGAGGCCAACGAAAACAAAAAGTTTTGAGGGAATATATATATATATATATATATATATATATATATATATATATATATATATATATATATATGTATATTATGGACTAAAATCGCTGCTTTTGATTTTTTGATTTTCCATATTCGACAAGTAAACAAACTTCAGTTGTACATATTATTGTATGTAGAAGAAGAAGCTGAGCAAAACCATGAAATTAGATTTTAGTGAAGTTTTTAATCGAAAAAAATGTCCTTCATTAGTGACCATTTCCAGAAAAGCTTTTGCCCCTTCCAAGTCATTTTCGAAAGAATTGTCATCTTTAAAAAATAAAACATATGGCGGTAATTCCGCTGCACATTGTTATTAGGAATCGGCGTACAATTTAATATAGGATATATTCAGTAATATTACTTAAAACTCTATTTTAACCCTGTAGCTCCTCAATATAGGTTATTTTTTGTTAAATTTGCGGTAAAAACAAGCCTAAAACAGAGGTTGTTTAATGGGTCAACAAATTCTACAAAAAAATCATACAATTCTAAAGTAAAATGACAGAAATAAGCCAAAACTTAAAATTGGTTTAAAAATGTATTTCGTAATTTTTCCAATTTTTTGCTAAACCGTCGCACAATCCTACATTTTAAGGAGGCGATATGAATGGAACAAAATACAGGATGCGATGGAAAAAATCCCATTTGCCATTTTTAAAAAAATTGAATCCCCAGAATTTTTGACGGGATTTCCGGGACTTAAAAAATAAATAAAAAGCTAAATAGGATTTTTGCCAGAATCAACGATTGATCATCGTTTAGTAAATTATCTATTTTAAGAGCAGTATGTTGATACTTCAAGCAGTCACAGTAACGTTAGTGGAGCCTTAAAAACACAGCTAAGTCTGTATAAAGTTACAGTTTAATTTAGCTTATACGATGCTATTTCGATTAGTTTAGTTTGCCATTAAAATTAAAAATTATCATGATGACAAATGTTTATCTAATTTGCAACTTCTACATTTACCCATAAATATTTTATAAATAGGCATTGATTTAGATGCATATATGCAGGTATGGATACTAGGGATGACAAAACCGAAATCGGTTAACCGGTGTTAACTGCAACGCCATCCATCGTTTTTTTTTTAATTGCATTTTCGACAAACCAGGGAAACCGGTGTTTTCATGTCGGTTAACCGGTTTTTTAAATTACAAAACATTTGCATTTCGTGGATATATTATGCAATAAAAAAAGTCAGAAAATGTGAGAGTAATGATTTATTTACTCGCTGCGAATATAAACTGAACTGACCTCTTAATACCACAGGTTAAAGATTTTCCCAAAATATTGATCTGTGACGCTGAAAAAACTAAGTAGGATATCAAATAGCTTCGTTTGGAGCTTGCTGTGTAATATCGAACTGCTATTGCTAATTTGTATACACTCCACGAGAGTATTATGTCTTTGTGCATTTGTTTGTAACATGCTAAAGGAAACGAGTTAGACCCACCGTTTATTATACATATCGACTTAGGATCACTTTCTGAGTCGATTTAGCAATGTCCGTCTGTCCACCTATTGTTGTAAACAAATTACTGGTAGCAATTATAGTCCGATCTTAACAAAATTTGACACAAGTAAGTTTTGTGTATCATGGACGAAACCTAATTAATTTGAAGCAAATAGGTTCAGATTTAGATATAGCCCCCATACAAATGTCGCTCCCGATTTGACTTTTTCCGCTCTAGAAACCACATATTGTACCCGATTTCCTTTAAATTTGGCACAACATCTTATAATCCAACTAAAACCACCTATGGTGAAAGTGGGTGAGATCGGTTCAGATTTAGATATATATTTTATTATATATATATATATATATAAATGTTGCTCCCAAATGTTTAACCGGTTTTGGAAAATATTTTACATATAATATTTCACTTATAAACATACATAATTCCATGTTTCAATAGATCCCATACAGACGTCTTTTCCGATTTAAAATTTTTTGTCAATCACATACATTCACAGGATACAAAAATGCTTCCTGATTTCACTTTTTTACCAAATTGAATTGTATTCGGATAGAAAGTGGAGTGTATCATATAGTCGGCTCCGTCCGACTATATGCCTTTCCTTACTTGTTTGTATATAAAACATACAACTCTGGCAGTTAAAAAGAAAAGTTCACAATAATTTGATAATTTACATAAACAATATCGGCGATATAAGTGAATTTTCATTTAAAATATGAAAATGAAATTAGAAAATAAGTAAAATATGTTTTGCATTCTTATGGTTTAATGTTTTTTATTCAATAATCTCAAAAAAAATAAAAATAATATAAAATATTCCATTTTAGCTTATATAATAAACCGGTTTAAACGGTTTCACCGGTTCTTCAAATTTTAAAAATTTGTTTAAATTGTACATTTTGTTACAAACCGAAAAACAGCACAATGAAAGTTGAATAATTTGTTGTACAGCATACAGGGGCACAGCTTCTAAAAACAATTTTTGGTCTTCAGATACTCGATCGGTATGAACGAATGACGGTTATTTTCCTAAAAAAATCACATCAATCGATAACCCTAAAAACAGTGCTACATACACATATTTAAATCGTTTTTTATGAATGAATTGGCTTGATATTTTCCAAATGTTATTTATTAAGTTATAAGAGGTGCAACAATCTATTAAAAGGTACACGAAGTTTTATCTAAGATTCGCAATCGTAAATAAAATTGTATATGGACGTTGGGCATGACACAGACAATTTTCATTTGTGGGCTCATTATTAATGTTTTGTGTTAACACATATATTAAAATAAGAATATATGACGCGAGATTTTGGGCGGACTTAAACAAAAACATTTTTTATAATTTGAAAATATATCGGTGAAATTTCAAGGTCAGTCTGTTCTTCTTCTAACTGTTGCCGCAGCTTGTATGAAAATATCCCGCTACGCTATTTCATTTGAAGCAAATCGGTTCAGATTTAGATATAGCCCGCATACAAATGTTGCTTCCGATTTCACTTTTTCTGCTTTAGAAGCCAGATAATTTAAACGATTTTGATCAAATTTTGTACAACACCTTATATAAAAGGTAGAAATATCTGTGCTGAAAATGGGTCAAATCGGTTCAGATATATAGCCACCATACAAATTTCGCTCCCTATTTGACATTTTCCGGCCTAGAAACTGTAAATTTTATCAGATTTTCTTCAAATTTGGCGCAACACCTTATATTTTAACTAGATAAAATTCTGGTGGAAATGGGTCAAATCGGTTCAGATTTGGATATAGCTCCCATACAAATTTTGGCCCCGATTTGAGGTTAACCGCTGTAGAAATCACATACTTTAACCGATTTTAAAATTCGGCAGGACAACTTATGTTTACACTAGAAACATATATGGTAAAAGTGGATGAGATCGGTTCAGATTTATATATTGCTCCCATACAAATGGCGTTCTCGATTTTCACCGAATTGAATTGTAGTGGAGTAGAAAGTGTAGGGTATCATATCGGTCCCGAACGACTTTATTAAAAATATTTTAATTTTATTTAATATTTAAAAACATAGTTTTTAGTGCAACACCCCTCAAAACTTCTAACTGAATATATACCTTTTGATGTGTAGTGCCAAAATAATTCGTTTCGAGCAATACCAGAAAGAAAGAAACATCCTTTCCCCTTAATACTGTCATAAATGTTGTTCATTTTGTCGATTCTTTTTTTCTCTGTTTACTTTTAATATTTCACTTAGCTCAGCAGTTTATTTCTTATAATAATAATTTTTGTTCTTTTTTCAGCTTGTTTCTGGCCTGCCAGAAAGCGTGCTGAGCTGTGTCGAGCCTGTGGTCTGCGGTTGGTCGCAAAAAGTCTGCGTTCGCAATGCCGAGTGTGTGAGGATGTGTGCGTCTGCTTGTGCGTGCGAATGTATGGCAGCGTTTTTGATTTAGTGGCGCCTTATATACATAAATAAATCTGTATGTCAATTATTTACTATTTTATGCGATAATAATTCGCCAACTTTTCGCAAAAGATATCAGCAACAATGGCCAAAGAAACGAATGACAGCAGCAGCCGCCAGAACAACATAAACGCCGTCACATTTTACCTACATCGGCCACCGTGGAGGCAGCAAGCGAGAAGGGAAATTGTCGAGGCGAATAATGAGAATTGTGACAAAGTGAAAGCTTTAACGATTTCCAAGGGAGTGAGTGTCAGTTAAGCTCCAACTACCACTGGCAACGCCAGCCATTAAGTCCACCGCTGCCCCTAAAATCAGCCCTAATAAAGTAAATGTTTGTGTGAGTGGGGGGTGTGTGGCTAGCGGAAGTGTATGAGTTTGTGCGCGACATAAATAATATTTTTATTTACTTTTGATTTCATTTGTATGTGTTATGGATAAAAATAAAACAGATGAAATAGCACAACTGTGTGTGCTAGTAATGAAGGTAGTACAGTATCGGAAAAGGGGGAACCTGTCCTGGATGTTTAAGGCAGAAGAAAATCTTTTTTAATAACAGCCATACAAGAAATTCATTCCTTTTTGCGTTTATTTTTGTTGCCCATGTCCATGGGTGTGTGCCTGCGTTCTTATTTTATTTCAGCTGCATTCGTTATCAGATATTTTAGTTGGCTAAAGGCAATATAACGTAAAATAATTTACATCTTTTTTCCTGTTTGTTTTTTATACGTTTCATCTACCATCTCCATCTTCTTCTAGCAAACATAGCATCGTGTCGTCCTTTTTATTTATTTATATAAAACACAATATTAAATCTTTCTGTTTTGTGTAACACACGCAATGTTCCAGCGAAAGGAGAAAAAACGTTGGTAAAAAATGCTTGCAGCGGTAGTCACAACCATACATACAGTAGGACACACACAGGCTGCCAACAAAACCAGTGAGCGAAGGATGTGATGCTGTAACTCACACAATCACCATCAACATCGTCGGCATACTCAAGCTTAGGAATACATGGAAAAAACATAAAACCCCTCCCAACACACGCACACACACATCCACTCACCAACACCCGCAAAGGCCATCAGCAGCATATTCTTGTATCTCTAACGACGACGAAGCCAGCATCACCAAATACAACAATAGCGGCGCCCAGGATGGAGTAGCTGAAGGAACACAATGAAGGGTATCAAGCCTTAAACGTGTTTTTATTGTCCTTGAGCAAATTCATTTTTAACTTCATACTTGTGTACATTTTTACGCGTAATAAACACGCAACTGGAACGAATACGAAAATTACAACAACATCAATAATCGGATTCAAATATCTCATGGACTAAACGGTACGCTAACGCGAAAGATGATTTTTCTCAAAAAGGGGTCGGTAAAATAACCTTAAAGAAATAAATGCCACAAGATGAAGCAGGAAAGGAGAGAAAGGAAAAGACTGCGCTAACAACATGGTATCCGCCACCACCCTTTTCCGCACATTACAAAGTTCAGAACACGAAATCTAGATGTTTTACAATTTCGGAAACTACCTTCATAAGAACAAAATGTAATAATCATGAAAAGCTTACACTAGTTTATAAAAGTTTGTCGAAGAGTTAAGTACAACATTTTCTGATGTATCCATCATTATTACAGGCTATCATCAAGTCTTTGTAAACTAGAAAGAGATAATAAACAAGTAATACACTTCATATGGGCATATGACCATCACCCAAAAAATTAAATCAGACCACACTAATAGCTTTTAGATTTAATTTTTCCTTATTCCGAAAACTATTACTATTGTGAAACTTTTTATTTTCATTAAAAGTTGAAGTGTTATAACGAAAAGTATTACTTTATTCTACTACACATGGAAATATTTGTCGCGTCCATTGTGTCACGTACGTATTCAAGTTGTACCAAATTAAAAAATCTAAGAGATAATTCTCATATTCACAAATCTATGAACAAAATTTATCATTTGATCTTCATTTACATGTATTTTAGAGTGGCTTCTTTTGTGAGGAAGGGAAAAATGTTGTTGATGTTCCCGACTATAATGAAATCTTGGTTTGTTTTATGTGTTCTCCCCCAAAATACGTTGGTTTTATCATTGTCCGTTCGTGAGCTGGATGCGTTCAAAATAACCTCTTTAAATCAGGTTTTTCTTGGATAAAATTCACGGTGAGAATGGTATTACGCAGGTTTATGCTAGATGCACTCACACAAAAGTAAAGTATTGTAGCTGTCATATAACTGAATATATTCGATAATACGTTTTAACTTCGTATGGGAGGTACCACGACCACTTTTCCAATACCGCTCATTTTTTCCATACGAAGTGCCACGCCTACATTTCTATTAACGTCCATATTTGGCACAGCTACGCTGATTGATGCACTTACACAAAATCATAGCACTTTAGATGCCATAGAACTGCCAATATTCAATAATAGGGTTTAACTTCGCATGGGAGTTGCGACGCCCACTTCTCTATTACCGCCCTTTTTGACACAACTGTGCAGACTAATAATTAGTGAACTTTCACAAAAATTCAATACTGTAGCTGCAATAGTATTCCGAATATGCTAATTTATAAAAAACGAATAAATCCCTAATTTGTGTGGGAGGTGCCACGCCCACTGATAATATCAAAAAATTACATAGGCTATTTTTACCTCCGGTTCAGCATGAACATACTGTGAAAATTTCAAGAAGATCGGTTCAGTAGTTTAGGCTGCTATAAAGAACAAACAAACAAACTTACAAACATAGATTCATTTATATATATATAGATTTGGACATCCTAGCACATTTCGTTTAGATGCCAGCGTGCGTTAAACTGACGGGCGGACATGGCTAGATCGTCTTAGAATTTTATGATGATCAAGATTATATACACTCTCCGGTCGTTATTTCAAGGTGTTACAACCGGAATGATATAGTTAGTATACTTTCAGCAAAAATATTTTTTTTTTCAAAAAATATACTATTTTTGTACCCTACACCACTTCGTGGTCTAGGGTATTATAAGTTAGTTTTCCGCCAAATGTTTGTAACACCAAGAAATAATCGAGCTAGACCCACCTTTAAGTATACGGATCGGCTTAGAATCACCAGCTGAATCGATTTAACGATGTCTGTCTGTCCGTCCGTCCGTCAGCTGTCCATCTAAGTTTGTTCGCACTCTACAGGTCGCAATTGTTGCCTGATTATCATGAAATTTGGCAGAAGTTACTTTTCGGTTCAGATTTAGATATAGCCCCCATACAAATGTCGCTCTCGATTTGACTTTTTCCGCTCTAAAATCCACATATTGTACCCGATTTTCTTTAAAATTGGCACAACATTTTATAATCGAACTAGAAACACCTATGCTGAAAGTGGGTAAGATCGGTTCAGATTTAGATATAGCCCCCATACAAATGTCGCCCCCGATTTGCCTTTTTCCGCTCTCAAAGTCACAAATTGTACCTGATTTCCTTAAAAATTGGCACAACAATTTATAAACCAACTAAAAACACCTATGCTGAAAGTGGGTAAGATCGGTTCAGATTTAGATATAGCCCCCATACAAATGTCGCTCCCGATTTGACTTTTTCCGCTCTAGAAACCACATATTGTACCCGATTTTCTTCAAAATTGGCACAACATTTTATAATCGAATAGAAACACCTATGCAGAAAGTGGGTAAGATCGGTTCAGATTTAGATATAGCCCCCATACAAATGTCGCTCCCGATTTGACTTTTCCGCTCTAAAAGCCACATATTGTACCTGATTTTCTTAAAGATTGGCACAACATTTTATAAACCAACTAAAAACACTATGCTGAAAGTGGGTAAGATCGGTTCAGATTTAGATATAGCCCCCATACAAATGTCGCTCCCGATTTGACTTTTTCCGCTCTAAAATCCACATACTGTACCCGATTTTCTTTAAAATTTGCACAACATTTTATAATTGAACTAGAAACAACAATGGTGAAATTCGGTAACATCGGTTCAGATTTAGATATAGCTCCAATACAAATGTCGATCCCGATTTGACTTTTCCGCTCTAAACTACACATACTGTACCCAATTTTCTTCAAAATTGGCACAACATTTTATAATCGAACTAGAAACACCTGTGGTGAAAGTGGGTACGATCGGTTCAGATTTAGATATAGCCCCCATACAAATGTCGCTCCCGATTTGACTTTATCCGCTCTAGAAACCGCATGTTGTACCTGATTTTCTTTAAAATCAGCACAACATTTTATAATCGAACTAGAAACACCTATGCCGAAAGTGGGTAAGATCGGTTCAGATTTAGATATAGCTCCAATACAAATGTCGCTCCCGAATGTTTAACCGATTTTGGCCAAACTTTGCATATCATATTTCACCAATAAACATACATGGTGAAAGCGGGTCATATCGTTACATGTATCAATATACCCCCATACAAATATCCTTTCCGATTTAACATTTTTTGCCAAGCACATACATTTATATGATTCAAAAATCCTCCCCGATTTCACTTTTTTACCGAATTGAATTGTAATGAGATAGAAAGTGGGTGTATCATATAGTGGCTCCGTCCGTCTTTTTCCTTTCCTTACATGTTTGGGAGATGCATATATGTCCATACTTTGGTATAACCCAAATGGGCCCCATTCTGCTTATTACAGCTCTAGAAACTACATCTTACATCGGATCTCCATCAAATTTTGCAGATCATTATATGTTTCAACTAGGAATACCTACCGTGAATGATAAATATATAGGCGCATGTTTTGGCACAGGCTTCAAGTGTTGTTATATGCCTTCAAATATCCGTCCGATTCATCCTATTACCGCTGTATAATCTGCATTTATCATTCGATGTTGATCAATTTTTCCATATCATGTTATATTTACTTTACTCGGAATATCTGCTGGCAAATTGGATCAATTACTTTATTATTTACCATACTCATTAAATTTGACTAAAGATGAATTTAAAGTATACTGTATAATTTATTTGAACTACATTAAATTGCTCTCATGAAATACCTGGGTTTAGTAATCAAAGCGAGTCGGCCCTGCTCGACTTTAGCCTTTCCTTACTTGTTTATTTTTTTTTTTGAGATTTCTCCTAATCTAATATGAAGGATCTATATTTCTAAAACGAAAGCAGGAGTTGAACAAGTGTTGCATTTATTCTTTTAGGGTCAACTGGGAGAAATGAGATAAAGCTGGTACAGACCAAATGGCTGTCTCTAGAACGAAACATTTACTTTTAGGGAAATCATGAATACACTTGAAATATTATTTTGTTATTTATAGTCAATGACCGGTTAATAATTTTTTATACCCTACACCACTTCGTGGACTAGACTAAGTTAGTTTCGCGCCAAATGTTTGTAACACCAAGAAACGGATCGGCTTAGAATCACCAGCTGAATCGATTTAACGATGTCTGTCTGTCCGTCCGTCCGTCTGCAGTCCATCTAAGCTTGTTCGCACTCTACAGGTCGCAAATGTGGTCTGATTGGCATGATATTTGGCAGAAGTTACTTTTTTTGGCCAAGGAGATTGGTATTGAATTTGGAAAAAATCGGTTCAGATTTAGATATAGCATCCATACAAATATCCGTATAGTTTACACTATTACTTCTCTAGAATACACATTTTACATGGGATCATGACCAAATTTTCAGGATCGTGTTATATTTGAACTAGAAACAGCTCACGGGAAAGTGCACCACATGGGTCTACGTTTTGATATAGCCCCCATACAAATGTACCTCCGATTTGCAATATTACTGCTCTAAAATGCACATTTTACATCCGATCTTGAACAAATTTTCCACACAATGTTACATTTATACTAGGAACATGTATTTCGAAAGCCAGCTATATAGGTCAATGTTTTGGTATAGTCCCCCATTTTACAATAGTATCGCTATAGAACCCACACCTTACATTGGATCTTGATAAAATTTTGCAGATCATGTCATATTTCAATAAAGAATACATACTTTTAAAGTGATCTATATGGGTCCACTTTTTAATGTAGCGCCCTTACAAATGGCCCCCATTTTTATTATTACCCCTCTAGGACCCACAATTTACATCGGAAGTTTATCAAAATTTGCATTTTGTATTATATTTAAACTAAAAAAACATATTATGAAAGTCAAATATATGGGTCCATATTTTGGTATAGCCTCCATACAAATTGGGCGCCCATTCTACTCTATTACATCTGTAGAACCCACATCGTGCAAATAATCCCGATATAATTTTGCATATCATGTCATATTTCAACTATATATAATGGCCCATGTTATGGTACAACCCCAAGTGTTATGAAACCATGGATCCTGATTTTAGACGTAGTTTTTACATCATGTTATATTATCAGTTATGAACACTTACAGGAAAGGTGGAGCATTACGCAAAGAACTTTCCACCGCTCATTACCAGTTTCTGATTTGTTTACATAACACTTCAGATTGAACTTATTACAGACAATCAATTTTGCCATATTCGGTAAATTTGACTAAAGTTGCATTTATAGTTTAGTAATCAAAACCAGGTATATACGCAGGAAGTGGTGTTAGGTATCATATCGTCGTCCCCGCCCGACTTTATCCTTTCCTTACTTGTTACTATTACAACTCTAGAACCCACATACTACTCTGGATCTTGATAATATTTTTCAGATCATCAAATATGAATGCCTACTTTGAAAGTGATCTATAAGTGCCCACTTTTTATTGTAGCGCCCTTACAAAGGACCCTCATTTTTTACCGCTCTAGAATCCATAATTTACATCAGAAGTTTATCAAATTTTGCGTATCATGTTATATTTTGACTTAGACTACCTACTATGAAAGTTAAATATATGGGTCCATATTTTGGTATAAACCCCCTTACAAATGGGGCCCCAGTTTGCAAATTTTGCAGATCATGATATATTTCAATTAGGAGTACCTACCTTGAATGATAGCTATAAAAGGCTCATGCGATGGTACAGCCCCCAATTATTGTTATCCTATTACCGCTGTAAAATCTGCATGTCAGATCATGTTATATATACTCTTGAAATACCTACAGGAAAATAGTTTTTAAATATAACTGACCCACTAATTATCATTATTATCGCCTTAAAACCTTCGTATTATATAGCATCTGGATCAAGCTTTTTATACCATACACTTCGTGGTCTAGGGTATTATAAGTTAGTTTTCCGCCAAATGTTTGTAACACCAAGAAATAATTGAGCTAGACCCACCTTTAAGTATACGGATCGGCTTAGAATAGCCAGCTGAGTCGATTTAACGATGTCTGTCTGTCCGTCCGTCCGTCCGTCCTGTCCATCTAAGCTTGTTCGCACTCTACAGGTCGCAATTGTTGTCCCATTGTCATGAAACCTGGCAGAAGTTATTTTTTCTGGCCAAGGACCATTGGTATTGAATTTGGAGGAAATCGGTTCAGATTTAGATATAGCCCCCATACAAATGTCGGTCCCGATTTGACATTTTCCGCTCTAGAAACCACATATTGTACCCGATTTTCTTCAAATTTGGTACAACATCTTATAATCCAACTAAAAACACCTATGCAAAAATTGGGTAAGATCGGTTCAGATATAGATATAGTCCCCATACAAATGTCGGTCCCGATTTGACATTTTCCGCTCTAGAAACCACATATTGTACCCGATTTTCTTCAAATTTGGTACAACATCTTATAATCCAACTAAAAACACCAATGCAAAAATTGGGTAAGATCGGTTCAGATTTAGATATAGCCCCCATACAAATGTCGCTCCCGATTTGACATTTTCTGCTCTAGCACCGACATATTGTACCCGATTTTCTTTAAATTTGGCAGAACATCTTATAATGCAAGTAGAAACACCTATGCAAAAATTGGGTAAGATCGGTTCAGATTTAGATATAGCCCCCATACAAATGTCGCTCCCGATTTGACACTTTCTGCTCTAGCACCGACATATTCTACCCGATTTTCTTTAAATTTGGCAGAACATCTTATAGTGCAAGTAGAAACACCTATGCAAAAATTGGGTAAGATCGGTTCAGATATAGATATAGTCCCCATACAAATGTCGCTCCCGAATTGACATTTTCCGCTCTAGAAACGACATATTGTACCCGATTTTCTTTAAATTTTGCAGAACATCTTATAATCCAACTAGAAACACGTACGCAAAAATTGGGTAAGATCGGTTCAGATTTAGATATAGCCCCCATACAAATGTCGCTCCCGATTTGACATTTTCCGTTTTAGAAACGACATATTGTACCCGATTTTCTTTACATTTTGCAGAACATCTTATAATCCAACTAGAAACACGTATGCAAAAATTGGGTAAGATCGGTTCAGATTTAGATATAGCCCCCATACTAATGTCGCTCCCGATTTTACATTTTCCGTTCTAGAAACGACATATTGTACCCGATTTCCTTTACATTTTGCAGAACATCTTATAATGCAACTAGAAACACGTATGCAAAAATTGGGTAAGATCGGTTCAGATTTAGATATAGCCCTCATACAAATGTCGCTCCCGAATTCACTTTTTCCGCTTTAGAAACCACATATTGTACCCGATTTTCTTTAAAATTGGCACAACATTTTATAATCGAACTAGACACACCTATGCTGAAAGTGGGTATGAACGGTTCAGATTTAGATATAGCCCCCATACAAATGTCGCTCCCGATTTGACTTTTTCCGCTCTAAAATCCACATATTGTACCCGTTTTTCTTTAAAATTGGCACAACATCTTATAATCCAACTAAAAAACCAATGGTGAAAGTGGGTAAGATCGGTTCAGATTTAGATATAGCCCTCATACAAATGTTGCTCCCGAATGTTTAACCGATTTTGGCCAAATTTTACATATTATATTTCACCAATAAACAGACATGGTGAAAGCGCGTCACATCGTTCCTGGTTTTAATATACCCCCATACAAATGTCCTTTCCGATTTAACATTTTTTGTCAAACACCTACATTTACAGGATGCAAAAATCCTTCCCGATTTCAATTTTACCGAATTGAATTGCAATGAGAATTTTTTGGGTGATGCCCATATGTCCATACTTTGGTATGACTTTGGTATACTACTGTATAATTTGTATTTGTCTGTCGGACAATTGGATCAATTACCATATTATTTACCATATTCGTTAAATTTGACTAAAGATGAATTTATAGCATATAAATTATATTCATATAATTTATATAATTTGTATGAACTACATAATTGCTCCCATGAAATACCTGGGTTTAGTAATCAAAGCGAGGTACATACTAGGGTTTGCATTTTCCCGTACTTTTTATTTCCCGGGACACGGGAATTATTTTTTCGATTTCCCGGGATCCCGGGACAGAACGGGAAATCGTCAACATATTGTTTTCTATGTAAAAACATATTTTTTCCGAATAAAACATTCGAACTTTAATAATGTAAATTATTATATTTCTGTATTACAAACATTTGGTGTGAAACAAACTATTCCACGAGGAGATGTAGAGTATAAAATGTAGGCATATTTTTATACCCTACACCACTTCGTGGTCTAGGGTATTATTTAAAATTAAGAGGTTTTTTGAAACATAAACACTTTAAAGCAGACAACCAATTTAAAGATTCATAAGTCTATTTCTAATTTTATTGGAGAAAGTGAGCGTGGAAGTGTTAGTAAATCGTAAATTATCAGTTCCCTTTCCTGTAGATTCGAAAACATAAATTTATATTTTGAAGCAGTAATATATCAATTTTTTAATACATAGTTGTTACTTTAGATTGTATATATTTTTAATTTATTATAATATTATATATATATATATATATATTTAATTTATTATTAAAATTGTGTTTAACATCTGTACGATTTCTCCACAGATATTAGCATGTCAATACTTTTTTAATAAATATATCAAAAAATTTGAAATTGAATTATCTCAAAATATTAATAACGTTATTGAAGCCTTCTATTCTGTTATATTCAGTTTATATTGAATTACGTTAGAAGATTTATATCTCCTAGCTGACACATATCTAATTAAAAGTGATATTTTAAATTATTTTGTACCTTTTACAATTTAATTGTGAAAAAGTGGTGAAAAAATATGCGAGAAATAGGTTAAACTGGCTGCTGATTTCCCGCAGGAATCCCGTACAAATTTCCCGGGATACGGGAAACTGAAAATATGCAAATTCCCGGGATTTTTCCCGCGGGAAATCCCGGGATGCAAACCCTAGTACATACGCAGGGAGTGGTGTAGGGTATTATATAGTCGGCCCCGCCCGACTTTAGCCTTTCCTTACTTGTTTTATAACGTGGATTATTTCACATAAGAACACTAACTGTTGAAGTGGACCATGTTTTGATGTAGAAGAAATAGGCCTCTGATACGATTATATATATACGTATTTTCTACATCACGTTAAATTTCAGTTAGGAACACTTACAGAAAAAGCGGTGCATTACGCAAAGACATTGCAACTACTTATTATCAAATTCTGATTTGTTTATATAGCTCTCTAAACTCAACTTATTACATCCGATCTTGATGAAAATAATATTTATATTATACCCTAGGATCAGATACAATGAGATAGGATCACACCAATTTTGTTTGTGTGTAGGCCCATCACTTGTATGAGAATGCAAACGTTTTTCATCAATTTTGCCATATTAGTTAAATTGGCTAAGGATGTATTTATAATGTATATGAACAACATAAAATCGCCCGCATAAAAAACCTAGGTTTAGTATATATGCAGGGAGTGGTGCAGGGTATCATATAGTCGGCCCCGCCCGACTTTAGCCTTTCTTTAATTCTTTTTTTTTATACCCTCCACCTCCAGGATGGGGGTATATTCACTTTGTCATTCCGTTTGTAACGCCTTGAAATATTCATCGGAGACCCCAAAAAGTATATATATTCTGGGTCGTGGTAAAATTCTAAGACGATATAGCCATGTCCGTCTGTCTGTTGAAAGCACGATAGCGGCCGAACGAAATGAGCTAGGAGGTTCAAATTTTTCCTAAATGTGTCTTATGGTTGTAGATCGGTTGGGATTGAAAGTGGACGAAATCGGGCCAGAGGGAAAAATTTTTCCCTCACAAGGACTGAAAATACCTCTAATATTTAGAGTATTTCAGCATGTTTTTTTAACATAATAGCTTGTATTTACTTGATATTTGCAATTCGCATTCCCTTTATATCATAAAAGGGCACCATAGAGTGATTTTTATTTGTAGGGGGCGAAATTTGACAAAAAGGGATAAAAATGGTACCTATCAAACGACAACAGATAGAAACACAAAATTTGGCGTGTACATTCCTCTAATAGAGTATATACATAATATAAAAGCATTTTTTCTAAATTCGTACTTTTAAGGGGTTAAATGGGGATAGAGGGATAAAAATAGTACCAACCTAACGGCTGCACCTAGAATAATGAAATTTGATATATACATTGCTCTGATTGCGTAGACACGTAAAATAAAAGAACTTTCCAAAATTCGTACTTTTTGGGGTTCAAATGGAAAAAGGGGATAAAAATAGTACCTACCAAATGACAGCAGCTAGAATCATGAAATTTGGAGTATACATTCCTCTGACTGCGTAGACACGAAAAATAAAACGTTTTTTCCAAATTCGTACTTTCAATGGATACAATGGCTACAGGGGATAAAAATAGTACCAACTAAACGAATACAGATAGAATGATTAAATTCAGTGAGTACGTCCCTCTAATTGTGTAGATACGTAAAATAAAGAGATTTTAGATAGTCGTACTCTTAAGGGGGCAAAATTGGAAAAAGGGGAACAATGAATAATGAAATTTGATATATACATTGCTCTGATTGCGTAGACACGTAAAATAAAAGAACTTTCCAAAATTCGTACTTTTTGGGGTTCAAATGGAAAAAGGGGATAAAAATAGTACCTACCAAATGACAGCAGCTAGAATCATGAAATTTGGAGTATACATTCCTCTGACTGCGTAGACACGAAAAATAAAACGTTTTTTCCAAATTCGTACTTTCAATGGATACAATGGCTACAGGGGATAAAAATAGTACCAACTAAACGAATACAGCTAGAATGATTAAATTCAGTGAGTGCGTCCCTCTAATTGTGAAGATACGTAAAATAAAGAGATTTTAGATAGTCGTACTCTTAAGGGGGCAAAATTGGAAAAAGGGGAACAAAATGGCCGCTGACAGAATCATGGAAATCGGTGTATACATTCCTCTGACTGCATAGCCATGTAAAATAAATAAATTATAAATAAATTTTCCAAGTTCGTACTTTATTTTGTTGCTTTTACGACAAAAAATGGTAGAATGGTTGTCTTATACTGCGTACGTGAGAGATACTTTTGAAATTAAAATAGGATGGAAATACAATCAACCAAACGACTGTAGCTGAAAGTACACTCTCTATCCCCCAATATTTAGGTTATTTATGATTGCTCCCTTATATTTACTTTATGAATTGAAGTATTATATCCATTATATATATATAGTATACAAATATTGGTAGCCTTGGCTTATTAATTAAATTTCTTATTTTCATACAGTTAAAATTTGTTGCGGACATTCCTCTTGTTGTACGACAACAGCTAGAATCATGAAATTCGGTGTGTACATCCCTCTAATTCATAGACACGTAAAATAGAGGTTTTTTCGAAATTCGTAATTTTAAGGGATATAATTAAAAAGAGGGATAAAAATGGAATCTACCAAACCGCTGAAGTTGAAATCATGAAATTCGGTCTATACATTCTGACTATGAAGACTCGAAAAAGGGTTTTTTCGAAATTTGTACATTTGGGCGGAGAATGGGGCGAATGGGGATATCTTTAAAATTTATACTTTTCTTATCACTTTGTCTGTATCTGAAAATGCTTCTTTCTAATGGCGACTGACAATCGCCTAATATTTAGGCATGCTCACTATCACAATTTCAGCATTTTATTTATATATAGTAGTCGATTTCAAATAGTGCGCTTAAGTATACATTATAGTTTGAAATAGTAAACATATACAGTAATGTGCATAAAAATATCACAATTTTCGTAATATGGTACTGTGCTTCTATGTAAAGTCGACTTCCTTTAATCTGCTGAATGGAATGCACTCCGTGGTGGAGGGTATATAAGATACGGCCAGGCCGAACTTAACGCCTTCTTACTTGTTAATTATTAAAACAAAAACTTATATGTAGATAAATAAACCATTTTAAAACCAGTAAGGAAAGGCTAAAGTCGGGTGGGGCCGACTCTATGATACACTCCACATTCAATCAGAATACAATTCAATTCGGTGAAAAAGTGAAAACGGGAAGGTTTTTTGTACCCTGTAAATGTATGTGTTTGACAAAAAATTTTTTATCGGAAAGGACATTTGTATGAGGATATATTGAAACCTGGAACGAAATAGGTGAAATATAAAATGTATAGTTTGGCCAAAATCGGTTAAACTTAAGGGAGCAACATTTGAATTTGGGCTATATTTGAATCTGAACCGATCTTACCCACTTTCACCATAGTTTTGTTTAGTCAGGTTATAAGATGCTGTGCGAAATTTAAAGAAAATCGAGCACAATATGTGTCTTTTAAAGCGCCAAATTTAAAGAAAATCGATTAGAATATGTGGCATTTAAAGCGGAAAAGTCAAATCGGGAGCGACATTTGTATGGGGGCTATATCTAAATCTGAACCGATCTTACCCACATTCTGCATAGGTGTTTCTAGTAAGATTATAAGATGTTGTGCCAAATTTAAAGAACATCGAGTACAATATGTGGTTTCTACAGAGGAAAATGTCAAATCGGGAACGACATTTGTATGGGGGCTATATCTAAATCTGAACCGATTTGACCTATTTTCACCATAGATGTTCTTAGTTTAAATATAAGATGTTTTGCCAAATCTGAAGACAATCTGATACAATATGTGGTTTCTAGAGCGGAAAAAGTCAAATCGGGAGCGAAATTTGTGTGGGAGCTATATATAAATCTGAACCGATCTGACCGATATTCACCATGGGTGTTTCTAGTGGAAATATAAGATGTTTTACCATATCTGAAGACAATATGATACATTATGTGATTTCTAGAGCGGAAAAAGTCAAATCGGGAGCGAAATTTGTATGGGAGCTATATATAAATCTGAACCGATCTGTCCGATATTCACCATGGGAGTTTCTAGTGGGAATATAAGATGTTTTACCAAATCTGAAGACAATCTGATACAATATGTGGTTTCTGGAGCGGAAAAAGTCAAATCGGGAGCGAAATTTGTATGGGAGCTATATACAAATCTGAACCGATCTGACCGATATTCACCATGGGTGTTTCTAGTGGAAATATAAGATGTTTTACCAAATCTGAAGACAATCTGATACATTATGTGGTCTCTAGAGCGGAAAAAGTCAAATCGGGAGAGAAATTTGTATGGGAGCTATATATAAATCTGAACCGATCTAACACATTTTTACCACAGGTGTTTCTAGTTACAATATAAGATGTTTTGCCAATTTTAAAGAAAATCTGTTGTAATATGTGGTATCTAGAGTGAAAAGAGTCAAATCGGGAGTGAAATTCGTATGGGAGCTAATCTAAATCTGAACCGATATTCTTCAAATTAAATAGCGTTCGTCCTTATCCCGAAAAACATCGTTGTGCAAAGTTTCATTTGGTTCTGTCTACAATTGCGACTTGTATCGTGATTACAAGAATAGATGGACGGACGGACAGACAGGCGGACAGACAGACGGACATTGCTAAATCGACTCAGAAAGTGATTCTAAGACGATCGGTATAATTAACAATGGGTCTATCTCGTTTCCTTTTGGGTGTTACAAACAAATGCACAAAGACATAATACTCTCGTGGAGTGTATAAATATAGTCAATTTAGCAGCTTTACCACTTTTTTATACACTCCACGAGAGTATTATGGCTTTGTGCATTTGTTTGTAACACCCAAATGGAAGCGGGATAGACCCATTGTTAAGTATACCGATCGACTTAGAATCACTTTCTGAGTCGATTTAGCAATGTCCGTCTGTCTGTTTGTCCGTCTGTCTGTCCATCTATTGTTATAATCAAACTACAGGTCGCAATTATAGTCCGATCTTAGCAAAAATTGGCTCAAGTAAGTTTTGTGGATCAAGGACGGACGCTATTTAATTTGGACCAAATCGGTTCAGATTTAGATATAGCCCCCATACAAATGTCGCTCCCGATTTGACATTTTCCGCTCTAGAAACCACATATTGTACCCAATTTTCTTTAAATTTGGCACAACATCTTATAATCCAACTAGATACACCTATGCAAAAATTGGATAAGATCGGTTCAGATTTAGATATAGCCCCCATACAAATGTCACTCCCGATTTGACATTTTCCGCTCTAGAAACGACATATTGTACCCGATTTTCTTTAAACTTGCCACAACATCTTACAATCCAACTAGAAACACCTATGCAGAAATTCGGTAAGATCGGTTTAGATTTAGATATAGCCCCCATACAAATGTCGCTCCCGATTTGACATTTTCCGCTCTAGAAACCACATATTATACTCGATTTTCTTTAAATTTGGCACAACATCTTACAATCCAACTAGCAACACATATGCAGAAATTAGGTAAGATCGGTTCAGATTTAGATATAGCCCCCATACAAATGTCGCTCTCGATTTGACATTTTCCGCTCTAGAAACCACATATTGTATCCGATTTTTTTTGAATTTGGTACAACATCTCATAATCCAACTAGAAACACCTATGCAGAAAGTGGGTAAGATCGGTTCAGATTTATATATAGCTCACATACAAATGTCGCTCCCGATTTGACATTTTCCGCTCTAGAAACCACATATTATACTCGATTTTCTTTAAATTTGGTACAACATCTTATAATCGAACAAGAAACACATATGCAGAAATTAGGTAAGATCGGTTCAGATTTAATTATAGCCCCCATACAAATGTCGCTCTCGATTTGACATTTTCCGCTCTAGAAACCACATATTGTATCCGATTTTCTTTAAATTTGACACAACATCTTATAATCCAACTAGAAACACCTATGCAGAAAGTGGGTAAGATCGGTTCAGATTTAGATATAGCCCCCATACAAATGTCACTCCCGATTTGACATTTTCCGCTATAGTAACCACATATTGTATCCAATTTTCTTTAAATTTGGTACAACATCTTATGATCCCACTAGAAACACATATGCAAAAATTGGGTAAGATCGGTTCAGATTTAGATATAGCCCCCAAACAAATGTAGCTCCCGATTTGACTTTTGCCGCTTTAGAAACCACATATTGTACTCGATTTTCTTTAAATTTGGAACAACAGGTTATAATCCAAGTAAAAAACCTATAAGATCGGTTCAGATTTAGATATAGCGCAAATACAAATGTTGCTCCCAAATGTTTAACCGATTTTGGCCAAACTATACATATTATATTTCACCTATATCGGTCCAGATTTCAATATACCCCCATACAAATGTCCTTTCCGATTTAACATTTTTTGTCAAACTTTTTCACCGAATTAAATTGTTTTCGGAGAGAAAGTGGAGTGTATCATAGAGTCGGCCCCGCCCGACTTTAGCCTTTCCTTACTTGTAATGTTCCAAGGAGTTTGTTCTCGACCGCCAAATTCATTTTTCAGGTTTTTATACACTCCACGAGAGTATTATGGCTTTGTGCATTTGTTTGTAACACCCAAAAGGAAGCGAGATAGACCCATTGTTAAGTATACCGATCGACTTAGAATCACTTTCTGAGTCGATTTAGCAAATTCCGTCTGTCTGTCCATCTATTGTTGTAATCAAATTACAGGTCGCAATTATAGTCCGATCTTAACAAAAATTGGCACACGTAAGTTTTGTGGATCAAGGACGAACGCTATTTAATTTGAGGTAAATAGGTTCAGATTTGGATATAGCCCCCATACAAATGTCGCTCCCGATTTGACATTTTCCGCTCTAGAAACCACATATTGTACCCAATTTTCTTTAAATTTAGCTCAACATCTTATAACCGATTTGACATTTTCCGCTCTAGAAACCACATATTGTACCCAATTTTCTTTAAATTTAGCTCAACATCTTATAACCCAACTAGAAACAAAAATTTGGATAAGATCGGTTCAGATTTTCTTTAAATTTGGCACAACATCTTATAATCCACCTAAAAACACATATGCCGAAAGTGAGTAAGATCGGTTCAGATTTAGATATAGCCCCCATACAAATGTCGCTCACGATTTGACATTTTCCGCTGTAGAAACGACATATTGTACCCGATTTTCTTTAAATTTGGCACAACATCTTATAATCCGACTAGAAACACCTATGCCGAAAGTGAGTAAGATCGGTTCAGATTTAGATATAGCCCCCATACAAATGCCGCTCCCGATTTGACTTTTGCCGCTTTAGAAACCACATATTTTACTAGATTTTCTTTAAATTTGGCACAACATCTTATAATCCAACTAGAAACACCTATGCCGAAAGTGAGTAAGATCGGTTCAGTTTTAGATATAGCCCCCAAACAAATGTGGCTCCCGATTTGACTTTTGCCGCTTTAGAAACCACTAATCGATTTTCTTTAAATTTGGCACAGCAGCTTCTAATCCAAGTAAAAAACCTTTGGTGTAAGTGGCTAAGATCGGTTCAGATTTAGATATAGCCCAAATACAAATGTTGCTCCCAAATGTTTAACCTATTTCGTTCCAGATTTCAATATACCCCCATACAAATGTCCTTTCCGATTTAACATTTTTTGTCAAACACATACATTTACAGGATACAAAAATCCTTCCCGTTTTCACATTTTCACCGATTAAATTGTATTCGGATTGAAAGTGGAGTGTATCATAAAGTCGGCCCCGCCCGACTTTAGCCTTTCCTTACTTGTTCTTGAATAAAATTCACGATGAGAATTGTATTTAGAAAAACCTGTTAGAAATTAAAATCTGGTCGGAGCCTTATCAAACCATATCAAAAACTTGCATTGAAATCAAGAATAGAGGGTAGAATTTTAAAATTGTTGTGCAATTTTTGTTGCATTTTTTATAAAAACCGCAATAACATCCATATTTTTAGTTCGATTTGTGTTTTTGTTTGATCGTTGAAGAGGTATTGATGACCAATTCCAATTTTTAGAACTTCCTAACCCGTTAAAAGCCGACAATTTTTTTCTTACAGTTGGTTCTCAGTGGGTTAAATGTGATGTAAAAACTGAAATATGGGGTTATTTGCATTGTAAACACATTCTAGTCTTACAAAAAGCTAATTTTTCAAAATTAACATCTGAAATTTTGGTCTTTCATTGCATAAATTGGCGACATGATTTCCCTCCCAAGAACGAGATTATATAGAAGTGAAACTATAGGTTACTAATAGGAAAACTCATACTCAATTTTTTATTTCGTGGTCGTTTGTCTTTTTTACAGGACTTTTAATTTCAATAATTTAGTTTCGTACTTTTGCGTATCATACAATGGCGATATGGTTATCAAATGAAAGAGAAGAAAATCTGCTAAATGTACTTTTAATTTCATGTGTCTATCTATGTGAATTTAGCATTAACAACCTTTTCAATTTTCCCCTTTATAAAGTTTGTGTAGATTATTCATGTTTTATTTTTAAGGGAAAAAATTTGAAATGGTTGAATTTCTTTCCAAAAATTAGCTTTATATAAGACTAGAATGTGTTTACGATGCAAATAACCCCATATTTCAGCTTTTACTTCACATTTAACGAGTATTAACAGAAAGAAAAATATTTGCGGCCCTTAATGGGTTAGCAAATTCTAAAAATTGCAATTGGTTATCAATACCTCTCCAACGAGACCCTAAAACATAAATCGAACTAAAAATGTGGAAGTTTTTGTGGGTTTTATAAAAAATGCATCAATAGCTGGGTCATATTGCAAGTTTTTAATATGGTTTGATAAGGCTCGGGTCGGATTTTAATTTATAGCGGTTTTTTCTCAATACCATTCTCATTGTGAATTTTTTTTTAGAAAAAACCTGATATATTTAGGTTATTTTGAACGCGTCCAGCTCACGAATGGACGTGATAATTCTCTTTTTTAACCCTAGAAACATGAAATTTGGTCCATGTATAGAACTGTATACGCTCCACCATAGAATGGGATATACCAATTTTGTCATTCCGTTTGTAGAAATATATACCTGCGACTCTATAAAATATTATATATACTTGATCGTCATAAAATGCTAAGATGTCCGTCTGTAGAAAGCAAATTTTCCAAGAATATGTGATATAGTTGTGATCGGTTAAAATTGGCGAAAAAGATCCAGAGCAAAAAAAATGTTCCCTAATAAGGACAGGAAATAACCCCAATAACCCCGAATATTTCTCGTATATAAGAACTTGTTTGAAGGTTTCTGTTTTGTGGTTACTCCATATTTGGCAAGAATAAAGCAATTAAACTGCAGTAGTTACAACAGCTAATAAATTGTTGTGCAATTTTTGTTGCATTTTTTATAAAAACCGCAATAACATCCATATTTTTAGTTCGATTTGTGTTTTTGTTTGATCGTTGAAGAGGTATTGATGACCAATTCCAATTTTTAGAACTTCCTAACCCATTAAAAGCCGACAATTTTTTTCTTACAGTTGGTTCTCAGTGGGTTAAATGTGATGTAAAAACTGAAATATGGGGTTATTTGCATTGTAAACACATTCTAGTCTTACAAAAAGCTAATTTTTCAAAATTAACATCTGAAATTTTGGTCTTTCATTGCATAAATTGGCGACATGATTTCCCTCCCAAGAACGAGATTATATAGAAGTGAAACTATAGGTTACTAATAGGAAAACTCATACTCAATTTTTTATTTCGTGGTCGTTTGTCTTTTTTACAGGACTTTTAATTTCAATAATTTAGTTTCGTACTTTTGCGTATCATACAATGGCGATATGGTTATCAAATGAAAGAGAAGAAAATCTGCTAAATGTACTTTTAATTTCATGTGTCTATCTATGTGAATTTAGCATTAACAACCTTTTCAATTTTCCCCTTTATAAAGTTTGTGTAGATTATTCATGTTTTATTTTTAAGGGAAAAAATTTGAAATGGTTGAATTTCTTTCCAAAAATTAGCTTTATATAAGACTAGAATGTGTTTACGATGCAAATAACCCCATATTTCAGCTTTTACTTCACATTTAACGAGTATTAACAGAAAGAAAAAAATTTGCGGCCCTTAATGGGTTAGCAAATTCTAAAAATTGCAATTGGTTATCAATACCTCTCCAACGAGACCCTAAAACATAAATCGAACTAAAAATGTGGAAGTTTTTGTGGGTTTTATAAAAAATGCATCAATAGCTGGGTCATATTGCAAGTTTTTAATATGGTTTGATAAGGCTCGGGTCGGATTTTAATTTATAGCGGTTTTTTCTCAATACCATTCTCATTGTGAATTTTTTTTTAGAAAAAACCTGATATATTTAGGTTATTTTGAACGCGTCCAGCTCACGAATGGACGTGATAATTCTCTTTTTTAACCCTAGAAACATGAAATTTGGTCCATGTATAGAACTGTATACGCTCCACCATAGAATGGGATATACCAATTTTGTCATTCCGTTTGTAGAAATATATACCTGCGACTCTATAAAGTATTATATATACTTGATCGTCATAAAATGCTAAGATGTCCGTCTGTAGAAAGCAAATTTTCCAAGAATATGTGATATAGTTGTGATCGGTTAAAATTGGCGAAAAAGATCCAGAGCAAAAAAAATGTTCCCTAATAAGGACAGGAAATAACCCCAATAACCCCGAATATTTCTCGTATATAAGAACTTGTTTGAAGGTTTCTGTTTTGTGGTTACTCCATATTTGGCAAGAATAAAGCAATTAAACTGCAGTAGTTACAACAGCTAATAAATATTATGCCAACTAAATTTGTATCCAAATATCATTATACCCTAGACCACTTCGTGGTCTAGGGTATTATAAGTTAGTTTCGCGCCAAATGTTTGTAACACCAAGAAATAATCGAGCTAGACCCACCTTTAAGTATACCGATCGGCTTAGAATCACCAGTTGAGTCGATTTAACGATGTCTGTCTGTCCGTCCGTCCGTCCGTCCGTCTGTTGGCCAGCTAAGCTTGTTCGCACTCTACAGGTCGCAATTGTTGTCCGATTGTCATGAAACTTGGCAGAAGTTATTTTTTCTGGCCAAGGACCATTTGGAGGAAATCGGTTCAGATTTAGATATAGCCCCCATACAAATGTCGCTCCCGATTTGACATTTTCCACTTTAGAAACCACATATTGTACCCGATTTTCTTTAAATTTCGCAGAACATATAATCGCACTAGAAACACATATGCAAAAATTGGGTAAGATCGGTTCAGATTTAGATATAGCCCCATACAAATGTCGCACTCGATTTGACATTTTCCGCTCTAGAAACGACATATTGTAGCCGATTTTCTTTAATTTTGGCAGAACATCTTATAATCCAACTAGAAATACGTATGCAAAAATTGGGTAAGATCGGTTCAGATTTAGATATAGCCCCCATACAAAAGTCGCTCCCGATTTGACATTTTCCGCTCTAGAAAAGACATATTGTACCCGATTTTCTTTAAATTTTGCAGAACATCTTATAATCCAACTAGAAACACCTATGCTGAAACTGGGTAAGATCGGTTCAGATTTAGATATTGCTCCCATACAAATGTCACTCCCTCCGCTCTAGAAACCACATCTTGCATCCGATTTTCTTTAAATTTGGCACAAAATTTGACTTTTTCCGCTCTAAAATCCACACATTGTACCCGTTTTTCTTTAAAATTGGCACAACATATTATAACCCAACCTATGGTGAAAGTGGGTAAAATCGGTTCAGATTTAGATATCGCCCTCATACAAATGTTGCTCCTGAATGTTTCACCGATTTTGGCCAAATGCAAAAATCCTTCCCGATTTCACTTTTTTACCGAATTGAATTGTAATGAGATAGAAAGTCCGTCCGTCTTTAGCCTTTCCTTACTTGTTTGGGAGATACCCATATGTCCATACTTTAATATAACCCAAATGGGGTCCCATTCTGATATATTACAGCTCTAGAAACTACATCTTACATCGGATCTTCATCAAATTTCGCAGATCATGGTATTTTTCAACCAGGAATACCTACCGTGAATGAGAAATATATAGGCCCATGTTTTGGACCAGGCACAAAATGTAGTTATAGGCCCCTTTTGAAATGTCGGTCCGATTCATCCTATTACTACTGTATAATTTGTATTTGTCTGTTGGATAATTGGACCAATTACCATATTATTAACCATATTCATTAAATATGACTAAAAGTATAATTTATAGTGTATAATTTATATGAACTACATAAAATTGCTCCCATGAAATAAATGGGTTTAGTAATCAAAGCGAGGTACATACGCAGGGAGTGGTGTAGGGTATTATATAGTCGGCCCCGCCCGACTTTAGCCTTTCCTTACTTGTTTTCTTTAAATCAGTTTAATACTTGGATTAAGTGACAGTGCGTTCCTAAGCGGTTTTTTCCGGAGTTGGAGGGGTTTTTTATGATTTTTCGAAGGCATTTGATCTCGTTGATCATTCCATTTTGTGTAAAAAACTGTCTCGTTATGGTGTTAAAAACACTGAACTATTGTTGCTGGAAAATTATCTAAAGAACCGAAAACAGTACGTCCAAATAAATTCAAGTAAAAGCTCAATGCGAGATGTGATATGCGGTGTTCCACAAGGTAGTGTCTTGGGACCTCTGTTATTTAAAATATATATAAATGATATCAATAACCTTGAACTGACCGGAAAATTGTTTATGTATGCCGACGATTTATGCATATTTTATCCATACAAACAGAATTTAGTTCTTAAAACTTTTGTTGAACGGGACGCAGCTTTAATTTCAGAATATGCCAGATTAAATCAATTGATATTAAATGCAACGAAAACTAAATTTATAAGGTTTAGACCACAATCAAATCGAGGCGAAACTCCATGCCAGATTTTTGTGGATGGTAGAGAGGTCTCTGAAGTATCTAGTATAAAATACCTGGGGATTCATTTACAGAAAAATCTAAGCTGGAAAGTACATATTGAACAACTTAGATTAAAAATTGCACCAGTTGTTGGTATTTTATATAAGCTAAAAAATAAGCTAAACCTAGAATCCAAATATATTATTTTTCAAACGCTTGTTCAAAGCCACGTTAATTATTTGGCACTCATATATGGATATAAAAAGAACCTAGATCTAAAAACATTACAAATATTGCAAAACAAATCTTTAAAAATAGTTTTTAATCTCCCGAGATTGCATCCAACTTTATCGCTATACCGAGATATAGCACAAAAAATTTTACCCGTGTATGGAGTTCACAAAATGCAATTGCTAATGTATGTGTTCAAAGTAATAAACAACATTGGATACCATAGTATTAATTTTAGCAGAATTCAACACAACTTCAACACAAGGAACAACTCAAACTTATATATTGCAAGGTGTAGATTAGAAGTCACTAAGCAAAGAATTGAACACATGGGTATCGTTGAATACAATAACTTGCCGCAAATATTGAAAGATTCTCAAACTGTTTCTGTTTTTAAAAACCGCTTAAAGGATTATCTTTATCAGAACATTGAAATGCTTCTTATATGATATGAGTTTTTTTTTAATTTGAATGTATTATATTATATTTTGTAAATATTATTCTTGAATTTGTGTTGCCAGATAGCCTCAATAAAGCCCTAGAGGCGCTGAGGCACTTTTTATCAATTGTAATTTATGAAATTAAATAATAATAATAAAAAAAAAAAAAAAAAAAAAAAAAAGTAGATTAGATAAATAAATAAATGAATATTCATTTGAAGAATAGTTACAGTTACAAACAGAATTTCTGGAAAATTGTTTTCATTTTTTGGTCGATGGGAGTATTATAATAAGTGAAAAAAAGTTGTAAGTTAATATCTGAGCGAATTCTTATTGTCACAGCTGTTTTGTCGAATTTTATGAGGATAATTTTAGTAGAAGAGCTTAACCCTCTAGCTCTTCTCTTTATTGGTCAATTTATAAGGTTTTGAAAGCAAAGCCTGGATCTCTTAAATTTGATGTAAAATATGTGAAACGTCAGATAGCATTTATGTTCTAGACTTAAGTATTGTGGATAATTTGGTCAATCGTTGGCTTCTGAAAGATTAAGTATTTACTTATATGGGCGCCATTGACCGATTTGATCCACTAGCGATGCGACAAATTTGACATTTAATATGTTGCTTCTAGAGCGCTAATAAATCAAATAGATAGATAATCAAATAAAAATTCTTATATTACATAATTCGTATTTATAAACTTGTAATGTGGTTAAGCGTTGTTGAGGTTATCACACAATCACCTCTGTTCAACTTTATCCCTTCCAACTTACGTCTTTTATTTATGGTACACAAATCAAATTTAATTAAACCGAACGCCATAATTCTAAGTTCATGTTTATCTTGTTGCGTTTGTGGGACTGCGGATTCCAGGAGAATGCGGTGGCGAAAAGTTTGACTTCCGGTGCGTTGCATCCACGCAAAACAAGGTCAACAACCATTTACGAACTCTTTTTAATTAGACGCATCTGGCATCACCGCCACGAGCAACAACAGATAAAGGACAATCCAGAAACAGAAAGTAAATAAGTTGCTCTTGGTTAAACAGCAAGCTGGAGCAGCGACAAAAGCGTAGCTTAACAGAACGCAGGCAACTTTTATTTTACTTTGCTTTGACGTAATAAAAACATCAAATAGAACGTGTCGACAATCAACAAACAGCAGACGGCAACGATAGCAATGTCAGTGATGACAACACACAATTTTTTAATTAGCCCAACATCGAAATGACTTTGAACATGTTGTTCGTGCTGTTGTTGTAGTTTCTTTATTACATGCCACTGCCCTCAGTACCACCAACCACTACCGCAAACGCAATGCTACAACGGCGGATCATCAGCACTACGTACAACAAAGCCACCCGAAATAACGGATTAAATAACAGCTATTGACTGTTGTTCCATTGCCGGAAACTTTGTCTAGAGCTCCGAGACTGACGCTAACAACTAAGAGAAGAAGATTAATTAACAGCGACATCTACTACTTGCTCCTGCTCCCGCCCCACGCCCTTATGACGACCAGGCGTTGAACAATATCCTGCAGAAGACTACAAGGAACAGGACCACTTCAAATTTTGATGATTTCATGGTAATAATAAAACTTAAATTAAATGGATGCAATGGTAAGATATGCTGTCAACCAAAAGAAAACAACGAATTCAACCAACAGTCACATAGTCGCACATTAGGAGAGATTGTTTTGCGTTTTCGTAAATAACACTATGCAACAAATATTTTGTTGAATGGATATGTATAGCATTTTTTGGTACGACATTTAAATTGTGTATGCATCACTAGCAAATACCCGTTACTTCGTACGCGGTGTAAGGATATAATCTTCAGGGTAAATCGCTTGTAAACGCTCAAAATTTTTAAAAATCACACTATTTTGCGCAACTACTTATTCGACAAATTGTCGATTCCACACCCTACATAGCCGATGGAATTTATACACCGAATTAATTTTAGTCCCCTTTGTACAAATTAGAAAATCATATTATATTTTGCCATCAATTTATACGTAGTCAATAGTTCAGTTTAAGTAGGCAGAAACATTGAAACCATTTTCTTACAATCATATAAAGTAGAAAAATATTTTTCCGTCCCAACAGAGTAGGAGCGTATATGTCACTTGGGATAGAAAAAGTGTTACGCATTAAAGGAGTGACTTATGTCTAAAATCCCTTTCACTTCCGTCTGTCTGTCTATCTGGCTGGCTGGTGCACATAATAACTCTCGAAGGGAGTAAGGAATTCATTCAAACTCGGAAAATAGTATTATTTTAACAGACTTAGGTTAAATTTGGAGATGGTTGAAATTGATATACCCCACAGATATAGTCCATATTGCTAGTAAAATATTCGGAACCAGTTGTCACTTTGAGCGTACGAAATATGGAGAATCTTGCCTCTCCCCTTTTTGTACCTCCCACGCAAATCGCCATTACGTAAAATTAAACCTTTTATAACTTCTATACGGATGATCGGAATACTGTGAAATTTTATCTTTGCCAATATTTTCATATGTGCTGCACACATCGGATAGTCGAAATCTGTTGCAATTTTGGATCTAAAAATGTTTTTATAATTAAAACTTTAAATCACTACAAAATACGTATTCTTTCGCCACGCCCTATGTAATATTAAATCCTTTACATATAACTACGCATGGCTTGAAATCTGAACTTATAAATAGAACAAACATTTTTTATATATTTATTTAATTTTTTTAATTTAATTTTTTTTTGGGCTACTGTTCCCACAGAACTTCAGGATTTTAGTGCAATATTTTGGTATGTAATAATTTTATCTCTTTTCTAAAAAAA
This sequence comes from Polietes domitor, assembly GCA_947397865.1. Lineage (NCBI taxonomy): Eukaryota > Metazoa > Arthropoda > Insecta > Diptera > Muscidae > Polietes > Polietes domitor. The sequence continues at coordinate 50,840,837 of OX377618.1, forward strand.
TCATTTATGTTGCGCGTCTACGTGCTCGGAGAAATGTACACACCGAATTTTTAATAGCCTTTTCATATTCTAGCGTAAAACTATATCCCAATCTCCCCAATTTGGTTTGTTCGATTTTTATCACTTTTGATCCGATTCCACCTGTAACTTATACACTTTGATACAGTACATTTATATTGCACGTCAGAGTAATTATGTATATACCCTATTCGATACCTTGGTGGGTACCATTTTAATCGCTTTTTGTTCCCATTTCTACTTAAAAGTATAAATTTTGAAAAATCCATTAGAGGTCAGATTTTCACACTGATTCTAGCTTTAGCCTTGTTCTTGGTACCATTTGTATGCCTCTTTTCCTCATTATTCTTAAAAAAATTCCCTTTATTTTGTGTGTCTATACATGGGGGATGTAAGTATCACTTTTTACCCAATTTCACCCCCAAAAAGTTTCGAATATACACACCGATTTCATGTTTCTGTTTGATTTTTACCATTTTTATCCCTTTTTACCCAATCTCACCCGCAAAAGTTTTTTGCAAAATATTTTCTTGGTCGCATTCATGATGTAAAAGTAATTTTAAAATTCTAGGCTCAACCTTTTGGTGTGGACTTTGGTACAATTTGTATCACATTTATTCATTAAAAGTACAAATTTCGAAAAATTCCTTCTCATCAGTGTTCTGCGCTGTAAAACGAATATACACACCTAATTTCATTATTGTAGCGTCAACCTTGTTATTAGTACTTTTTTGATCACCTTTTCCCGTTATCCCTTTAAAAGTACGAATATCAAAAAATTCGTTCGTTTTGCGTTTGTAAGAATTTTGAGGTATATACACGCCAAATTTCATGATTCCAGCTCCGTCTGTTTGATTGGTACCATTTTTATCCCTTTTTACCCGATTTCGCCTTCGAAAAGTACGAATTTTGCAAACATATTTCCTTGATCGAGATCGTGCTGTAAAAGCAATACTCGTTCCGAATTTCAAGATTCTAGGCCCAACCGTTTGATGTGGGCTGTGGTACAATTTTTATCCCATTTAATCCTTTATCATCTGTGATGTAGGTAATTTTTCCCCGTTTACCCTTTAAAAGTACGAATTTCATAAAATTCGTTCATTTAGAGTTTCCAAGCATTTTGAGAGACACACCGAATTTTATGATTCCAACTCCATCCGTTTGATTGGTACCATTTTTCTCCTTTTTTACCCGATTTCACCCCCAAAAAACTACGAATTAAAAAAATATTTTATTGGGCGCGATGAAGCTATAAGATGAATTTACGTACCAAATTTCAATATTCTAGGCCCAGCCGTTTGGTCATTGCGGTGGTACCATTTTTATCACTTTTTACCCCATTTTACCCCTTAAAAGTACGAATTTCGAAAAATCCCGTCTTATCACACCTCTACACTGTAAGAGAAATGTACACACCAAATTTCATGATTCTAGCTCTAGCCGTTTGGTCTGGGGAGTGATCAGTCACTCAATCAACTGTTTTATATGTTATAGATTTTTGAAAAATATAAGTCCCCACTTATACACTGCGCGTCGTCAGGTTAGAACATACCCTCGTGTACGTGGTTTAGGATCGAAACTTAAAGCACTAATGTTTTTAAAATTAATTTAAATAATTTTTGTTTATGGCAGATTCAATTCTGAGTTAAATAAAACAAAAAAATACTTTTTTTTATTTTTTAATATATTTTTTTGATTTTTTTCGAAAAATATCACAAAAAATAACAATTCAAATTTGGTCATCAGGTTAGCACACATCACTTTTTTCATTGTTGATAAGGTTTTTATCCATGAAATTATTTATAAACTTTTACATATAGTATTTTAAACATTTTTAAACAAAATTTAATAATGTGTCGACCTTATAGATTTGATTGGGAAGCGACTCATACAATTTTCCAATATAATTTAGAGAAATGGTGGACCAATCGTCCTTGATGCCTTCATTTGCCTCCTCTTTATTGGAATATTGTTTTCCAGACTCGTAAACTGTAAGCGCCAGTCATCCCCACACGTTTTATATTACATTGATGTCGGGTGAATAAGGCGGCCACTGCATTAAACGAACATTTTGCTCCTCAATCCATGACTTAACCACCCGGACAGTGTGGATCGGGACATTATCGTGTTCGAAAGTCCATGCCAGATTTTCGAACAAGTTTTGAAAATGGGGAAAAGCTATTTCAAGTACGTTTTGTAGGTATTTCCATTCGTATTTGTAGTCAAAAACTGTAACTCGCACGTACCATAATAAGAGTTGGCTCCCCACACCATTACACCCCCAACACTATTATGAAGGCTATACAACTGGTGTTCCTCTTTGCGAAGATCATAGAAGTAGTTGTATCCGTCCGGACCTTCCAAATTATTTTTTTCATCCGAGAAGACAACGGCCAATCAGAATTCCATGTCATGTGCTCCCGCGCTAAATTCAAGAGCTCTTCCTTTCAGCAATGTTTAGTGGCGGTTTTTTTCTTCAATTTGAGTCTTTTTAAATGTGGAACACTACGTATAACTCTTTGAATTATAGATAAGCTCGCTTTAACATTAACATATGCCCTGATTTTTGTAGTCGAGTCGTGGGAGTTCGATGATTCTCTCAAAGTTGCTCTCTTATCAGCACCAGAAATCACTCTATTATTTCCTTCTTTATTATTTTTGCCATATTTCAACTTATTGCTGCCTAGATCGTGCGATTTAACGCCTTTAGACTATTTTTTGTAGGGCTATGTTAAAGCTCATGTCTATACAGACAAGCCCGCTTCAATTGACGCATTGGAAGACAACATTAAAGCATTTATTCGTGAGATACCGGCCGAAATGTTGGAAAGAGTATGCCAAAATTGTACTAAGCGGATGGACCATTTGAGGAGCAGTCAAGGTCAACATTTGCATGAAATAATCTTCAAACATTAAATTATATGGCCCGTACTGGCGATTCAAATAAAGATTTCATGCATTTTTCTGAATTTTATGCGTTTTTTTTGAAAATTTTTCTTATAGCTTTTAAAAATCACCCTTTATAAGTAATATTAGTAATATTTTTTTATACCCTCCACCTCCAGGATGGGGGTATACTAACTTTGTCATTCCGTTTGTAACACCTTGAAATATCGACCTGAGACCCTGTAAAGTATATATATTCTTGATCGTCATAAAATTCTAAGACGATCTAGCCATGTCCGTCCGTCCGTCTGTCCGTCTGTTGAAAGCACGCTAGCATATAAACGAAAGGAGCTAGAACGTTCAACTTTTCCATAAATGCGTCTTATAGTCGTAGATCGGTTGGGATTGAAATGGGGCGAAATCGGCCCAAAGGGAAACATTTTTCCCTCACAAGGACTAAAAATACCCATAATAATCCCTAATATTTTAGCGTATTTAAGCATGTATTTTGAATATGTCTGTTTATATTTGCTTGATATTTGGTATGCGCATTCCCCTTATAGCAAAAACGTGCACCATAAAGTAATTATTATTTGTAGGGGGTGAAATGGGGCAAAAAAGGGATAAAAATGGTACATATTAAACGACAACAACTAGAAACACGTAATTCGGTATGTACATTCCTCTAATTGAGTAGATACATAATATAAAAGTATTTTTTCCAAATTCGTACTTTTAAGGGGTAAAATACGAATAGAGGGATAAAAATGGTACCAACCAAACGGCTGTACCTAGAATAATGAAATTCGGTGTATACATTCCTCTGAGTGTATAGACACTGCAAATAAACTGATTTTTCGAAATTCGTACTTTTTGGGGTTAAAATGAAAAAAGGGGATAAAAATAGTACCAATCTAATGACCGCAGCTAGAGTCATGAAATTCGGAGTATACATTCCTCTGAGTGTGTAGACACGGAAAATAAACTGATTTTTCGAAATTCCTACTTTTTGGGGTTAAAATGAAAAAAGGGGGTAAAAATAGTACCAATCAAATGACCGCAGCTAGAGTCATGAAATTCGGAGTATACATTCCTCAGACTGCGTAGACACGGAAAATAGACGAATTTTTCGAAATTAGTACTTTCAAGGGATACAATGGTACAGAGGGATAAAAATAGTACCAACTAAACGACCACAGCTAGAATGATAAAATTCTAATTGCGTAGAAACGTCAAGGGTGTAAAAATGGTACTAACCAAATGGGCGCAGCTGAATCATGGAATTCGGTGTATACATTCCTCTGACTGCATAGACACGCAAAATAAAATGTTTTTTCCAAATTCGTACTTTTTCTTTTATGGCAAAAATTGGTTGAATCAAGAAGTTAGGTTATTGTGCACTATGTACGTCTGATAATGGATTTTCAAAATTCGTACTTTTGGAATTCAAATAGAATGGAAATACAACCAACTGTAGCACCCACTATCTACCAATATTTATGGCTTTGAAAATATTTTTGAAAATATAAATATAAGAATATTTATTTTTTGAATTGACGTATTGGTAGCATTACCTTATAAGCATGGTTTGAAATAATTAAAATATTATATTTATTTATAAAATTAACTTTTCAATATTTGTATTTGTTCTGGTTTGGCTATATTAAAAAAATATATTTTCCTGCACTTCTACGAAAACCGACAACCTCTGTGGGATACAATCCATGGTGGAGGGTATAAAAAGTTCGGCCTGGCCGAAATTAACGCCGTTTTTACTTGTTTTAAATATTATGTTACTACAAACAATACTTTTTTCGAAAACCAGATAGGGGAATACACACTTTTTGTGTGGATATTTGCAGTATCGTTATTATGAAATGAAAATATCATATTTATCATTTCTATTTATTTTACAGTTTAGAATATTTTCCCTTTGTTGCCGTAAAATATTTTCCTCTCTAGACGAATGAATCTTCTAAATTAAGACACCATAACACTCTCAGCCATACGAGTTTTTTATTTCCTTAAAAATTATTTTAATTCTGACCATTTGTCTAGGGTAAAATATTTGTAAAATGTTAATTTATTACATTTCTTTAGAATTATTTTCGTAATAACTAAAGGGTGATTTTTTAAGAGCTTGATAACTTTTTAAAAAAAAACGCATAAAATTTGCAAAATCTCATCGGTTCTTTATTTGAAACGTTAGATTGGTCCATGACATTTACTTTTTGAAGATAATTTCATTTAAATGTTGACCGCGGCTGCGTCTTAGGTGGTCCATCCGCTTAGTCCAATTTTGGCATTTCCACGTTTTTGAGTAACAGAGACCCAATTGGTGCGAACGGCGACGAATCGAAAATTGGTGGTCATCATTAACACTGGCCGATACAGCTGCGATATTTTCTTCAGTTCGCACTCTACGTAAGCGTGTTGGTGGTTTAATGTCCAACAATGTAAATTTGGTGCGAAATTTAGTCACAATAGCCCGAATAGCCGCTTCAGTGGGTCGATTAAACTGACCATAAAATGGAAGCGCGCAATGAACTTTCTTAACAGAGCACGCATTTTGATAATAAAATTCAATAATTTGCAAGCGTTGTTCGTTTGTAAGACGATTCATGATGAAATGTCAAAGCATACTGAGCATCTTTCTCTTTGACACCATGTCTGAAATCCCACGTGATCTGTCAAATACTAATGCATGAAAATCCTAACCTCAAAAAAATCACTCTTTAGTACAATAATAAAACATATTTATTTTTAAACTATTATTACTTTGTTTTGTTCTTCTCTATCATTTGCGCACTATAGTTAAATAATCAGGAATTGCATTCATATTGAAAATTATCAAAAAAGTGCGAAAACCTTGAAATAGTGTACACGGACGTGTGCGGTGGGCTTCAATGGGATTAAAAAAGTACACCAGGTACTAAATATAGATATTTTAAACCATTTTAATCCAGATCGGTCTATAACCATATACGTACAAGCTCGATTTGCGCAACCCCCGATTATTGCAACTCCTGGATTAGCGTAACCACCATTTCTTTTACATTAAGGTCTTTATAGGTGCAACTTTTATTAAAAAATTATCACGATAAGTGCAACTTTTGTTTGTGATACAGAGTTCTATCATGGAAAACGAATATCTCTGAAAACTGCTGAACTAGAAACAAAAATATTTTACTCGTTCTTAAAACAAAGAGCTCGGGATCTGTCAATTTCCGACGAATAAGATGTTATAGGCATGCTTTATATTTCGTTTAGGCTTCACATTCCCTAGTCTAAAGGCCTTCCCATAAAAGCGTTGCTACTTATTGACAACGCGTTATTACTACTATTAGGACGATATTACTTATTTAAATCTAAATAATTTGGGTCTTGGTAAGAGCAACAATCTCAGGTTATGCAACTGCCTAGATTTCCTATCGGTTGCGCAAATCGAGCTTTTACTGCATATGGAAAATGTTGAAGCATTTCGTTCGAAATAGACCAAATTAGTTTACAAAATATTCCCATATACCCCACTGTGCACAGTTGATTGTAGCCGATATTAAAACCCAAAAGAAACCACCTACTATAAAATGAAATTGTCTTATTCGTGCTGCCACTGATGAATGCTGTGATTGGTGCAGGGGACGGGTGGTATGCTGTGGTGTGGTGCGGTGTGGTGTTGGTTGACGCAGATAGTGTTGGACCATTAAGTTGAGCTTGAGTTCAATTAAAAACACGCATGTTTTTAATTGGTCCTATAACTTAACGTAAATTACTTTACGCTACTCGATGTAAACCCAAACAACGCCTTGGAGCGCACACAAACCGAGGAATCGACCATAGAACCACCAACGCGCAAAGCCCTCTTTATGTTGCCGCAATATTTCCAAGTTGGTTTGTTGGTTTTGAGGCTTTCTCTGTTTGTGTGGCGTTTACGGCTAAATTTGTGAGATCTTTGGCTTTTTGTTTTTGTTTCGGTTGGCTTTCGATTGAACATCCTTGGCCCATTTGGACGTGTTGTTGTAGACAAACGTAACACAATATTGTTTCGAATCTATACAAAGTACTTAAAAACACTATGGCCCATAATTACTGATGTATTTCGAGGTAATTGATGGCCAGACGAACGGTCGGACGGAGGGATGGACGTGTAGTGGAAAAGTATCGTGTTCATAGTGAAAATATTTAAATGAGTTTTGAAAAAGTTTCAAGAACAATTATTACAAATTATTATTACATATTTATGAAAAGTTTCGGAGGATGTAAAAACCGAACATCGTGATTGTGAAACAGACATCATCAACAATTGAAATGGCATCAGCAACGCCAACCAATATTTCTTACATCCATCAATAGCAACAACATTTGGTACCACTCAAGATGAAAAAAATGAATAGAAAATTTATATATATTTGATTTTACACTACACTGTATCTTTTTTCCACTAGTACAGACCATATTGTTGTACATCAATAGCGCCGCAGTTGCCATACTCGATTTATCCTTGAGTTTGTACCAAACATTTTATAGATTGTAGAATGTGCGTTAGGTTCGGACTGTATCTCTTGGGCTTTGATTGAACATTTTCTTAATTTGAAGACATAAACATTTTTATACCCTCCACCACCAAGATGGGGTAAACTAACTTTGTAATTCCTTTTGTAACACTTCAAAATATCGCCCTGAGACCTTATAAAGTATATATATTCTTGATCGCCATAAAATTCTAAGCTGATCTAGCCATGTCCGTCCGTGCATCACGCTAGCATTTAAACGAAAGGACCTAGGACGTCCAAATTTCCATAAATGTGTCATATAGTTGTCGATCGGTTGGGATTGCAACTGGGCAAAATAGGTTACAAGGAAATTTTTCCCTTACAAGGACTGAAAATACCCATAATAACCCCTAATATTTATACCCTCCACTAGGGTATTATGTCTTTGTGCATTTGTTTGTAAAATCCAAAAGGAAGCGAGATAGACCCATTGTTAAGTATACCAATCGACTTAGAATCACTTTTTGAATCGATTTAGTTCTTGTAATTAAAATACAGGTCAAAATTATAATCCGATAGTAACAAAAATTGGCACACGTGAGTGAGTGGGGACCAAGGACGAACCATATTTAATATAAAAGAAATCGGTTCAGATTTAGATATATGCTCCATACAGATGTCGCTCCCGATTTGACTTTTTCCGCTCTAGAAACCACATATTTCACTTGATTTGCTTCAAATAGGTCACAGTACCTAATAATTGAACTGGAAATATCTATGGTGATCGGTACAGATTTATATATACTTTCAAGAAAAATTTCTTCAAACTTGGGACAACATTTTATATTTTAACTAGAAACATCTGTGGTAAAAGTTGGTCAGATCGGTTCAGATTTCGATACAGCTCCCATGCAAATTGTACTCCCGAATTTACTTTTTCCCTCTAGAAACTACGCATTTTAACCGATTTTTTAAATTTGGCGGAAAGCCTTATATTTTCACTCGAAACATATGTAAAAGTGAATCAGATCGATTCAGAGTTAGATATAGCTCCAATACAAGTGTCGCTCCCGTTTTGAGCTTTTCCCGTATTGAAACCATGTATTTAAAGCGATCTTCTTCATATTTTTCAAATCACGTTATAATTCAACCAGAAGCACGTATGGTGAAGGTGGGTTAAGTCTTTCCATGTTTTGATGTAGCCCCGACAATTTGATTTTTTCGCTCCAGAGGCCACAAAACTTACCCGATTTAATTTATAAACATGCATACCAACCACACAAATTACCCGATTTGAATCTATTTTGGAACAACACTGTTGCAACTAGAAACACCTATGGAGAAATTGAACTAAATCAATGCAAAAATCCTTCGATTTCACTTTGTTCACCGTATAGAATTGTAGTGGGATAATAAATTGGGGGTATCATAGCGACTTCAGCCTTTCCTTACTTGTTTTTCAATATGTCTGCTTGTACTTACTTGATATTGGGCATGTGCATAATCATGGTGCACGATTTCGTTAGGGGGAAATGCTATTCTTCTTCGTAAGGGTGAAATGGGGCAAAAAGGGATATCAAACGACAACAGCTAGATATAAATAATATTATATAGGTTTTTTTCCAAATTAGAACTTTTAATAAAAATGGCTGCACCTAAAATAATGAAATTCGGTGTATACATTCCTCTGATTGCGTAGAAACGTAAAATAAAAGGGATTTTTCGAAACTCGTACTTTTGGGGTTAACATTAAAAAAGGGATACAAATTGTACCAACCAAATGACCGCGGCTAGAGCCATACAACTCGGAGTATACATTCCTCTGAATTCTGAAAAAAGTTCCAACTAAAAGGCTACAGCTAGAATGATGAAATTCTGCGTGTACATCCCTCTAATTGTGTAGACACGTAAAATAAATAAAAAAATGGAAAAAAGAGGATAAAAATGGTACCAACTGGAAGGTTGTAGCTAGAGTTATGGAATTTAATGTATACACACAGCTCAAAATAAGCAGATTTTTCCAAATTCCTATTTTTTACATTTGCAGTAAAAAGGGTAGAATCATGAATATAGATTATCTTGCATTGTGTACGTGAGGGATTTTAAAAATTTGTATTTTTTAACTAAAATAGGATGGAAATACAACCAACTGTAGCACCCAATATCTACCAATATTTTTTTAAGCTTTTTTGAAGATTGCTGTCTTATATTTTCTTTTGGAATTGACTTGAAGTGTTTCGATATATACGATAAAAGTTTTGGTAGCTTTGTCTTATAAGCGTGGTTTGAAAAATAAAAAAAAATTATATTTATTTATTGCAATAGTTTTATTAGTTTTGGTTTGGCAATATTAAAAAAAATACATTTTCCTGTAATCTTACTGCACTTCTACGAAAAGAGACAACCTCTGCTATGATAGGCGAATCTTAGACAAAAAGTGGTATCGCCATTTATTTCAATGACTTCAAACAATGAAAATTCTTATTACTTGAATATCCTAAAAATAAATGTTCTTATGTATGTTAATTTTGTATGTATATTAGTTAATTTTATTCCCTAAAATGTATCAACATTTTAGAATAAGGTTACGATTTCACAGTGGTAACTTACGCAAAACTTTTTATTTACCATCATACAATTTTCTAATTTTGATATTTGACATTATTTCTTATTTAAAAATGGGCGGGGCCACGTATACTTTCCTAATAGCAACATAAACTTTTTTCACCATCATAAAATTCTGAAATTTGGCATATTTATATGTGACATTAATTCTGATTTAGAAACAAGTAAGGAAAGGCTAAAGTCGAGCAGGGCTGGCTATATTACCCTTCACTTTCTAAGCCTTTCTTCAATTCATTTCGGTGAGGATTTTGGAAAATGTCCAAAATCTTTAAAATATGTGTTTTCTAGAATAAAATCAGCGACATTTGCATGGAACCTATATAAGTCTGAACCGATTTGACCCATTTTCACCATAGAGGTTTCTAGTTTTAATATAAGGTATTGTGCCAAATTGGAGTAAACCAAACCGATTAATTTATGTAGTTCTTAGAGTAGAAGTCAAATGGGGACAGATATTTGTATGGGAGCCAGGGCCGTGCGCAGGGGGGGGGTTTTGGGGGTTCAAACCCCCCCAGAGAGGTTTCGAACATATACTTTTTAGACTTTCTGAAGCAATAAAATATAGAATTTTTAATGTCTTTTTAAAATAACTTGTCTGAAATGGTAATTTTGTAGTAAAATCATGAAAACACGAAAATTACATAAAAAATCGTGGACACTTTCTTGAATTTCGGACTAATGTTATGAAAAATACAAACAAACTAAACGAATTGTGCCAATTTCAAGATTGTGTAGTGCTAATTTCGCTAATGGACACCAAATTGTTCGGAAAATTTTCATTTTTATTAACCGATACCACTTCTTGACATTCGATTAGAGCTATATCATATGAACTTTTAATTGTGTACTGCAATAAAAGTTTGGAAATTTAATAACAAAATCGTTTAGTAATTTTAAAAAAGTGTAGATAAGAATCACTATGATATCATAATGAAATTTAAAATATTCTTAATAAAAGCAAATAATTTGCTTGATGCTTGTAGAGCGCTAAGATGTAACATTTGCGATTGGACATTTTTATGGAGCTGTATCTAAATCTGAGCCGATGTGTCCTATTTTCATCACAAATGCAACAACAACGGTTTCTGTTACTTCCAATGTTTTTGGGAGTTTGCAATCATAATACAAATCCATTTCGACAAACGAAGAATACTGTTTGATATACATGAACGTATTTCTCTTTGTTCATTTACAAGAACTGATGACATGTTTACCGCAAACAAACTAATTTTTCCCACAAAAGAAACTCAAAAACGATGTTCACGTGTCTAAAATTTCGTTTGTACGAAATGCCTTTTTTCCCTGCGTGTAGGTCTCTATTTTAAAATCTACTTTAAAGTTGCGAAGCAATAAGAAATGAGTGTTAACTTACTAAAATTTGTGTTAAATTTATCACTTATGTCAAATATTTGTCAGAGTTAGTATTTTTTGTACATATGTAACAAGTATTATTCAAAAGAGAAACAACAAATTCAGTAACATGGATCTACGTAGCAAAACGAAACTCTAAAATACCAATTATTTGGTTTTTTACATATTTAAGATTATAAAAATGAAGAAACATTTCCAAATATTTTTTATTTAATCGGAATATGCGTATAAAGATTTTGAGTAAACATCCTGTTACTCATGTCCTATATAAATTAAAAACTCCAAAACACTTTAGACATCCTATTTAGACCCATACTTCGTCAAGAAGCATATTAAACTTATCCAAAAAAATGCGGAACTGAAGGGTTTATCGCCGACGAATTTGATCGTTTTTTGTGTAATATTTCTTCAAAATATATATCGATGGCTTATATCTAAAAGTGGCTATGAACCATTTTCTCGAAAATGAGTTTTTGATGCCAAACTATTCTCAGATTTGGATGTCATCTGTCATATAAATTTGGAAAAGATTTTTTCTAAAGCCATTTTTTTAATTTTCTGATTTGGATATCCCCTCGCACGTTAGTTTGTGACTGCAGAAGTGGCTATGAACATAAAAATAATAGGAATAAAATAGTTCAACAATGGAGCAGCATAAAACCGAAGGTTATAATTCGCTACAACGATTTTGTTTAAAACATTTTTCTAGATTTAGGGCATATCGTACTATCAACTTCCATCATTTCGCGTTAATAGCATTTTGATTCCCCAGTTAGCAGGCTAAAATAGGAAAAATGGTGGCTGTAAAGTCAAAAATTGTGAAAAGTATATCTAGAAAAACCGGCGTAACTTTTTATTATATTGAGAATACCAAAATAATTCTATGGTATAGATGGATTACTGAGATGCAATTTTGCCGACAATGTCTGTCGGACGAATGTATCAAAATATTTCTCGAATATCCTGGCAATGCAATATGAGTGGTTTCCAAACGCTCCAGTAAAAATTTCCTAAAAAGTTGGAAAATTAACTATTTATGAGTAAAGTTTCCATCTTTCAAAGCCATAGTAAATAGTTCATTTACTAGAAAAAGGGATCTACTACTTAAAATCATTTCTTTGGATCTAAGAAAAAATTCTTACAATTGAGTAAATTCAAACTTATTTGGAAGAAAATTTCCAAGGTTTTAGTGAGAAAAAAATCTGAAATTTTTTGTATGAAAAAAATTCCATTTAGGAAATTTTAACTTAAAAATGTGTTTATTTCCTAAAAGTAAGTTAATATGTTTACAGAATTTGAAATTGTTTAAAAAATTCTTGAATATTAATCTAAGAAGCAATTCTCGTTCGTTTGCAGAGACTTATTTCTCAATACCTATCTTGCCTTCGCAACAATCATGGAGTAATAGCTCAACTCCTTATGGCAGAGGTAACATGAAACTCTTGAGAAATATCTCATGGTGTCATTTTTTGTATCAATTTTGCATACTCTGAAGCAAAACTTTATTTTGATTTTTTTATTGATTTTTTAGTTAAATTGAACTTATTTTAATTTCACCTTTTTTCCTTGTATAAAAAAATTTTCCTCAGTTTAAGTAAAAATTTCGTCGTTTTGAGTAACAAAAATCAGCAAAATTGTCCTCAGTTTGAGTAAATATTAACTTGATTTGAGTAAACATTTACTTAGTTTTAGGAAATTTTCAGCAAAATTTTACTTATATTTTGTAAAAATGTACTTGGTTTCCTAAATTTTAGTTAATTTTAATTCATTATAGGGTTCATTTTTTTATGAGTGTAGATGAAAACCCCCCCCAAGGGAAAATCCTGCGCACGGGCCTGATGGGAGCTATATATAAATCTGAACCTATTTGACTTATATTCACCAGAGATGTTTCTAGTTCAAATATAAGGTGTTGTATCAAATTTTAAGAAAATCTTTCACAACAATATGATTTCGAGAGCGGAAAACGTCAAATCGAGAGTAAATATATGTAGGAGCTATATATAAATCTGAACCGATCTGACCCACTATCACCATAGATGTTTCTAGTTGAAATATAACATATTGTGTCACATTTTATCGAAATCGGTTGAATTATGTGGTTTCTAGAGCAGAAAAAGACAAATCGGGAGCGAAATTTGTATGTGAACCATACATAAATCTAAAGCGATCTGTTCAACTTTCCCCACAGATGTTTCTACTTAAAACATGAGTTGTTGTGCTAAATTTGAAGAAAATCGGTTGAAAGATTTGGCTTCTAGAGGGGTAAAAGTAAAATCGGGAGAGACATTTGTATGGGAGCTATATCTAAATATAGACCGATCTGGCCCATTTTCAAAATAGATTTTTTAGATGAAATAAAAGTCGGTTTTCTAAATGAAAAGAAAATTTGGTACAATATGTGTTTTGTAGAACGGAAAAAGTCAAATCGGGAGCAACATTTGTGTGGGCGCTATATCTAAATCTGAAACAATTTGCTTCAAATTATATAGCGTCCGTCCTTGACCCACAGAACTTACTTGTGCCAATTTTGTTAGGATCGGATAATAATTGCGACCTGCGATGGACAAACAGACGGGCATTGCTAAATCGACTCAGAAAGTGCCGATCTGTATAATAAACTATGGAACGAGATATACCTTTTGGGTGTTACAAACTAATGCACAAAGACATAATACCCTATTTAAGGGTATAATAAATGAGGATATTTCCGTTTGTAATAATAATAATTCTAATAAAAATATTGCAAAAAAACTGTAACTTGACATTAGTAGTACTTACTTATGATCCCTTGGACCACTAAATATTTTATATTCACAACCAATCAATGTTGAATTTTGTATTTGTAAAAGGTACGTATGCGAATTTCACAGACAGTATATACAAATTACAAAAGTTTCAGAAAATATTTAATTTTGCATTAAAAAAGTTAACACATAAATTAAGACCTAATACTTTTTCGAAGATTTAAATAAAGTTTTTTGTTAGTATATATACGAACTATCATTTGGAAGTTGGAAACAGTCAAAAACCTACATATATAACAAAATATATATCTTTCAGTTGACATCAAAATATATTTAAAAAAATTGGACTTTAGGCCGTTTGTTACCTCTGTACATTGGTTCAGAAATTTTAGTTGTTTTCAGCAAGATAAAACATAAGTTTTTAAACTATATTCACTTCGTGTAATTAAAAAAAAATAAATGTACCAGGAAAATTATTGATAGACCAAAATTTTAAAAATAAGGGTTAACAAATGTAAAGTGATAGCTCTATTTCCGCGATCTTTAAAAAATTATAAAGTCGTGAAGTGCTAAATTTCGAAATTTCAATTAAAATGAGTTGAATCCAAATATGCCATCAGAATTATTCTAGCGATTTGCGTTGTAGAAAAATAATAAACGAAATGATAAAAATCTAGTCGTTTGGTCATATTTGTGTTGATATTGCGCGAGATGAAAATACTATTTGCAATTATGTTAAATAAAAAAGATCATTTCTTTTGTGAGACATAAACGTTTAATGAAACTACATTTGTTGTTTTGAACTTGCGTGTTGAAATAGAAAATCATTTAAAAACACACAGTGATTCTGAAGTTTTGTTACTAAATTACAAAGAACAAAATAAGCTAAAATACATAAAAAGTTAAGAAAATAAAACAAATGGTTTGAGGATATTCAAGAATTAGGCATATTTCAATATTCCGCCTGGATTTGCAAAGCGGAGATGAAAGCCTTTCAGGCGACACAAATATAGTTTTTGGATCGCTCCTTGATGGAATTACCTATATACAGGGTATATCAAGATTAGCATTTCATTGTAGGTGTAATTGTTTTTTAATTATCATTTATCAGACTAGATCGTCTTAGAATATTTACCACAACCATGAATATGTAGGCAGAATCAAGGTGTTGCAAATGTAATGGTAAAATGAGTATACACTCCATCCTAAGAAACCAAAAATGTCTAACTTTTGAAATTTAAAATTAAGATGATCCGAATTTTCAGAACATCGAAAAGGCTAGATGGAGGCCTTTTGCGCTTCATACAATACTTTATTATACACTACACCACTTCGTGGACTAGGGTATTATAAGTTGGTTTCGCGCCAAATGTTTGTAACACCAAAAAATAATCGAGCTAGACACACCTTTAAGTATACGGATCGGCTTAGAATCACCAGCTGAATCGATTTCACGATGTCTGCCTGTCCGTCCGTCTACTGTCCATCTAAGCTTGTTCGCACTCTACAGGTCGCAATTGTGGTCCGAATATCATGAAATTTGGCAGAAGTTATTTTGTTGGCCAAGGACGATCGGTATTGAATTTGGAGGAAATCGGTTCAGATTTATATATAGCCCCCATACAAATGTCGCTCACGATTTGACATTTTCCGCTCTAGAAACCACATATTGTACCCGATTTTCTTTAAATTTGGCACAACATCTTATAATCCAACTAAAAACACCTATGGTGAAAGTGTGCAAGATCGGTTCAGATTTAGGTATAGCCCCCATACAAATGTCCGTGCCGATTTGACTTTTTCCGCTCTAAAAGCCACATATTGTACCCGATTTTCTTTAAAATTGGCACAACATCTTATAATCCAACTAAAAACACCTGTGGTGAAAGTGAATTAGATCGGTTCAGATTTAGTTATAGCCCCAATACAAATATTGCTCCCGAATCTTTAACCGATTTTGGCCAAACTTTACATATTATATTTCATCAATAAACATACATGGTGAAAGCGGGTCACACCGTTCCAGGTTTCAATATACCCCCATACAAATGTCATATCGGATTTAACATTTTTTGTCAAACACATACATTTACAGGATTCAAAAATCCTTCCCGATTTCACTTTTTTACCGAATGGAATTGTAGTGAGAGATATAGTCGGCTCCGTCCGTCTTTAGCCTTTCCATACTTGTTGGGGAGATGCCCATATGTCCATACTTTGGTATAACATAAATGAGGCCCATTCTGCTCTATTACAACTCTAGAAACAACATCTTACGTCGGATCTTCATCAAATTTTGCAGATCATTATATGTTTCAACTAGGAATACCTACCGTGAATGAGAAATATATAGGTGCATGTTTTGGCAAAGGTCTCGAGTGTTGTTATAGGCCCCCTTCAAATGTCCGTCCAATTCATCCTATTACCGCTGTATAATCTGTATTTATCATTGGATCTTGATCATTTTTTCCACATCATGTTATATTTACTTTACTCGGAATATCTGCTGGAAAATTGGATCAATTACTTTATTATTTACCATACTCCTTTAATTTGGCTAACTATGAATTTATTGTAACTGTATATTTATATGAACTACATAAAATTGCTCCCATGAAATACCTGGGTTTAGTAATTAAAGCGAGGTACCTACGCAGGGGGTTGTGTAGGGTAATATATTGTCGGCCCGCCCGTCTTTAGCCTTTCCTTACTTGTTTTTTCCTATGTTTTTCTCAGATGTTGTACTATATACATTGGTATTCTATTCGTTAATGTATGGATAATTGCTAAAACCGCCTTGTCTTTGTACGTCCTATTGTCAGCTGTACCTTTGAAGTGTGCCCGAAATGCCTCATGGCGGACCCTGTTATCAACTGCCTTTTGCTATTCTCATTCATTCTTTATGTTTGAGGATTTAAACTATTATAACTTGTGTTGTTTGCAGTACTTTGCCTAAATGGCCAGAAAATTTAAAGCCAAAAAGTTTGAGGCCAAAAACTTTTTGAATGGCTTAAACTCTCTTTCAGTAGCAAACTGAAACAAACTGAGCCAGAAACCGAACCGAAACCGAGCAAAGACCACTCCACCACACAGCAGCAGCAACTCCAGCACAAACAACAACAAATCATTCCAACAAAATAAAAAACAGGTCATAAAGGCCATTAAACAAAAACCAACAACTTTTACGGACCAACAACAACAGCATCAATGGTAAAGTAGCACCAAAAAATAAAAATTTTTGTTGTTATTTCCAAAAAACGAGAAACACGAAAAAAATAAAATAAAATTGTAAACTCGAAATGATGGTACGTTCCTACTGCCACTGCCACTGTAGTGGTCGTGGTGTTGGTGCTGCATGGCATTGCCGTGTCTATGGCGAATATCTTTCGAACTATGTGTGGCCCAGATAGCCCACACAGTAGGTGCAAATAACTGGAAGTGATGTGGAGCATAGGCTCACAACTCACATACAATAACAACTTTTTGTAAAACACTTTGTGGCCATTTTTCGCAAGAACAAATAGAGAAGAGGGCTAAGAGGCCTTTCCCATGAAACGGTGAAAAATCTCATTGCACGAACACGCTTAACCTTTCAATGGGTGTTGAATGTTCGCACTTGCACGAAGGCCGTGTGTTAAGGACAGTATTAAATAGTCTGCCCGTCCGTCGGCTGTCCATCTAAAGCTTGTTCGCAAATTATAGGTCGCAATTGCTGTCCAATTGAAAGAATCGCTTTTTTGGCCTGGACAATTGAGAAAATCTGTGCAGATTTAGATATAGCCGCCATACAAATAACCCTCCAATTTGCGTTATCTAGAAAACGCCTTTTACATTGGACATTGGTAAACTTTTCAGGATAAAGTTATATTTGAACTACAAGGTGGAGCAGAATGAGCTATATGGTTTAAATTCTTAATAATTTGTATACACTCCACGAGAGTATTATGTCTTTGTGCATTTGTTTGTAACACCCAAAAGGAAACGAGTTAGACTCATCGTTTATTATACAGATCGGCTTAGAATCACTTTCTGAGTCGATTTAGCAATGTCCGTTGTAGTAATCAAATTACAGGTCGAAATTATAGTCCGATCTTAACAAAAATTGGCACAAATAAGTTTTGTGGATCAAGGACGAAGGCTATTTAATTTGTCGTAAATCGGTTCAGATATAGCCCCCATACAAATGTCACTCCTGATTTTACTTTTTGCGCTCTAGAAACCACATATTTCACTAGATTTGCTTCAAATTTGGCATAGTACCCTATACTTGAAGTAGAAATAGCTATGGTGAAAGTGGGTCAGATCGGTTCAGATTTAGATATAGCCCACATACAAATGTCGCCCCCGATTTGACTTTTTCCGCTCTAGAAACAACATATTTCACTCGATTTTCTTTAAATTTTGCACAACATCTTATAATTCAACTAAAAACACCCATGGTGAATGCGGGTAAGATCGGTTCAGATTTAGATATAAATTTGTATATATATATATAGAAATGTTTAACCGATTTAGGCCTATCTTTACATATTATATTTCATCTATAAACATACATGGCGAAAGCGCATCGTTCCATGTTTCCATTTTTTGTCAAACACATACATTTACAGGATACAAAAATCCTTCCCGCTTTCACTTTTTTACAGAATTGAATTGTAATGAGATAGGAAGTGGAGTGTATCATATAGTCGGCTCCGCCCGACTTTAGCCTTTCCTTACTTGTTTTAATTTGTTTTAATTATTATTCTTTCTTTGTTTTTTTTAAGCATTTTGTGAAGGAGACATGGGGAATTAATTATGAATTATTACACATTCGAACAACGTACACATAAAATTGACATTTTTTTCAAACCCACAGTCACAATATTCACAATTTGAAGCCCATTTCCTATTAAATGGGTATGTCAACAAGCATAGCTGCACGATTTGGGATACGGAAAATTCAAGAGCAGTTCATCAGCGACAATCACAATCACTTTAGTGAACTGTTTGGAGCGGTGTATCCTCCGAAAGGATAATTGGCCCATATTTTTTTGAAAATGAAATTGGAGTCTCAATCTCTGTTATGGAAAATATGGTAGAACGTACGTGCTAAGCAGAAAATGGACATCACTTATAAAATATCATTTTTCAAAGCTAATTGCAAAAAAATCCCCAATAATATACAGTATATTTTAAAAAATATATAATAATCGCATAAATAAAAAAAGGTTATAAACCATTTAAACCATATAGTACATAGCGCCACCCTGTAGAAACAGCTCATGTGAAAGTAGGTAAATTTTTTTGTATAGCTCGCTTACAAATGGGCCCCTTGTTTATTTTATAAAAGTCAAATATATGGTTCATATTTTGGTATAACCCCCATACAAATGAAACCCCTAGTTTACACTATTACCGCTCTAAAACTTACATCTTAAATGGGATAAAAATTTTGCAGATTTTGTTATATTAAATATAGAACACCTATTGTCCATATTTTACTACAATCCAAGTGTTGTTATAGGCCTCCTTCAACTGTTCCTCCGATTTATCCTACTATCGCAGTAAAATCTGCATTTTTCATTCGATCTAGATAAAATTTTCCGGAATGGAAAGATACACAATTGGGCAATGCGTTAAAGTTATTCAGGCTTAATTATGAAAATGGGCATATTGTGCGCTTCGAAGAAAATCATCTTCAGTGATGAGACACATTTTCACCTCAGTACATTCGTTAATAAGCAGAATTGCCGAATTTGGGCGAATGATAATCGGGGAGTGATTGTCGAAAAACCAATGAACCCACAAAGACTGACTGTTTAGTGCGGTTTATGGGCTGGCGTCATCATCGGGCCGTATTTTTTTCCAAAATGAGGCCGGTCAAGGTCATTTGGCCGATATTTTGTTCCATACATAATTGAACCATACTAACATAATAAAAAGAAACGACAATAATTTCGTAAATAATTTGTGTTTTATTCAAAATCAACATCGGCCCTTACAATTTAACCACCCTTTATATAGTTATATACAAATCGAGATAAATCACTACCAACACCTAATGCTATACGCTTTGATGTGAGTGCGCCATGCCAGACTATGTCAAAGGCCTTGTAGATATCTAGAGCAACATCCACCAAACTGGTGCATGGATCGATTCCACTTTTCGGACAACATAGCCTCGTATATATTTATATATAAATCGAGATAAATCACTACCAACACCTAAAGCTATAAGCTTTGATATGAGTGCGCCATGCCAGACCATGTCAAAGGCCTTGTAGATATCTAGAGCAACATCCACCAATTCCAAAGCATTGTCATCAGGTCCCCCGTAGATCGATTCCTACGGATGGCATACTGTCGATCATTAAGTAAGTCAGTGTTCTCTAAATACCTGACAAAATGGTGGTTAACCACACTCTTCATAGTCTTTGAGAGCGCAGAGGAAATCGCAATCGGGCGGTAATTAGCAGGGTTATTAGTCTCACCTTTTTTAGGGATGGGCTGGATGTTCGCAATCTTCCAATGCGCTGGGAAAACCCCTGCATGGTATACCAGGTTGAAAAGATTGCGACGTGGACGGGCAAACGTCAAAGAGCAATTACATAGGACAAGTGCTGAAATGTCATCCGGGTCCAGAGAGACAACCCTTTTAACTCCATGTGTTCGAAAAAATATAGATCACGGGGAGTGGTTGATTGCTTTCCGGCAAGGATGAATTCTTTGCAAACATTTCAGCCAATAGGTTAGCTTTGTCAACCGGGTTAGTGAATGTCTGGTCACCTGTGATATGAGTTACAAATGACCAAAAGCTCTTACTTCCCATTGGAGAAGAAAGAACTTTGACACGAAGACGTTGTTCGTACGGAAACTTTGCACATCTAAGTGCCCTTGTACACATGGTTCTTGTCTGTTTGCCTAGAACAGAACAGTGGTGGTATATTTATTGAAACGCCATTTCCTGAACGCTTCCTCTTTGGATCTGACAGCAGTCTTGCATTTCTGGTTAAATCAACTTTTATTTAATGGTTTAATAAAATATCTTCAGTTGGAATAACTGATTTCATTCCAATGAAGATAATATTTTCAAATAACTTGGTTTACCAGGTATATACGCAGGGGTGGTGTAGTTTTGTATCATATAACTTCCTTACCTGTTTTTATACCCTACACCACTTCGTGGTCTAGGGTATTATAAGTTAGTTTCGGGCCAAATGTTTGTAACACCAAGAAATAATCGAGCTAGACCCACCTTTAAGTATACCGATCGGCTTAGAATCACCAGCTGAGTCGATTTAACGATGTCTGTCTGTCCGTCCGTCCGTCCGTCCGTCCGTCCGTCCGTCTGCTGACCATCTAAGCTTGTTCGCACTCTACAGGTCGCAAATGTTGTCTGATTGTCATGAAACTTGGCAGAAGTTATTTTTTCTGGACAAGGACCATCGGTATTGAATTTGGAGGAAATCGGTTCAGATTTAGATATAGCCCCCATACAAATGTCGCTTCCGATTTGACATTTTCCGCTCTGTAAACGACATATTGTACCCGATTCTTTTTAAATTTGGCAGAACATCTTACAATCCAACTAGAAATACGTATGCAAAAATTGGGTAAGATCGGTTCAGATTCAGATATAGCCCCCATACAAATGTCGCTCCCGATTTGACATTTTCCGCTCTAGAAAAGACATATTGTACCCAATTTTCTTTAAATTTTGCAGAATATCTTATAATCGAACTAAAAACACGTATGCAAAAATTGGGTAAGATCGGTTCAGATTTAGATATAGCCCCCATACAAATGTCGCTCCCGATTTGACATTTTCAGCTCTAGAAACAACATATTGTACCCGATTTTCTTTAAATTTGGCAGAATATCTTATAATCGAACTAGAAACATGTATGCAAAAATTGGGTAAGATCGGTTCAGATATAGCCCCCATACAAATGTCGCTCCCGATTTGACATTTTCCGCTCTAGAAACGTCATATTGTACCCGATTTTCTTTAAATTTTGCAGAACATCTTATAATCCAACTAGAAACACGTATGCAAAAATTGGTTAAGATCGGTTTAGATTTAGATATAGCCCCCATACAAATGTAGCTCCCGATTTCACTTTTTCCGCTTTAGTAACCACATATTGTACCCGATTTTCTTTAAAATTGGCACAACATTTTATAATCCAACTAAAAAACCTATGATGAAAGAGGGTAAGATCGGTTCAGATTTAGATATAGCCCTCATACAAATGTTGCTCCCGAATGTTTAACCGATTTTGGCCAAACTTTACATATTATATTTCACCAATAAACATACATGGTGAAAGCGAGTCACATCGTTCCAGGTTTTAACATACCCCCATACAAATGTCCTTTCCGATTTAACATTTTTTGTCAAACACATACATTTACAGGATGCAAGAATCCTTCCCGATTTAAATTTTTTACCCAATTGAATTGGGTGATGCCCATATGTCCATGTATGACTTTGGTTAACTACTGTATAATTTGTATTTGTCTGTCAAACAATTGGATCAATTACCATATTATTTACCATATTCGTTAAATTTGACTAAAAATGAATTTATAGCATATAAATTATATGAATATAATTTATATAATTTGTATGAACTACATAAAATTGCTCCCATGAAATACCTGGGTTTAGAAATCAAAGCGAGGTACATACGCAGGGAGTGGTGTAGGGTATTATATAGTCGGCCCCGCCCGACTTTAGCCTTTCCTTACTTGTTTTATATGTTGTATGAATTGTGAAAAATTAACTGTTGAAAAATCGCTCCACTTGTTATAAAACATCTTAGTTTAATAGTAAAGGTTATTTATAAACGCATCTTTACAAATTCATTGTTTTTTGCTGTGTGATCACATGATCTGATAGTTACCTAATTTACGTAATAATTGTACATCGCACTTCTCCCTCTTAATATACCACCCACGTACATGGTTCAAATAATATGATTGTTAAAGTTATATAAAAAATAAAAAAAGTTCTATACGACTACACATGAATACCCAGCAAACAAATTTGGAATTAGTTCAAAATGAATGACCTTATCATTACTCCTAAATTATGCGTCCAAGATAATTCATTCTAAACAGTCAAATATGGAAATATTTCCATATGAATGACACCTTTATTGCTCCTGAATCATACTCCATTCTAAATTGTTTGTCAAATTCAATCGAATTAACTTATAGAATAGAACTAAGTAATTATAGAGAATGTAAAGCAATCAAATATAAAAAATAATTCTGTTGCGTTGTATGTTAAATGACTCATTGTGGTTTGTGTAATCGCTTTTAATAGTCGGTCTTATGGTCAGGATAGAATGTTTTATTTGTTCATTTTCGATCTCAAATATTTTCTTTATTGGATAATGTTTGTGCATCATAAAAATATTGTATTAATGGGACCGGTGAAATTTTTTGCATTTTTAACAAAAATATATATGGGGCATGACAAATCGGACACGACAAATCGGACAGTTGAAAAAAAATATTTTTCATTTCACCCATTTTTTAGTACCCATTAAAAACACCTGATTACAACTCAAAGTATACGAGGTACTAAAAAATATAAAAACTGGGGGAAATCAAAAATATTTATTTTCAACTGTTCGATTTGTCGTGGAATGCCCCATATACATTTTTGTTAAAAATATCATGTGTAATGTTCGATACATGCAGTTCTTCTAAGCACTTATTCGGTTGAAGTGACGGAGATCTGTACATGAACCCATTATTCCCAATGACAACCCTATGTTAAAATCATGTATGATTCGTCCAAAAAAGAATAACTTTCATATCATACTTTCACCAGTAGAACCCATGTTTAACCACATTTGCTTTTTTTTTTTGCTGGGTAGCTATGGAATGAAACCAGAGAGCAACTCCACACATACATTTTCCTTCGCTCCTTTTTTTAAGTGTTGAAATATGAAATATTTTTTAAATACAAGTGTTGTTTGCCTATGTTGTATGCCCCTTGCCATCAGTGGAAGCATCTCAGCCGCGGTCGTGGCCACTGTTCCCCTTCCACATCCTTTTTCCGCAACGGAACGCTCCATTTCGGTCTTATGGTATGGCAATGTTGTAGGTATTTTGCTGTCCTTGTTTTTGTTATTACTGTATAATCATCGCACCGGGTGTAAAGTAAGAAAATATTGAAACTTTGTTTCCAAATTTCCCTTCCGAATAGTCTAAATACACACACACGCACACAGTGAGAGACGAAGCCAAAAATAACGTTTTGAAAGCTAACAGAAGCGGCACCATCGCTTGTCGTGGCATAGTCCAGATCAGGCGGGAGGAAGGCACCATTGGCGGCTAAAAGTGGTTGTGGCAAGCAATTAAAATTGTGTGCTGGCTGGTGGTGCTGCTGCAACATGAACGCCATTTGGTTACAAGTGCTACCATATGCAAACACACACACACTTGCACCTACATAGAGAGTAGATGTTAAGTGGGGATGCGTGTGTGTGCTTGGCCAAAAACAACAATTTTATTTAAATAGACGATTTTTATGGCTGTTCGTTTTCTGTCGAAAAAGTAATAAAACGCTGGAGCGTTTTCCAAGTGATCATTGAGCTTTGGTTACTATTGTTACGATTTGAATGAGTTTTTAAGGCTACTACTTTGGTCAATTAGAAATGTTGGTGTGGGTGTGCCGAACTTGTTAACATGATGTTGTGGCCTTCAAAATTTTAAATAAATTAATTCATAATTGGTTCATGATATTGTCATGAAATGTAAGCCATTCTGGACACATACAAATGCTATATGTCTGATGCAGACATAGTGATAATAATTAAGTTAAACACTTAAACATTATGAGTTTGCAATTTGTCTGTCTTTTACTTCTAAATGAAGGAATTTTCTAGAAATATGAATTAATACCACATACACGCGGAGAAAAAAGATGTCCGGAGGCCAATGAACTTATTTTGATACATACCCTAAATTTTTAATGGAATGGTAGCAAAATTCATCAAATCCACTATTTTACCGTAAATTTCTTATTTACTGTGAAAGGCTTAAGGAGACAATGTTTTAAGGAAAAGTAGAAAATCTGTAACCCCTATTTTTACGACCCCTAACCAATAGTAATAGCTGTCAGTCTGTGTGGTCTTTGAAAAATATTAATGTCGGTTATCTGTAATCGGAGTTAGTAAAAATATGGATAAGAAGTATTATTCAAACAATGCAAAATTAATGAATTTAATTAACACAAGGACTGAAAATACTCATAATAAACCTTAATATTTTAGAGTATTTAAGATTTTTTTCATATGTCTGCTTGTACTTACTTGATATCAGAGCTGTTAAATTTCGATTACGATTAGTAATCAATTACATTACTTTTTAAAAAGAATCGTAATGATTATATAATCCACTATTCAACAATTTCTGATTACTAATTGATTACGATTACAAAATAATCAAAAGTAATCAAAAATGAGTTCGACTACTTTAAAAGATTACTTTTGACTATTTTTGATTACTTTTGATTACTTTTGATTTTTGTGATTACCAAATGTAGTATTGATTTCCGAAATCATCTGCGCAATATTTTCAGCGGTGTGTACTCCAAACATTCTTGTGCATGCTAAAGCTACCGATTTGCGTTCTAAATTGTCCGTAAGCCAATGACACGTATATCCAAGGAAACTTCTGTGGTTTCAAGTAATCCTGATTATTTTTTGATTACTTGTAATCGTAATCAATTACTAATCGTATAAAACTGAATGTAATCGTATTGTAATCATTACTTCTACTTTAAAAAAAATTAATCTAATTACTAATGATTACGATTACTAATCATTACTTAACAGCTCTGCTTGATATTGAGTATGCGCATTCCCCATATAACAAAAACGTTATTCGTAGGGGGTGAAATAGGGCAAAAAGGGTACCGATTTTACACATCAATCGACAACTTCTAGAAACACGAAATTCGGTGTGTACATTCCTCAAATTAAGTAGATACATAATATAAAAGTATTTTTTCCTAATTCGTACTTTTAAGGGGAAAATGGGAATAGAGAGAAAAAATGGCACCAACCAAACGGATGCACCTAAAATAATGAAATTCGTTGTATGCATTCTTCTGATTGCGTATACACGTAAAATAAACCGATTTTTAAAAATTCGTACTTTTTGTGTTAAAATGGAAAAAGGAGATAAAATAGTACCAACCAAATGACCGCAGCTAGAGTCATGAAATTCGGAGTATACATTCCCCTGACTGCGTAGACACGAAAAATAGAAGATTTTTTTCCAAATTCGTACTATCAAGGGATACAATGTTTACAGAGGGATAAAAAAAGTACCAACTAAACGACTACAGCTAGAATGATGAAATTCGGTGTGTACATCCCTCTAATTGCGTAGATACGTAAAATAAAGAGATTTAAAAAAGTCGTAGATAGAATCATGGGATTCGGTGTATACATTCCTCTGAATGCATAGACATGCAAAATAAAAATATTTTTCCAATTCGTAGATTAGTTTGCACTATGTACGTGAGATAATGGATTTTCAAAATTTGTAATTTTGGAATTAAAATGGAATGGAAATACAGCCAATTGTAGCACCCAATATCAACCAATATTTATGGTATTTTAGCTTTTTGAAAATATATATCGAGGGCTTATATTCATAAGTGGCTATGAACCATTTTCTCGAAAATGAGTTTTTGATGCCAAACTATTCTCAGATTTTGAAGTCATCTGTCATATAAATTTGGAGAAGACAATTTTTTTCTAAAGCCACTTTTTTTCAAATTTTTCTGATTTGGCTATCAATTCACACGTTATTTTGTGACTGCATAAGTGGCTATGAACATAAAAATAATAGAAATAAAATAGTTCAAAATTGGAGCAACATATAACCGAAGGTTGTAATTCGCTACAATGATTTTGTTTAAAACATTTTTCAGCATTTTTATAGATTTAGGGTATATCGTACTATCAGATTCCATCATTTCGCGGTTAATAGCATTTTGTTTCCCAAGTTATCAGGCTAAAATAGGATAAATAGTGCCTGTAAAGTCAAAAATTGTGAAAAGTACCTTTAGAAAAACCCGCGCAACTTTTTATCATATTGAGAATACTAAAATATTTTTTTGGCAAGTGATCGCTGACTTCATGTGGAATATTTGTGTCAGAAAAGTTTCAGAACCTTGGAAGGATAAAGTTAAAATATAAGCAATTGCAACCGCGAATTTTTGTTTTTTCAACAATTGCAGTGATTTTCGCTACTGGCAACATATATGTTACAAGCAACATTGGTTCTTAATATACAAACAAAAATTCAGCCGAATCCGTTGGCTTGAAACAACAACGTTGGCTAGAAGAAACAAAAGTGTCTTGCATTAAAATCATTTGCCGCGAAAATTAAAATTTTTCAAAAATATCCAATTTCTTTGTTTACCGTGCCCGGGATAAAAATGGTACCAATCTGACGGATGAAGCTGGAATCTTTAAATTCGCTGTGGACATCCCAGAAAATGCGTTCTCTACACAACATTGCTAACATTTCATGAAAACCGTTATGGAGTTTACAAGAAGTCTTGTTTATATATTTGAGCATTGATGGCTATGTGCTTATTTCAATATTCATGGTGCTCAATTTGAAACATGCAAAAGTACCTATGAACCATAAAACCGCGAATATTAGGAAATTTATTAGTAATCCTTTTTAGATTAAACTGTAGAAGAATGTTTCATAATTACTCTTAAAATTAAGGAGAAAATAAGTTTTTTCTTTTTCTGCTATTTTCTGGCCGCAGCTGTAAATGTGCCCCCATGTTATGGAGCTGCCAGTCTTATAATCAACTTGAAATGCATGGTTTCTAAAGCGCTAATAGCAACATTCGATATGACCCAATTATGCAACATTTTTTTCTAGGTGAAATATAAGAAATAAAAGAAATCTGAAAAAAAATTGGTCCGGTGAAATATAACGTGATATAGGAAATTTGAAGGGAATTGTCTAACATGTGTCGTTTCTAAAGTAGAAAAAACAGAAAACGAAGTGACATATAAATGCAGTTATATCTAAATCTAAACTGATATGACCTGTTTTTACCACAGATGTAATAAAAACGTTTTCTTTTCGTTACTTCTAAATGTTTTAAGGAGTTTTTAATGACCATAAATTTATTTCGACAAACGAAGATATAAACATATTTCCCTCGTCATAAAAGACTTTGCTCATTTACAAGAAGTGATTATATGTTTACTGCAAACAAAAAAAGGTTATTAACACAAGAAGCTCACAAACGAAGTCTGCAATGTCGCTTCGGCATAATGATTTTTTTCTGTGTGGAAGATGAAACAAAATTTTTGGAAATTTCCTATGAAATATGAAGTCAGTACCTAGCTTGGTTCATAGGTCAGTGAAGTTTCCTATATTTGAGTATAAGGTTGTTTGTTAGTTCTTTATTGCAGCCTAATGCTCTGAACCGATCTTATTGAAACTTTCACACTAGCTATGTGTTCAACTGGTGATGATAATAATATAGTTTGATATTTTGAGTGGGTGTGACACATTTCACACAAAGGTAGTTTTTATTCGTTTTTTTTTTAAGAAATACATTTGGAGCAGTGTGATAGCGAGAATCTTAAATTGTTGTTAGAGTTAAGGATTAATTAGAAAAGTGGGCGTGGTACCAATCATACAAAGTAAAAACCAATTATCAACTCTCAGCCAGCCTTATGAGCAATTGTGTAAAAATGGTAAAATACTAATATAATTTCATGTCACGATGCATTGTCCGTCTGTTAAAGGCAAACGACAATAACTAGCTAAACATATGTGTCAACTGATTGCAGATCGGATCGGGATTCAAAAAGGGTGAAATTGATCCAGAGCGAAAATTTATTACCTAAGAAGGACTGAAAATACCACCTGATATTTAAAGAATTTAATTTACTTTTCGAAAACTTCCGTCCTTTATTCAAGTACATTGTTTATACCGGAATTCCCCTAAAACCGGGAACAAAAAAATATTTTTTGCGAAATATATGGTATGAAATGCTACCAAAAGCGATACAAATGGTACCAATGAAAAGATAACAGAAACATTACTTTCGGTTTATACATAAATACAATGGGAAGGGAGTTATAACAAGTGAAAATGGAGATAAGTTTAGCCGGGCCAAACTTTATATAATAAAGTTTGTTTGGATTCCACAGAGGCTGTCGATTTTCGTAGAAAGTAGAAGTGCAGTAAATAATGTTACTGCAAGCAAGTATTTTTTTTTTGATATAGCCCAACAAAATAAATAAAAATATTAAAAAAATAATTTTATAAATCAATATAAAGTTTTAATTATTTTAAAACGCGCTTATAAGATAAGGCTGCCAATATGTTTATACTATATATATCGAAATAATACTTCAAGTCAATTCCAAAAGTAAATATACGGCAGCAATCTTCAAAAAAGTAAAATTAAACAAGGCTAAAGTCGGGCGGGCCGTCTGTAGGATACTCCACTTTCTATCCGCATACAATTCAACTCGGTAATAAAGTGAAAACGGGAAGGATTTTTGCATCCTGTAAATGTATGTGTTTGACAAAAAATGTTAAATCGGAAAGGACGTTTGTATGGGGTTATATTGAAAACTGGAAAGAAATAGGTGAAATAAAATAAGAACGGGTAAGATCGGTTCAGATTTAGATATAGCACTTCCACCATAGGTGTTTTCAGTTAGATTATAAGATGTTGTGTCAATTTTAAAGAAAATTGGGTACAATATGTGGTTTCTAGAGCGGAAAATGTCAAATAGGGAGTTAAATTTGTATGGGGGCTATATCTAAATCTGAACCGATATTACACACTTTCAGTACAGCTGTTTCTAGTTATATTATTAAGTGTTAAACCAAATTTTAAGAAAATCGGGTACAATATGTGGTTTCTAGAGAGCAAAAGTCAAATCGGGACCGACATTTGTATGGGAGCTATATCTAAATCTGAACCGATCTTACCCTCTTTCTGCATAGGTGTTTCTAGTTCGATTATATGATGTTGTGCCAAATTTAAAGAAAATCGGGTACAATATGTGGTTTCTAGAGCGGAGAATGTCAAATCGGGAGCGACATTTGTATAGGGACTATTTCTAAATCTGAACCGATTTGCATAAAATTAAATAGCGTTCGTCCTTGATCCACAAAACTCGCTTCTGCCAATTTTTATACCCTATACCACTTCGTGGAATAGGGTATTATAAGTTAGTTTTCCGCCAAATGTTTGTAACACCAAGAAATAATCGAGCTAGACCCACCTTTAAGTATACGGATCGGCTTATAATCACCAGCTGAATTGATTTAACGATGTCTGTCTGTCCGTCCGTCTGCTGTCCATCTAAGATTGTTCGCACTCTACAGGTTGCAATTGTAGCCCGATTATCATGAAATTCGGCAAAAGATACTTTTTTGGACCAAGGACGATCGGTATTGAATTTTGTGGAAATCGGTTCAGATTTAGATATAGCCCCCATACAAATGTCGCTTCCGATTTGACTTTTTACGCTCTAAAATCCACATATTGTACCCGATTTTCTTTAAAATTGGCACAACATTTTATAAGCGAACTAGAAACACCTATGGTGAAAGTGGGTAAGATCGGTTCAGATTTAGATATAGTCCCCATACAAATGTCGCTCCAGATTTGACTTTTTTGCGCTCTAGAAACCTCATATTGTACCCGATTTTCTTTAAAATTGGCACAACATTTTATAATCGGACTAGAAACACCTATGGTGAAAGTGGGTACGATCGGTTCAGATTTAGATATAGCCCCCATACAAATGTCGCTCCCGATTTGACTTTTTCCGCCCTAAAATCAACATATTGTACCCGATTTTCTTTAAAATTGGAACAACATTTTATAAACCAACTAAAAACACCTATGCTGAAAGTGGGCGAGATCGGTTCAGATTTAGATATAGCCCCCATACAAATGTCGGTCCCGATTTGACATTTTATAATCGAACTAGAAACACCTATTGTGAAAGTGGGTAAGATCGGTTCAGATTTAGATATAGCCCCCATACAAATGTCGCTCCCGATTTGACTTTTTCCGCTCTAGAAACCATATTGTACCTGATTTTCTTTAAAATTGGAACAAGATTTTATAATCGAACTAGAAACACCTATGCTGAAAGTGGATAAGATCGGTTCAGATTTATATATAGCAC
The DNA here is from genome assembly GCA_947397865.1 of Polietes domitor. NCBI lineage: Eukaryota > Metazoa > Arthropoda > Insecta > Diptera > Muscidae > Polietes > Polietes domitor. Next base: position 50,872,185 of record OX377618.1, read on the forward strand.
TCATACAAATGTTGCTCCCGAATGTTAAACCTATTTTGGCCAAACTTTACATATATTTCGTCAATAAACATACATGGTGAAAGCGGGTCACATCGTTACAGGTATCAATATACCCCCATACACATGTCCTTTCCGATTTAACATTTTTTGCCAAACACATACATTTACATGATACAAAAATCCTCCCCGGTTTACGGAATTGAATTGTAATGAGATAGAAAGTGGGGTGTATCATATAGTGGCTCCGTCCGTCTTTAGCCTTTCCTTACTTGTTTGGGAGATGCCTATATGTCCATACTTTGGTATAACCCAAATGAGGCCCCATTCTGCTCAATTACAACTCTAGAAACTACATCTTACATCGGATCTTCATCAAATTTTGCAGATCATTATATGTTTCAACTAGGAATACCTACCGTGAATGAGAAATATATAGGCGCATGTTTTGGCACAGGCTTCAAGTGTTGTTGTAGGCCTTTAAATGTCCGTCCGATTCATCCTATTACCGCTGTATAATCTGTATTTATCATTCGATGTTGATCAATTTTTCCAGATCATGTTATATTTACTTTACTCGGAATATCTGCTGGCAAATTGGAGCAATTACTTTATTATTTACCATACTCATTAAATTTGACTAAAGATGAATTTAAAGTATACTACATTAAATTGCTCTCATGAAATACCTGGGTTAAGTAATCAAAGCGAGGTATATACGCAGGGAGTGGTGTAGGGTATTATATAGTCGGCCCCGCCCGACTTTAGCCTTTCCTTACTTGTTGTTAATATCGGACTATAATTGCAACCTGTAATTTGATTACAACAATAGATGGACAGACGGACATTGCCAAATCGGCTTAGAAAGTGATTCTAAGCCGATCTGTATAATAAACGATGGGTCTAACTCCATCCTTTTGGGTGTTACAAACAAATGCACAAAGACATAATACTCTCGTGGAGTGTATACAAATTACGAATTTGGAAAAATCTTTTTATTTTGCTAGTATATGCCTACTATAAGTTGGTGTATAATTGTGCTATTTCAGCGTAAAGAACTTTATTTACAACTTTTCGTAAAACATATTAATGCTCAAATGTCCTTTTTGAAAGGACGTTTATTGAATTTTCTCGAAAAAAGGGTCAATTTGGCCTACAAAGAGAGGAGCTACAGGGTTGCGATCTTCCACAAAAATAATCCACAATTCCACAATATAGTTCTGACAATAAGAATTCGCTCAGACATTAACTTACAACAATGTTTTCGATTAGTGTAATGCTCTTAAACTAATGATTCGCTTAGTATAAGAGCTATAACTCTCATTGACGTAAGATAATTTTAGAAAATCACTTCGTGGATTAGGGTATAATAAGTTAGTTTTCCGCCAAATATTTGTAAGAAATTGTCGATACCTTTAGTATACCTTATAGAGCTTTAAGTATACCGATCGGCTTAGAATCACCAGCTGAATCGATTTATCAATCCGTCCGTCTGCTGTCCATCTAAGCTTGTTCGCATTCTACAGGTCGCAATTGTTTGCCATGAAATTTGGCAGAGCTATTTTTTAGCCTGGTTTTTCAAATCGGTACCATTACAAATACCCCTCTGATTTACCCTATTACTGCTCTAGAATACACATTTAACATTGAGTATTGATAAAATATTCAGGATCATGTTATATTTGAACTAGAAACAGCTAGCGTAAAAGTGGACAACATGGGTTTTAATACAGCCCCCATACAAATGGACCTACGGTTTATACTATTTCTGTTTTTTTTTAAACAGAATTTAATTAATTTCAAAAATCGTTTATTTTGTGCCTTCACAGTGAAATGTATACACTGTACATCGTATAATCAACCATAAGGCTAATAATTACTCTAAACTTGTTCAACCCTACTCGTTTTTTACATTTTGCAAGACCTTAAAGCTCTCAACTTGTGGCGATATTTGCTAAATACTCCCTGATGTTCCGACGATATTTGTAAATGGAAAATCATTGAGGTTTTCTGAAAATAAAACATACATAAACCTTCCACTTGGAAATAATTAAAGTTTCCACTTGATAACAAAAGAAATATCAACAAAACAATAGCGCTCTAATCGCATTTCGCAGTACCAGAAATATCAATAACTTAATCAAGTGCTAAACGATAACTGTTAAAGCATAATCATTGCAACTCCAATTAGTTGCGCTGAAACCAATCTTTTAAAATTGTTGGTTCGTTGCCGAGAAATCACTTGATGTTCCCATCCACCCAGCCATCACCACCTCCACCCACTTCAACGACAGAGTACTCACTTGGCTTTACTTTGAAAACAAAACCAAACATTACCGCAAATGCCACTTACGAGTGGTGAACGTCAGGACTGTAGCATTGCCGGGATACACATGGAGGCACTTGTCAAGTGCCACAGTATTTACGTAGAGCACAGCACCGTATCGTATCGTGTTGTATGTCTAAATGTCGCTCGAATGTACAAAGAATGGCGGAAGGTTCTTGGATAAATTGCCATTACTGCGGAAAAGGGTAACAAATCGAGAAACTGTATTTAATTACCATTTGTTGTTATTATTGTTGCTGCTGCAGCATGCCGTGCGGCAGTTGGGCATTAGGGTTTTACAAGCGAGGTGTTTCTTTTTCGGAATTTTTCCTCCAAGAATGCGTAGAATATATAATAACACTATACCTCAAAAATAAATATTTGTGTTCGAAACCTACAAATTTATTCTTAGTTTGCACAATTGTTTTTGGATAATTTTATTTTTTTCGAATAAAATAACTTTTCTTTGGGAAAATCAATATGAGTACTTCCATGGGAACTCGATCAATAATTTCATGTTAAGTCTGCGATTTCGATGAACGTGTACGTAGGTTCAGTTTTAGGTTATAAGCAAGATTTAAACAAAAATTGTTTTAAATTCAAAATCGTGAAAGTTATGTCATTTTTAAAAATGTCAAAGCGTTTTTTAAAGATTTCGTATCTTTGGTTGTAGTAAAGAAAATCGGAAATTTACTTTGTCATAGTATTCAAAACTGAAACGGTTTCCTATTTTTTAATTTATTTTTATTAAAAAAATATTTTTTAATTTTTAAGAAAAATATATCTCCGATTTTTTAAAATATTTTTTATGATAGGTTATTTTGTTCTCTATATACACTATTATTTTCAGGATGGCCCGAATCAACTTTCTGAGCTACAAATCTAATAGTACACGTCTCCCTACCACAAAAATACCAAATTAAAAGATGAGAAGGGTAAAAATTTGTGAAACGTGTCCATGTTGACTTTATAGGCAATAACTTCGGATTCAAATTGCAATGAACTGAAGAATTAAAAAAAATTGTGATTTTATTAATTTTTTAAAATATCGCTTTACAAATTAGATAATATAATATTTTATTTTGTAAAATATCTTGTGATATTATAGTATTAAAGATATTATAAAGTATGATTATAGTATATATCAGTCTGTCCGCCTGCTGTTCATCTAAATATTGTTGACAAAATAGAAGTCGCAATTGTTGTCCGATTGTCGTGATATTTCGCAGAAGTATTTTTATCCTACACCACAGGGTATAATGCGTTTGTGCATTTGTTTGTAACACGACCGACATATAATCACTTTTTGAATCGATTTAGCCATGTTCGTCTGTCTGTCTGTCCATCTATTATTGTAATCACGATACAGGTCGCAATTATTGTCCGATTCTAATGAATCTTGACACAAACGATTTTTGCATGTCGAGGACGGACGCTATTTAATTTGAAGCAAATCGGTTCAGATATAAATATAGCCCGCATACAAATGTTGCTCCCGATTTGACTTTTTCTGCTCTAGAAGCCAAGCCATTTTTAAGCGATTTTGATCAAATTTTGCACAGCACCTTATATCTAAGTTAGAAACATCTGTGGTGAAAATGGGTCAAATCGGTTCAGATTTAGATATAGCCACCATACGAATTTCGCTCCCTATTTGACATTTTCCGATATAGAAACTGTAAATGTTAACAAATTTTCTTCAAATTTGGCTTAACACCCTATATTTCAACTAGAAACAAGTCCATACAAATGTCACTTCCGATCTGACTTTCATTGCCTTAGAAACCACATAATTTAAGCGATTTTGATCAAATTTGGCACAACATCTCATATTTCATCTAGAATCATCTGTGGTAAAAATGTTTCAAATCGGTTCAGATTTAGATATAGCTTCCATGCAAATTTCGCTCCCGATTTGAGGTAGGCAGGACAACTTATATTTACACTAGAAACGTCTACCATACAAATGGCGTTCACGATTTTCACCGAATTGAATTGTAGTGTAGTAGAAAGTGTAGGGTATCATATAGTTGGCCCCGACCTACTTTAGCCTTTCCTTACTTGTTTTGAGGCTAGGGACAATAGGAAAATCGGTTCAGGTTTAGATATAGCCTTCATACAAATATCCCTCCCATTTACATTATATCTGTTCTAGATTACACATTTTACATTGGAGCTTGACACAATTTTCAGAATCATGTTATCTTTGAACTAGAAACAGATAGTGTGGACGTGGTCTACATGGATCCATGTTTTGATATAGCCCCCACACAAATATAACTCCGATTTACGTTATTACTGCTCTAAAATTCTCATTTTATATAAGTTCTGGATCAGATCTTGCAGTCATTTTATATTTCAACTAGAAACAACTATATGGGTCCACGTTTTGGTATAGCCACCATACAATGGTCACCCCATTTTACACTATTACAGCTCTAAAACTCACATCTTTCATATGATCTTGCAAACAATTTGCATATCATGTTATATTTAATCTCAGAATACCGATTGTGAAAGTGACATATAGGGGTACACTTTTTGACGTAGCACCCTACCAAAAGGGCCGTTATTTTTACAATTTCAGCTCAAGAACCCATATATTAAATCAGAAGTTGATACAATTTTACAGATCGTGTTATACGTTCAACTGAGAATGTGTATATTTTGTATAATCCCCATTCAAATGACCCACCACACAGTTTACACTATTACCGCTCTAGAACCCGCACCTTATATATAGGGTTTGTGGTCCGAGAATTCCCGAATCGTTTTTCCCGGGAATTCCCAAAAAAATCGGACGGGATTTTTTTTTTAATTTCCCGGGAATACGGGAAATATTATATTATTGATTATTTTGAGCAATAATATAGATTTACTATATAAATTGGAAATTTTAGATATATTTCAAATTAATATATTTACATTACTGACAATAATAATGAGTATTTGTTTATTACTGTAAACAAACCTTTTTAAATTCGCTAAGTAGCCATTATGCGAAACCCAGCTAGAAGAATAAACAATTTTTGTGACGATATTTGCAGGATCATACCGACAATAATATGGCTAACATAATGTCAATACCTAACACCTCGTGCTATCTGGTTAAACTTTGAATTTCTTGTTTTCATAGAAGAATGTGAATAAGTACGAAAAATTAAATTTTCACCTGGAAACTTTCAATAGAAATACAATAGGAATAGAATGTTTTTATTTTTTATGAATTTATTTAATTAATATTAAATTTTTTATATTGTTTTTACAGTTTAGGATATTTTCCCCTGTTTCTGTAAAATACTTCCGTCTCCAGACGAATGAATTTTCTAAATTAATTACGTCCTAACATTCTCCGTCATACGAATTATATGTTTCCTTAATCATTTTTAAATTTTGAATCCAGTTTAGGTGTAAGTCACTTGTGCTTGCGATTAAAATGTCAAATTTTATGACGCCTTAAAAGCTGACGATTAGTCTAGAGTAAAATATTTGTAAAATGAAAATAGTCTGTAAAATATTTTGACAAAGCATTCATTTAATTTGTAATATGTTAGTATTTCAACCCATCAATTATTAATTTTATTAAATTTAAATTATTATTATTAAATTTCTTTTCTATTATTTTCGTAATAACTACTGCAATAATAAAAAATATTTTTTTTAGATTAGTATTATATTGTTTTGTTCTTCTCGATCACTTGTGCCATATGAGGCCTCTTCGATTGGACTTACTAGCTTACAATTAAGAGACTTGATAAGGTGGCAATATTTTTATCCATTGGTTTTTCTTAAATGAATCAACAAGAAAAATCTGACAGTAACGCTAAGAGAGTAGTAAGCTGCTTTTTTGTTAAGTGAAAATAAATTCCAATCGAACAGGCCTATATTTTAATAATCAGGCATACATATTAACATTTATAAAAAATGTATGAAAACCTTGGAATAGAGTACACGGACGTGTTAATAATTTAAAAAGCACACCAGTTACCTTGCCTAAAATAAATTACCTTTTCCCGGGAATTCCCAGTATTCCCGGGAATGAAACATTTCATTCCCGTTTTCCCGGGAAATGAAAAAAGTCCGGGAAACCCCAAACCCTACTTATATCGGATCTTGAACAAATTTTGTAGTTAATATTATATTTTAACTAATAATACCAAACGTGAAAGTGCATTTTATAGGTTCATGTCTCTCCGATCTTAATAAAAATAATATTTAATCTCGAAATACCAATCTTAAATTTGGACCATATGATCCACATTTTGATTCAGCTGGTGATTATAATATATACTCCAAAGTCAAAACAAAAACAAAACAAACATTTGGCGTGAAACTAACTTATAATACCATATTCCACGAAGTGGTGTAGGTTATAAAGAGCCAATATTGTTTTCAAATTTGATTTGATAACATATTACTTACTCTTTATGTGAATACGTAATTGTTATGTATACATATTAAAATAAATATTGTTTAATTGTGTTTTTTTCTAAATCCGCTAATACAATACTGACTTTACTTTTTTAATTTTAATGAATAATATTTCATTCGTTTTACGAAGAGAATTTGTTCAAAGTTGGTTAATGCTGAATTTGTAGTATATTGGATAAATTAGATGGAATATTTAAAATCATCCCAGCGTTACTAAAGGGTGGTTAAATTTTAAGGGCCGATGTTGATTTGGAATAAAACACGAATTATTTAGGAAATTATATTCATTTCTTTTTATTATGATAATATTGGAATGGTTCAATTATGTATGGAACAAAATATCGGCCAAATGGTCGCCGCGACCTCGGCGGCGCACCTCCATCCGATGGTCCAAATTTTCGATGACGCTTAGGCATACTTGAGTTTCGATGACGTTAATGTGCCGAATTATCTCATCCTTTAGCTCTTGAATTGTTGCTGGCTTATCGACGTACACCCTGTCATTCAAAGAACCCCAAAGAAAAAAGTCCAACGGTGTCAAATCACATGATCTTGGCGGCCAATTGACATCCACGTGAGATAACACGGCCAATAAATTTGTCGGGCAAAATAGTCATTGTTTCGTTAGCTGTGTGGCAAGTGGCACCGTCCTGTTGAAACCACATATCGTCCATATTCATATCTTCCAATTCGGGCCATAAAAAGTTCGTTATAATCTCACGATAGTGAAGATCATTCACAGTAACTGCCTGACCGGTCTCATGTTGGAAAGAATACGGCCCGATGATGCCGCCAGACCATAAACCGCACCAAACAGTCACTCTTTATGGGTGCATAGGTTTGTCGACAATCACTCTTGGATTATCATTCGCCCAAATGCGGTAATTCTGCTTAATGACGAATCCACTGAGATGAGAATGTGTCTCATCACAGCAATTGATTTACATCGAAAATTGATCATCCACTGATAACATTTCTTGTCACTATTCTGACCATTGACGACGTTTGGAATGGTCAAGAGGCTTTAGTTCTTGAGTCAATTGCACCTTGTAAGCGTGTAAATGCAAGTCTTTATGCATAATGTTCATCAACGCCGAGCGTGAGACGTGCAACTGTTGGGCACGATGACGAGTTAAGCTGGACGGCTCCTCACTCACACTATCCCGAACAGCGGCAATATGTTCGGTAGTACGAGCATTCACTGGTGTTTTCACACAAATTTTCGCACGATTTTTCCGATTTTATGCACTTTTGGACCATTAAATTGACCAAAAATATCACGAAGTGCATTTTGAACGCTCATTTTCATAATAAGTCTGAACATATTGAGTTAGTCTGAAATTGAGAAATGTCAAATGAAATGCAGTAAAAACATGACGTTTAGGTGTGGTTCACAATCAACATCGGCTCTTACAATTTAACCACCCTTTAAAACATTAATGTTTAGTAATCAAGATATACAAAAAAACCTTTCCTTACATTTTTTTATTTGGGCATATTTCGCCAAGAGAAATAAGAAATATCTAAACAGTTGCATGCTGTCATTCATAGCATTCAGACGTGTAAAAAATCAGCTGTTTTGTAAATAATTATTTGCAAGTAATTTATTACTTTTTTCTTCAATGAATTCAAAGCGTAAACAATTTTGGGGAAACAACCCCAAGTACAAAAAGCAAAAGCCTGCGGCAAGCACCAGCAGTAACAGATATCAGTCCCTTTCCGATCTGGACGGTAGCGGCGATAACACTAGTATTTGCAGTGACAACATCATTCAGGAAAAGGAAAGTATTCCTCCAATTACGGTATATTGCTGTTACAAATTTACGGAAATAATGAAACTGCTTGGAACAAACTGTAAGTACAAGCGTTTGTCCATTGGGACTAAAGTAATACCAAAATCTCTTGCAGAATATGAAGATGTTGTTAAGAAATTAAAAGCAAAGGAACTGAAATTCTTCACTCATCCAGTACTCGATAAGAAGAAGTTTAAAATAATGCTATTCGGTCTTCCAAAGCTAGACGTCAATGAAATTTTTGATGAATTAAAAACTGAGTTTAATCTTGACCCCTTGACTGTCAAGGAAGTAAATACAGCACGGTCTAACATTGATGACGCACTATATATGGTGGAATTTAACCGAAGTCAAATATCCAAGAAGGATGTACGCAAAATAAAGTACCTCTGCAATGTAGTTGTTCACTGGCGAAACCCTCTTCGACGAGCAAAGGGACCAACGCAGTGTACAAAGTGCGCCATGTATGGTCATGGATCATCAAACTGTCACAGAACAGTGGTTTGTGTGGGCTGTGGTGGTCCACATGACTACGCCAATTGCCAAATGAACAAGACGACTGAGACTGGTCCAGTTGTATACAAATGTTTTAATTGTATAAAAAATAATTTGAAAAATTTTAAACATCGAGCTGATGACCCCAAATGTCCGTCCAGGAAAGACTATATAGATGTTCGACGTAAAGTCACTAACAAACAAGTTCCGATGAGAACAATTACCCAAAATACAATTGATGTACTCTCATCTGATGATGAAGGCTCTATCCGGACCACTGGTGAACCCACAAGGCCATCCTTTAGTATGTCAAGTGGAAATACTCGCAAAGTTTCATACGCCAAAATGGCGAAATCCAGCGACGATCGTGATGATGATTTGTCCAATGACAAAATAATGGAAATATATTTTGAAGCACTTGATGCATTGCAAATGTGCAAAAATAAATATGATAAAATGCGAGTGCTTGGAATGATGTTGAAATATGTCATATAATCCAAAACATATTTCGAAACTAAACTTGATGCACTGGAATGCACAAGGCATATCCACAACAGCAGCTGTTCTTCAATTAGAACACTTCCTACACCAAAACAAAATAGACGTCATATTTACAGAAAGAGTAATTCACGCTGGTATACCTCAAGGATCGATCTTGTCCCCTATATTGTACTCCATTTACACCTCAGATTTTAGAGTGCTCAAGGACCAAAATATGCTGACGATACAGCAATCATCACGACTGGAAAGGTTTCGAATGCCATAATTAAGAATATGAAAAAAGCGCTTTTACACGCAGAGAAATACTTCAATAAATGGAAGATAAAAATTAATGACAATAAAACACAGGCTATAATCTTCCCCTATAATAAATCTCCAAAAAGAGTTCCAACCATACCTCTGATTATCCAAGGAACAGAAATTCCACTTCAAAACAGCATCAAATATCTAGGCATAACACTAGACAAAAAGTGTACTTTTAAAGAACACGTCTCCCAAATATGCCACAAAGCGGTGAGGTGCGGATGTGCTCTCTTTCCACTTTTAAATCGAAAATCTATGCTAAATATCAAAAACAAATTATTATTATACAAAGTCTGTATACGACCCATCATGATGTATGGATGTCAAGTATGGTACATGAAAACAGCCAAAACACATCGCAAGAAGCTTCAAATTATACAAAATAAAAACTTAAAAATTATCTTCAACTTACCAAGGCGTTATCCTACATTTCTCCTGCATAGAAATTTCAATGAAGACACGTGTGATAAAGTCACCCGCAATTTAACATAAAGCTTCGAGGATCGAAACAGATGCTCAAATTTTGAAATAATAAGAAATATATGATGTGACTCTCTTCTAAATCTTCACGCTGAAGATGAATGAAGCTGTTATCATCACCATTTCTTTATAAAATTTATAGGTTTTTTACTATCTTTTTTGCCTAAAAATGTAATAATTATAACAAGATGATTTTTCCATACAAAATAAGATTTCAATTGTTGCAATACATTTAGTAAAATCTCAAACTATGTACATAATAAATGTAATTTTAAAAATTGTAAACATGATAGTACAATAAAAAAAAAATATCTAAACATGTGTCTGTCCCATTTGCAAGTTTATATTTTTCTCCGCGAAATCGATGGAAATAAATACAAATTCCCACCTGTCCGGCGAAACCGAAACCCCTATTTGTCGTAGTGTGTTCATAACGTTGATGTTGCGAGAAAATATGAGAATTTTTTTATTTAACCATAATTTATATGCAAAGCAATCCGAGCGAACATTAACCCACTTTTCGAAGCAAATAAGTGGTTTCTCCAATTGCTCCCATAATGTAACAGAAATTCCCAAAAACAACCAGGACAACCGAATCGAAAGGTGCGACGTAGCGTGGGTGGAGTGGCCTGAGAACAGCAACAACCAAGATTGAAGGGAACCACAAGGTGTACAAACGGAACAATTATACACGAATTCACAAACAAACACACACACAAACACTTGACGGTATAAACTCATATCAAACGAAAGGCTGCTTCATTGTGATGAATGCCACATAATTACATGTGAAAAGGATGGTGGTTGGGTGGTTGAAAAGTCTGTTGCCATAATACATATTTGTTTGATATAAACCAACTCATGACGACGACGACAATGATGACGACAACAGGAACAGTATCGCCAGCCAACCTATAGCAAACCGTTACATACGTACACTTGTGTGACAACGTGCGAAGAGTTGCATGCGTAGGGTCACACGGAATTTTGTTATGCTTTGATGACGTCAATGCCGTGGGCTACTACTTATTATCGGAGCATTTCACTTTAGATTTCACATACAACATGTTGTTACTGGAGATGTGATTTATATGTATTTTTTCTCCATGGCAGCAAGCCAACAGCGTTTTTAAATAAACACAAATTTATATGACAGAAAGACAGAAATTAGCGAGCGACCAGGTGATTTTATACAAAAAATAAAAATTTTACGTCCGAGACGAAAATATGATATTTTGTGTGCCTCAATATACTGATTCATAAAATCAGCACAAAAAAATGTTTATGGATTTTTTTATTTTTTTTTACTAAAATTCCAACTTTTGTCGAATGTGTCTTTAAGATTTGCATATACTCTTATTTTGGAATTACAGATTCGATCATCATATGTTCAATTAAATGTAATTAGAAATCGTCACCAATGGAAAAATCCCATAAACAATAAAAACTGGAAAAAAGTTTTGTTTTATTTGGAAAAATTGTAACGAATAACAAATGTCTATATGTTGAAGATCTATAGATAAGTCTAGAAATTAAGACCTCCATTTTAACACAAGATAAAGATGTTTTCTCAAAATTTTGGTTAAATAGTTACTTTACATATTAGAAACAAGTAAGGAAAGGCTAAAGTCGGGCGGGGCCGACTCTATGATACACTCCACTTTCAATCCGAATACAATTTAATCGGTGAAATGTGAAAACGGGAAGGATCTTTGTATCCTGTATGTATGTGTTTTACAAAAAATGTTAAATCGGAAAGGACATTTGTATGGGGGTATATTGAAATCTGAAACGAAATAGGTTAAACATTTGTATTTGGCCGATATCTAAATCTGAACCGATCTTAGCCACTTACACCAAAGGTTTTTTACTTGGATTATAAGCTGCTGTGCCAAATTTAAAGAAAATCGAGTAGTGGTTTCTAAAGCGGAAAATGTCAAATCGGGAGCGACATTTGTATGGGAGCTATATCTAAATCTGAACCGATCTTACCGAATTTCGGCATAGGTATTTCTAGTTGGATTGTAAGATGTTGTACTAAATTTAAAGAAAATTGGGTACAATATGTGGTTTCTAGAGCGGAAAATGTCAAATCTGGAGCGACATTTGTATGGGGGCTATATCCAAATCTGAACCGCTTTGCCTCAAATTAAATAGCGTTCGTCCTGGATCCACAAAACTTACGTGTGCCAATTTTTGTTAAGATCGGACTATAATTGCGACCTGTAATTTGATTACAACAATAGATGGACAGACATTTTTTACATAAAAGTGGATATTGCGGTAGGGCACGATAAACAAAATATTGCTAAATTGATTTTCATGCATGACATTTTTGTTTTTTATTTTCTCGCGATTTGGCCAACGAATCCGACTGAATTTGAATGAATTTGTGTATTATATATAGTTAGTCGCGAAAAATCCAAAATTCGCGGTTGCAATTGCTTACATTTTAACTTTCTCTATCCAGAATTCTGAAACTTTTCTAACCCAAACATTCCCCATGAAGTCAACAATCATATGCCAAAAAATATTTAGGTACTCTGAATATTTTTTGGCATTCTAAGATACTTTTCACAATTTTTGACTTTACAGCTAACATTTATCCTATTTAGCTTGATAACTTGGGAAGCAAAATGCTATTAACGGCGAAATGATGGAATTGATAGAAGGATATTCCGGTTGGAATCTCAAATAGGCTAAATCGGTACAGAGGGAAACTTTATTCCGCAACAAGAACTGGAAATAACCCTTAATATTTCGAATACGAATCAAAGCATGTCTTCTTCATTATAAGCATTTAGCAATGTCCGTCTGTCCATCTATTGTTTTAATCACGATACAGGTCGCAATTGTTGCCAGAACCAAACGAATCTTTGCACAACGAAGTTTTTCGGGACAAGGACGAACGCTATTTAATTTGAAGAAAATCGGTTCAGATTTATATATAGCTCCCATACAAATTTCGTTCCCAATTTGAATTTTTCCGCTCTAGAGTCCACATATTTTAACAGATTTTCTTCTAAATTTGCAAAAAAACTTATATTTCAACTGGAAACACCTGTGGTAAAAATGTGTTAGTCGGTTCAGATTTATATATAGCTCCCATACAAATTTCGCTCCCAATTTCAATTTTTCCGCTCCAGAATCCACATATTTTAACAGATTTTCATCAAAATTGGCAAAACATCATATATTTAAACCAGGTACACCTATGGTGAAAATGTGTCACTTCGGTTCAGATTTACATATAGCTCTCACACAAATTTCGTTCCCCCAGAAACCGCGTATTTTCAGAGAATTTCTTAAAATTGAGCATAACACGTTATACTTCAACTAGAAGAACTTATTGTAAAAGTTAGTCACTTCATTCCATGTTTGGATATAGCCCCGATACAAATATTATTCTCGATTTGACAAATTGGACCAGGTCATATTAGCCTGTGATTAGGAAACATACAAAAAATTTTCCTATTTTCACTTTTTTACTGAATTGAATTGTATTCCGATAGAAAGTGGATTATATAGTCGCCCCCGCCCGACTTTAGCCTTTCCTTACTTGTTTTAGGGTATTTAATTGGACTTCATATTCATAAAATTATGAAAATTAATATGCAAAGTTAATTCTAATGAAAACTTTAATAATTCAGCCGATGGCTTAAAGTAGTGTTTTACTCTTTACTAAACGCTATATATAGATATATATACGAAGTTTATCTACATGTAACCCAGTGTGAATTTTTCCAGCAAACACTATTTTTGCCTATTTTAGTTTCAAACAATATTTTGTAGGGTAACTACTAGTGAATTTAGTTAAAAAAGCGTTTAGTAAAGAGTAAAACGCTACTTTAAGTCATTGGCTGAATTATTAAAGTTTTCATTAGAATTAACTTTGCATATTAATTTTCATAATTTTTTGAATATGAAGTCCAATTCGACAGCTAAAAATAATGGTAATAAATGAATTAATATATTTCAAAATTTGTATAGCGTTTCCATGTTTGTTACAATGTCGCTTGTAATATATATGTGTTGTCAGTAGAGAAAATGGTTTAAAAATCCAAAATTCGCGGGAAATTGATTTAGGAAATTAGGAATTTTTTAATTAACATTTTTATTTATCACAGACATATACTATTTCCACTGTTTTTATGTACAAGTGGCAAGCGCAACATTTGTAGTCATCGTAATTACCATATAAACGGATGTGTTCGGACCTATATATCCAAATTAACAGTACAAATCTAAAAGGTACCTTCAGTGAAAATTAGAGTTTTAGCAAAAATGAAAAAAAAATATATGTATATATACCCATAATCTGTTTAATATCGATTTCGAGTTTATAAAGCCTAAACACATCAATTTTATACATAGCTCTCAGGAAAAGTTGTTGTTGCATAGTAACTACTATAAGGAGCATAGGTCCGCAGCAAAGTTGTTCCAATCGTCTCTATCATTTGCCATACAACATATTTCCCTCCAGCTGCAACTAGAAGTTCTGACTTCAACATTAGGTTGCCTTTTCCATGTATGTTAACACGTCTCTGACCTTGGGGATTAGAATCGATGGCCATTCTGGTAATGTCGTCTGCTGATTTCCTGAGCGTGTGCCTAATCCCATGCCATATCCGCCTACGGATATGTCTGAATGGGGATTGGGTGGGTGGTGTGCCAGAGATCAACGTTTATTATTTTTCTGGCTAAAATATACGTAGGATTCTACAAATGTATCTATTGACAAATACTTGAATGGTGTTGGTGTCATTCGTGTAATCAACGAATATACGTTTCTTCTTTTTAA
The DNA here is from genome assembly GCA_947397865.1 of Polietes domitor. Taxonomy (NCBI): domain Eukaryota; kingdom Metazoa; phylum Arthropoda; class Insecta; order Diptera; family Muscidae; genus Polietes; species Polietes domitor. Next base: position 50,887,312 of record OX377618.1, read on the forward strand.
ATGTAGTTGATAATTAAATAAGTTGCAAGTATACGTACATTCATTACAAATCATTTATTTACAACGTGACATACCTCAGCCAACTTTCCAATACTTCTAAGTAGCATTCGTGTTATTTTAAAACGGTTTCGTTACAATTCGGCTTAAGACTACATTTTTACTACACATAGTTGATTACAAACAATATTTCTGAGAAAACGGTCTGATTTTTTTTTATAAACTTCCATTGGCCCCCACTTACATGTGTGTGAGAAACGTATTAGTGTTGTTTGTTTGTACTAGTATGTTGTTGTTGTTTTTTGCAATGCAATCTAATCATAAAAAGGAAATAACTCGACAAAATGTGGGTATACAATTTCTTGTTGGAAACGTTCGTTTGTTCGTCGGTCGATCCTTGTTGTCGTTTGTAAGTAAACAAGCCATTCAGTTTTGTATTTGTTTGTTTGATTGCCAGCTTCACATAGATTCAGACACACACACATAAAGTGAAACCACATTCTCACACAGACATAAATACAATCCATTCCCCCTCAATTTCGAGTTATGGCATTCGTGAATAAGGCTCTAATGAACAGTACGGGTATATACGAACCTAATAATGGTTGCCATCACATATTCAAATGTGGAGGAACTCACTCACGCAACGACAACAACAATGAACACGTCAAATGACCCTTTTTCATAAGAGAAATGCAAGCAAAGCTTTGTGCAGTGTTTTCTGGTCGCCCCTGACGCTACAACATGTGTAACAAACAAACGGCGACAACAGCGTAACCACAACAACAGAAACAGCTGCTGCTACTTCAAACACGACAAATGTTGCAATCTAATGAAGTCATTGCGCTCGCCCCAACACAAACAGATAAGGGACATACTTATATGTAACATAAGCATGTATGTTGAGACCGCAAATAAAAGCTAACTAATCATTAGCTAATCCACTAAAAACGGGAAGCGGAATACGGAAAAGAATGTACTCATTCGTTCATAGTTACGTTCAGCTATAGGTATTAGCGTGTGTTGTGAACTGAGAATTTTGGAATTTGTGACGATGTGAAACACTGAGGTTCACTCGGAAAATGACAATAATTATGTTTCGCCGAAAATGCTCAATTGGGAGCTTCATGGAAAGGAAAGAGAAATTGTTTTTAATGTAAATTTAAAATATAGCTTTTAGATTATTGCAAATTTGAAAGTCAAAAATTGAATGAGGTACATGTGAGACAACAATTTGTGCTTTTTTGTTTGTTTCGATTGTTTTTGTCTGGTATTCGAAAAGTGTATCATTCGTTTGGTAGAAGTAATAACTTAAATTGTACGGGTATTTGATAAAGTAACAAATATCACCTTGACGTTTGTAACTAAGTTTGCATTATAGATTCAAATAGGTCTTGAGTCAGGTCTTCAAAGTAAAATTAATCTTTTGAAAACTTCCATACAGTTGTGTTGACTCCATGCGTAAATGAGTCGGTTTAACCGATTGAATCTTGCAACCTTGTCTTAATTAATAAAATTAAGAAAAGTATTGATTTTCAATTACCTAGAAATAGTGTTTCATTCGACATATGAAAGAAATCGTTAAAAATTAAAGCGCCAAAATTACCGGACATATTTTATATGCACTTGCATTCTGAATCCAGATCTGTTATCAATGAAATGAGTCATTTCCTAAGGAAATCGATGAAGACATTTTGATATTATGCACAAATAACTGGAGGTTTCTCAAGTGGACAGAAATTTAGAATTTTACTTCATTTTTTTCGAATTAAGTTGCCAAACAAATTAACACGCAAAAATCCAAAAAGCTGTGAAAAAAATTCAAATTTCCCGGGAAAACGGGAAATATTAAAATATACTTTATTGATTTTGAGCGCTAATTTAATTTTATATAATTAAGCTAATTTAATTTTATAGATGGAAAACGGTAGACTTAATTCAAATTTATAAATTTACATTTCTGATAATAACATTGTCCAACAGCATTTTTGGAACAGAGTAGCGACCCTATAATTCTGAAAGGGCATATTGAGTATATCATTTTTGTAGAATAAACTTATAATCCAGCTGATCTGAATTTCGTTTTACAGCGGGTCAAAGTTTTCATTAAGCAAAACAAGTAAAAAAGGCGTTAAGTTCGTCCGGGCCGAACTTTGTATACTCTCCACCCAGGATTGCATTCCACAGATGCTGTCGATGATGTACGATTTTTTACAGGAAAATATCTATTTTTAATATAGCCAAACCAAAACAAATACAAATATTAAAATAATAATTTTATAAATAAATATAATATTTTTATTTTTTCACGATTATAAGGCAGGGCTACCAATACGTTTACACTATATATATCGAACTAATACATCAAGTCAATTCAAAAAATAAATATTCTTATATTTATATATTTAAAAAAGCTTAAATACCATAAATATTTGTACATTAGTAGTTTTAGTTAGTTTTATTTCCATTCTGTTTTAATTTCAAAAGTAAAAATTTTGAAAATCCATTATCTCTAGTACAAAATAACCTAACTTCATGATTCAACCAATTTTTGCCGTAAAAGTAAAAAAGTACGAATTTGGAAAAATCTTTTTATTTTGTGTGTCTATGCAGTCGGAGGAATGTATACACCGAATTCGATGATTCTAGCTGCGGCCACTTGGTTGGTACCATTTGTATCCACCTTTTCCTATTTTACCTCCTTAAGAGTAAGACTTTCTAAAATCTCTTTATTTTACGTGTCTACGTAATTGGAGGGATTTACACACCGAATTTCATCATTCTAGCTGTAGTCGTTTAGTGTGTACTATTTTTATCCCTCTGTACCCTTTGTACTCCTTGAAAGTGCGAATTTGGAAAAAATCTTTTATTTTTCGTGTCTTCACAGTCAGAGGAATGTATACTACGAATTTCATGCGGTCATTTGGTTGGTACTATTTTTATCACCTTTTTTCATTTTAACCCCAAAAAGTACGAATTTCGAAAAATCCGCTTATTTTAGGTGTCTACTCAATCAGAGGAATTTATACACAAGTTGGTACCATTTTTATCCCTCTATTCCCATTTTACGTATTTGAGAAAAATACTTTTCGATTATGTACTAGCTTTTTGTACCCGGCGTTGTACGCGTTTTCGTCTTCCTTATGTATGTAACATTTAAAAGAAACATTTATTAGAGAGTTAATGAATTATGGTAATTATTTCTAATAATGTATTTTGTGTCTATTAGTTAAGTTAGTCAGTATTTCATTGGAGTGCTTCGGGATACACGATATTTACAATTTTTCCACCTTGTTCAAGTACATTAAAGTTTTTGGGCTCGAGAGCAAGCAACCATGTGAAAAACATGGATTTTCCAGACTCAAGTACAAAAGCACAATCGAGGACGACTAACATTCCTTAGGAGAATTATAGGTGAACCATTTTTAAGAGATAACATGTGCGGCGGAATTCCTCGAAGGTCCAAAGAATTTAGAAATTCAATTCGATAGTTGACATCTTCATCCGCATTCATGATACTGTCAATCGATTTGTAATGTGTGCAATCACCTAGAAATTTGTTCCAGAATTAAATTATTGATTGCATTAACATCGTTGTTTTTTTCAGCCCATATAACACGGACGTAAAGCCACTCTTTGTTTCCATAGTTTGTGGTAATTTGTGAGAAGACTTTGTCGATTAATTACTGAATTGATTCCTGAATGACATTTTTTGAAAATGTAATACTCCCTTTCACTGCATCAACTGATACTTTTCCATTACCAACATCCAGTAGATGTTTCGAAAATATAGCTGCTGAGTCATCGTGATGCAGATGTACACGCATATTGGTGGTCAGATTAATTTTTTTTACATATAGCCAGAGATGCGGGTGCTGATTTTGGAATTAATGGAAGGGTCTGTCGCAGAGTTACAAGCCGAACCATAATTATCGGCGGCGGCGGCGCTGTTCAAAATGGATCGGCGGCGGCGGCTTTCGGCTGATTTGTCGGCTCGTTCTGTCATTCGATCACCCCTATTTATTTGACAATTTTGGGAAAATGGAAGGAATAATTTGTATTGGTTTTTAACACCTTTTCTTTTATTCAATATATATATATATATATATTTATATTATAGTTCAATATTCGTTAATATTAGCCAATGTTCCCATAATTTAATATAATTATCCCATATAATTATTTTTTGGAAGTGGGAATCCATTCCCAAAATTTATAATATGGATGCATTTAATAAATATTTTGCAATTACAGCTTTTCGTGTGAGGCATATTTGACCAGACATCTTGAATTCATAATCTTTCCAATGAATGATAATACTATACCTACTTTGACACACTAAAGAAGCACAATAGAGAAACTGTTGTTTAATAAGGCTGTTTTTCTTTAAACCGGGATAATAAGCTGCGATAACAAAAGCGTTAATAAAAATTTAATTTTTTACCCAAAATAAAAAATTAATTGTCGGCAACAACAATATAAATATTTGTATCAAAATAATTATCCATGCTAAGTCCAATATTTTTAACATAAAATATTTTTGTTAAAATTTGTTTTTATACACACATTGGTATTGCTGTTGGTGATAAGTTTAAAAAAAAAAAATATTTTGAGTTAAATTTTAACTTTTTATTTGGTTTTTTCTTATCACAGCTTAGTTATCCAGTCTTAAAGAAAAACAGCCTTATTGTTATTTATAGGAACACATGTCCACGCGTACTGGAATTGACTTATATAAATGCGACTTTCAAATCAAAATACAATCATTCAACTTTCTATAGACGTCATCATATGTGGGATACTAAATTCAAAGAAAGGTCAATATATTTCGCAGTAGTTAGTTGACTAAGTCGACAGTTATATTTTCTTTTGTAATTTTAAGTGGGTTGTCTATTTTGGCAGTAAGATTTGACTGAGTTATAACTCCGTCAAATCTCGGCGGCGTGGTTGAAGTCGATATGAGTCGATGAAATCGGCGGCGTGTTGAAGTCGATTTGAGCCGACGAAATCGGCGGCGGTGCGGCTCGTGCAGATCCATGCGGCGACGGCGGCTTGTCGGCTTAAAATCGGTCGGCTTGTATCTCTGGTCTGTCGGAAGTCTCCAGCTAGTAAAATAACAGTTCCATCGAATGGTTGTGTATTTGATATTAAATCTTGATGTGTCTAACTAAGCACTTGTAGGGATTTCTTATGTGCCATGGTGCAGTCATCCCACGCAATCAGCTTGCATGTTTTGAGCATTTTCGCCATGCCTGAACTTTTGCCAATATTAAAGGTTGGAGAATCGACAAATTGCATATTCCATAGTAATTTCAACGCTGAATATACCGTTCGTCCTCCATCCAATAATATAGCAGCAATACCGGGGGAAGCAATAGCTAAAGCTATCCCATTTTGAGAGCGGATGTGCGGTGCATCGGGAAAAAAGGCCACCGCTGTCACGTTACTGCAGTTATTATTTTGCCAAAGGCCTCTTGTTGGTTTGCAATTAATAGAGGCTTTTTGTTGCGACAAACAGACGCAAGTCTTTAACATTGAATTGCCATTCTCTTAGCAAATCTCGATTAGTAATGTCAATGGTAGAACGTTCAGGCTCCACCATTCCAAGTTGATTAAGAGTTTTGTTGCTTATGGCTATATGTCTTAAATTTTTATCAGCGTATCGTTGAAAATGTTAAACGCAAATGATATAGAATCGTAACGGTGCGATAATGATGCAAAATGTCCTCACTCATATCCTCTTTGAATTTTTCCCACAGGTCTTTTGGGTTAGATGGCTAGCAAATCAGAGATACAAGCCGACCGATTTTAAGCCGCCGACGCCGCATGTTTTTACACGAGCCGCTCCGCCGCCGTTTTCATCGGCTCAAATTGACTTCAACACGCCGCCGATTTCATCGACTTATATCGACTTCAACCACGCCGCCGAGATTTGGCGGAGTTCTAACTCAGTCAAATCTAGCAAAACAGACAACCCACTTAAAATTACAAAAGAAAATATAAATGTCGATTTAGACAACCTACTGCTGTGAAATATATTGATCTTTCTTTGAATTTGGTATCCCACTATATGATGACGGCTATAGAAAATTGAATGATTGTATTTTGATTTGAAAGTCGCATTTATATAAGTCAATTCCAGTACGTGTGGGCATGTGTTCCTATAAATAACAATGAACCACAGCTCCTCTATTGTGCTTCTTTAGTGTGTCAAAGTAGGTAGTGTATTATTATTCTTTGGAAGGATTGTGATATTCAAGCCTCACATGAAAATCTGTAATTACAAAAATATTTATTAAATTCGTCCATATTATAAATTTTGGGAAAGATTATTGTATGGGATAACAATTAGGGTGTCCAACCGCGATTAATCGAATAATTTTTGTCAAATATTTGTTCGAATAATAAAAAATCATGATTTTCGAATAACGAATAATTCGAATAAATTGTCCCAAATAATCATTTTTGCCTTAAAAACTAATGAAATCGTCCTATGCTTTGTATGATAAATTGATTTTGTATAGCCAGTTTGCTCCATTTGGGTAAATAACCATGAAACACCAAATATAAAACCACAATTTTTTCGATTTTTGATTTGTATGCTCCACAGATATTAAAATAACGATTTATCCGACATCATTTAAAAATAGCAAAAACTGGCCAATAGCTTCGGAATTATTTAAAATTTAAAGAATAGTAATTTCATAGAATAATAAATTCATAGAAAAATTGAGGTTAACACCGCGATAATAAAGTCAGTTCTGTTGTAAATCATATGATCCATATTATCAATGGATAACTTCGGATATTGTGCTCATTTAAGGGAAGGTTCTTTATTTTGGTAAGATATTAAGATTTTTGCCAACTTCTAGTGAATTTCGAATTTGATAATACAATTTTTAAATAAACGTTCAATATATAGTGGAACTACCCGTAAACTGGCGCGTCTTGTCTATATAACTATTATTAATTATATTTTATTTAAGTGGACAATTGTTCGATTAATCGGTTAATCAAATAACTCTCGACTTCATCATTCGATTAATTGGAATTTTTTTGTTTTCAAATAACATAAAAGTCCGAATAATTGGATACCCTAATAACAATATTAAATTATTGGAACATTGGCTAATATTAACGAATATTGAACTACTTGGCAAAAAATAAAAGAAAATTGTTCCTTCCGTTTTCCCAAAATTGTCAAGTAAATAGGGGTAATCGAATGACAGAACGAGTCGGTAAATCAGCCGAAAGCCGCCGCCGCCGACCCATTTTGAACAGCGCCGCCGTCGCCGATAATTATGGTTCGGCTTGTAACTCTGGAGCAAATTCTTAATATTGTCGCAAACCAAGTTCGTATCTGGAGAGGATGACAGCTGACAGAAGCATACATTAATGTGGTCTCCCAGTTTCTGACACGCATCTCTCAACTGCTCTTAAATTTGAAACTGAAGTGGGTCATCTCACGTTAGCTAATAACATTCTCAAATAATAACATTTTGCGTTGTTTTGGGTGCACGGTATAAACACGGTCCAATGCATACCCATCTACTGCAACACCTTGCTTGGTTCGAGTATGAGGAGACGCGCCAATTGTTCATAACATGACCTCTTATATTCAAGAACCATACCCTTACCTGATCGTAGCGGCAGAAAAACAATCGGCACGTGTTACTTTATAATATTGTTGTTTGGGTCATCCTCTGTTCGTTACAATAAAATATTCAAGTGAATCAATGTATTTTGTTATAGTTTGTGAGCGGTGTCATGTCCATTTGCCGTGTCTTCCCCCATTATAGCCAGAAAACATCCCCTTTCCACAGGCTAGATACAGTAAAATTTTCAAGAGAATCCGCCATTCGTTACATGTTTTGTGATAATTTTAATATATAGCTGGTATGGGAGTCTCACGTCAATTTGTATCATGACCATTGTATAGTCACCCTTCAAAAACTATCCTCTGTTCAGAAGTTAGTCACAATAAAATTTTCAAGATAATCCGCACTTCGGAACGTGTTTTACGATAGTTTTAAAATATAGTTTGTGTGGGCGGTGCCACGCCTCTTTTTCGTAAAATGATAGTTTTAAAATATTTTTTGTGTGGGAGGTACCACCCCCCGTTTGTCCTATCGTGACCTAGACTATCCAGGAAAAATCATCTGTCCAGAAGATAGATACAGGAAAATTTTCAGGCGAATGGTGGACCGATTCGTCGTTTGGCGTCCTATACGCAACATACAGACACACATTGATTTATATATATAGATCTACTCAATTAGAGTAATGTATACACCGAATTGTGTGTTTCTAACTGTTTTCGTTTGATATGTACCATTTTTACCCCTTTTTGTTCCATTTCACCCCCTACGAATAATAATCACTTTTTGGTGCACTTTTTTGTTATATGGGGAATGCGCTTACCCTATATCAAGTATGTACAAGCAGACATATTGAAAAAACATGCTTAAATACTCTAAAATGTTAGGAGTTATTATGGGTATTTTTAGTCCTTGTATGGGAAAAATTTTCCCTCTGGACCGATTTCGCCCAGTTGCAAATCTCAACCGATCAATGACTATAAGAAGCACATATGGAAAATTTGGACGTTCTAACTTTCTTTCGTTTAGATGCTAGCGTGCTTTCAACAGACGGACGGACATGACTAGATCATCGTAGAATTTTATGACGATCAAGAATATATATATTTGATAGAGTCGATATTTCAAGGTGTTACCAACGGAATGACAAAGTTAATATACCCCCATCCTGGAGGTGGAGGGTATAAAAACGAACTGAGAATGAGATCACAACATTAAAAATTCGTAATCAACCTCGAAAAAAATATGTTTTTTTTTTCGTAAATCGGATATCTCTAAAACTAAATGAGGTACATACACGTAAGCAAATTTTTTATGTATTTACAAGCACGTGCACCGCCGAAATGACCCTCTTAGGGGGTCACCCAGTAGTTCCTCTTCCTGCTTGAAATGAAATGATTTTACGAAGTGAATGTAATTATAAATTCTTTTTTGTGACAAAAATTATTGGGAACTGTGGAAGTGATATTCACAACCGTCGTAATTGCATCTAATCTAATATTTGTACTCTATTTTGATGCGAATTGGAATTTTATTTAAAGTTTTTTTAATTAACCATAAAAAGTAATATCGTTTTCGAGTTTATAACGCCACAATACATTAGAATATGAATCATTCATCCCTTCGGCAAAACGTTTGTAAATTAGTGCAATAAAATACGAAAATGTTCCCTACATCCACATCCCATCGATAGAATGGTTGTGAACCAGCTAATCCTATACGCCGTCAAAAAGCCCAATAATATGTTCGAGCTTTTAATGTTTTGTCCATGTGTACCTTCATTTTCATGATTCTTACTGTCAGGCAGTACAAAAATGTATTCTGTGGTCCAAGCTAATGTATGGATCTCATTATTTACGAAAAACACAACGTTTAAAAGGTATACAATGAAAATGTTGAAAAAGTAAATGGTACTCCATGGCGTATGATTAATGATTGGAGGCTAATAACACTCATACGTCATTGTAAATAATAACAATAACAATTGCAGAACAAATCTCGTATGCATGGATAGCGGTTGTACAGTAGAGCGTATGAGTTATAATAGTAAGAAAAAGGTGGGAAGTCTGTGGCAATATTACTGCCCTAGTATAAGATGACCATCCATTCCGCTTTTCGCGGGATTATCCCGCTTGTTGATAATACCCTTTTCTAATAAAAGTCACACTTTTCGCGATTTTTCGTTCTACATTTCAAAATGTTCTAAACTATAGCTGTATTTTTTAATTAATATAAAATATTAATTTATTATAAAAGTTATAGATTAAAAAAGGATTAATGAGGCATTGCATTTATATGTTGCGGATTTTTTGTTATTTTTAATATAACCTCGGAAACCACAGGGATTTAGAAACCGAGGGCGCCCTAGAATTATCTAACAAAGATCTATTTCAGACGAGTTCAAAAGCAATGAATTGGCATTGTCACAACTTCGATATTTGGCTCAAAGATAGCATAGGATTCAGAAGTTTTATTGAAAATGTTTAAAGTCAGTCCTTAATTTCCTTTTGAAAAATAAAACTAAAAATAAACTACAAATATTTAACAAGTAACAATCACCTCAGCTACTTTTGATGCTCATATAGAAATTATTTAAAACCACATAAGTTCTTAAATACTAAGTAGTTCTCTAAAATCTTCTCTAAATCACCGTCCCTGACATACGGTTCGACATATTTTATTACAATATACCTTTTAGTAAATATGTCCTACCAAATATGATTAAAACAATGGTCAAGAGCTGGTCACTTTGAAATGGTGAAAATTTTAACTATTTTTTTTCGTTTGTTTTATTTTGGCATGCAATCATTATTTGATTTGAACTGGGATATTCTTCTGGCTCAAAACCATTTTGCATCTATATTTTGTAGAATGCAATTTTATTTACAAATGGAATATTGACATTTGTTAATTTGTTGCACACTACCACTATCATGATTTCCACCCTGTGGCAGTGTGTTTCGTCAGGTGGCTTCGCAGTGATTTTTCAAAACCATATCCCGATTCTCACAAACGAATGATAAGCACAACTCACTGGCCCAATGGCCGTTTAAAAATTCACACTACTTCTGCCGTGCCAACGGTGATTTATTTTAATTCTTTTCGTTTGTTTTATTTTGGTCTGTAACAAAAATTGAGCTACTTGGCGTTTTTAGCCTTTCATTTCCTCACCCTGTTACCCCTCCACAGGACTACAAATTTCCAAAGGATTGCATTTTTCAAGAAATTATTTTATATACTATGGTAACAGTATTAATGTCAAATTAAAAAGGATAGTATCTATTAACAATACTGCAAATATCATGCTTCTGTCTGTATTAGTTCAGCATTAACGCCTATTCTAATTTACCCCTTAGTTTATTCATATCTTGCATTTTGATTTTTTAAGTATTCTTATCACCTACCATCTCCTTTAATTTGGTATTTATAACGGTGTCATAGGTTGAGAATAAGTATTAAAAACAATTTGTGAAAAATGGTATCCTTTGGAACTTTGTAGTCCATGCAAAGGGGCAACAGGATTAGAAAATTAAAAACTAAAAACGCAAATTAACTCTATTTCACATAGAGTTTCGAATGTATGTCTGGTTCAAGTGTAATATGGACTGTCGGATAGTGTAATCAATATTCGTTTGTAAGAATCATTTACTTAAAGAGGCCGGGTATTTTGTTGAAAAGTCGCTGGGAAGGCATCTGGCGAAACCTTTCACAGGGTGAAAATCGTGATTGTGGTAATAAATTTGCATTCTATAAAATAGAGATGCAAAATGGTCTTGAGCCAGTTCAAATCATTTTTGAACTTACTCAGGAAATTCACATATAATGAAAAGAAAAAAATCAGAGAAAATAAACTATTTTAATTTAGAATGACAGAATTATTTTATTTTTACTTCTTTGGTTCGATTTTTACGACAAAATCGCGCCAAATATAATTGTACTTTCGACAATCATTCAACCTGGTTCCACTCCCCAGGTTATTTATACAGTCGCCTGTGTAAAAATGTTTTTGTTAAAATTCCGAGCAATTTAGCACCACTTTTCAGTCATTTAATGTATTCCAAGTGATTCTAATTTCTTGGAAATAGTCGTCATTTGTAGCAAATTGTTGAATATAAATGTAAAAATAAAGTGATTTTTTTTTTCAAAACTATAATCGTAATTGCGCTTAATTTTGCACTTTTTTGTAAAAAGGTATTCAACCACCTGTAATGTGGCATAAAAACTGTACAATACATAAAAGCTGATTGTTTCATACATTACACATATAAATACATTACAATTAATAAATACATACATTATTAAATAATAAAAATAAGTACATACAGAGAAAATATGCATTGCGCAGAAATATGTATTTTGTTCGTGAGTTTCTTTTGTTTGCAGTGAGTGTCAAAAATGAAACAAACGATAAATTAGAAACTTTAACCACGTGGTTCCAATTTTTCATTTGGATATTTTAAAAATGTTGGCAAAGTACGTTTTTGATAGTACGATACTTCAAAACTTAGCGTTTGACTCCATATAGGCACTTATAGTACAAACGCAACGAAACATATTTTTTATTTTGATATATTTAATTAAGTTCGGCTGAATATGATTTTTAGTACACTGGATAATTTATGTCGACTACCATCATCAACTACACTTTAGAGAAATATCACCGAGACCCATTTGACAACATCAATTACATTTCAACCATTTTCCAACTAACATTTCAGTATATCTGGATTTTAAATGTTGTTTCCCTAATATAAAATTGGAATCATTCGTCTTGAATTACTTTATAAAGTAGTCACATTGTGTTATTTTATGTGTTATCGTCATAGCTACGATGTTATTATGTATCTTCCAGCGAGCAATAATGAAGTATTAGCCAATCATATCAGAAAACAGAGCCAAGTTTAGCCATTTGATATGTGTGTCATTGAGCCCCAAACCAATGTCTCAATTATTAGTTCAATTTGTTAAAATATTGTTCATTTTCTTAAAGAAGAGAGCAACAGTGACTGACGTTGGTCCGAGAAATCAGAGAAGATGCGAAATGTGAGAAAGACTCTGAGCCTAAAGCGTTTAATAGTGAATTGAATTTCCAACTTTGTTCTACTGAATTTAAGGATAGTTGTGCTACAAAACGCCTTACTGACTGGATCAGTGCGATTAAAACTGAAGTAGAGATTCCTGGGAAGTAATGCTATTTATACCCTTATTGTGTCTTTGTGCATTTGCTTATAGCACCCAAAAGGAAGCGAGATAAACCGATTGTGGATGCTCGATTGTGTATCTTTCCATGGTTCAAATTGAGATAGTCCGAAATTGAGAAATGTCAAATGAAATGCAGAAAAAACTTAACTTTTAGGTGTGGTTCACATTCAACATCGGCCCTTACAATTTAACCACCGATTTTAATTTTTCCGCACTAGTAGTCATATCTGTAAAACAATTTTAGTCAAATTTGGCACAAAAACTTAAATTTTAACTAGAAACATCTGTGGTGAAAGTGAGTATTATGTCTTTGTGCATTTGTTTGCAACACCCAAAAGGAAGCGAGATAGACCCATTGTTAATTATACCGATCGACTTAGAATAACTTTTTGAATCGATTTAGCAATGTCCGTCTGTCTGTCTGTCTGTTCGTCCGTCTGTCTGTCCGTCTGTCTGTCCGTCTGTCTGTCCGTCTGTCTGTCCGTCTGTCTGTCTGTCCGTCTGTCGATTTAGATATAGCTTCGATACAAATAACGGTCCCGATTTGACATTTTCCGCTCTAGAAACCATACATTGAACCCGATATTCTTTAAATTTGGCAAAACATCTTATAATCCAATTACACTATGCATAAAGTGGGTAAAATCGGTTCAGATTTAGATAGAGCCCCCTTTTGCCGTTCTAGAAACCACATGCTGTACCCGATTTTCTTTAAATTTGGCACAACATATTATAATATAATTAGAAACACCTATGCTGAATGTGGGTAAGATCGGTTGAGATTTAGATATAGCCCCCATACAAATGTTGCTCCCGATTTGCCTTTTGCCTCTCTAGAAAACACATATTGTACCCGATTTCTTTAAATTTGGCACAACTTCTTATTATCTAACTAGAAACACCTGTGGCTAAAGCGGACTAGATCGGTTCAGACTTACATGTAGCCCCCATACAAATCTTTCACCTAAATGTTTAACCGATTTTGGCCAAACTATACAAATTATATTTCACCTATTTCGTTCCAGGTTTCAATATACCCCCATACAAATGTCCTTTCCGATTTAACATTTTTTGTCAAACACATACGTTTACAGGATACAAAAAACCTTCCCGTTTTCACTTTATTACCGAATTCAATTGTATTCGGATAGAAAGTGGAGTGTATCATATAGTCGGTCCCGCTCGACTGTAGCCTTTCCTTACTTGTTTTAGTTTTATTAAAAAAATAACATTTTCCTGTAGCGTTACTGCACTTCTACGAAAATGGACATCCTCTGTGAAATACAATCCATGGTGGAGGGTATATAAAGTTCGGGACGTTACTTTTTTGTATTTATTTTCCCCGTTTTATGAATTGTAGGATTTTGGTATGTGGTATGCCAATCGTGTCTAATTAAATAAGACAATTGCAAATTTTGGAATTTGTTTCAAAAACATGTTTGCTATACCTCATATAAAACTCAGATACTTGCTAAAACGGGGAGAACAAATACAAAAACATGATATTTTTGAGAAATAACTGCAATTGGTGCTTAATTGTACTTTTGGTAATCATTCAAAGATTGTTGAAATTCATCTGGAAAACATCTCTGTTTAAGGATTTGCAATTTTGTCACGATATCTTTTTTCATTCAAAAGTTTCAGAATTAACTCATAAAAATCGATTTTGAATCGCCTGCGGGAAAAATAGTATTACTTTTCAGGTTTTTTAGACTATCGTCTGTGTAATAATGTTTTGTGTTAAAACTTCGAGCAATTTAGCGTTATTTTTCAGATATTGAGATAACTTTTTGGGGAAAGTGTCATATTGAAAAGCATAATAGTGGTCTTTCTTTCATGGAAATCATGGTAATATGTAAAAAATATAAATGTTAAAATGTCATGTGATTTTTTCATAACTATAATTTTAATTCCGATTAATTTTGCACTTCACAAAACTTGTTTGTAAAAAATACTCAACCAACTTTTGATGCGAAGAAACATGTCATGAAAAAAATCAATTCATAAAAGCTTATTGCTATGTACATTACACTCATAAATTCAATAAATAAACGTATAAGTACATACAGAGAAAAAATCATTACGCAGAAATGCAATTTTAGACATACATGAGTTTTTTGTGGATAATATTATTTTGTCCGCAGTAAACAAGTTGTAAATGAACAAAATGTGTGTGAGAAAGGAAGAATGTCTGGTTCAAGTGTCAAAAATGAAACAAACAATGAAGTAGTAACTTTAACAGCTTGGCTTGAGTAAAAAATCTAGTTGCCACCTGGTTCCAATGTTTTCATTTTGGATAATTTAAAAATGTCGACAACAAAATGGCTTTATTTCTTCTTACTACTTTACGTTATTTCAAAATTGGCGAACGGCTCCATAGATTCACTTATAGGACTAACATAATGCAACATATTTTTAACCATATTTGATATGCATATTTCGTTAAGTTCGGTTAAAGATGATTTCATAGTACACTGTATAATTTATATCGCTGTATACAATCATCATCAACACTTCTGAGAAGTTTCGCCGAGATCCAGTCGACAACATTAATCACATTTCGACCTTTTTTCCAACTAACATTTCAGTATATCTGGATTTTAAATGTTGTCTCTCTAATTTCAAATTGATTGTTAAGATATATCTTCCAGTGGGAAATAATGAAGTTTTTAGTCATAACGAATCAACATGGCCTTATATGCGTAAACATATCAGAATATGGATTTAAATTTAGCCATTTGAGTTGTGCGTGGTTTAGTTCAATTTGTTAAACAATTATTCATTTTCATAAACAAGAGCGCAACAGTGACTGGCGTGCGTCGGAGAAATCAGAGGAGATGCGAAATGTGAGAAAGGCTCTGGGTAGGATGTCAAAATCCGTCCCTCTTCGGGAAACCCGTTTTCGGTTTGTTCGAAATTTAAAATTTGAAAAACCGGTGAAACCGGTTTTTTAATAAGCTAAAATTTAACATTTTTATTATTTTATATTTTTTGAGATTATTGAACACAAAAACAGTAAACCACAAGAATTCAAATACTATTTAATTATATATGTATTTTAATTGAAAATTAATATTAAATATTTTAAATGAAAATTCACTTAAATCGCCGATCTTGTTTATTTAAATCACCAATTATTATCTTATGCTATCTTATCAAACATTTGCACAAACAAGTATACAAATTGTTTCGGCTATGTCTTACCAATAAAAATATTGCTATGTACTTTACAGATATCTGTTTAAATGCTGACTTGTCTCCATGACATACTCCCCCTCCCCATCCCTCACACAATTATCATCTTCTTTTGTCTGAATATTAGTCTGTTAAGCAAGACGCTCTTTCTGAAATTAATTTATGCTGGGAATTTCAGCATATATGACGTCCATTACTCTGCACACTTCCCCTGATTTCTGCAAGAGCGGTTAAAAGCTTAAGAGCATGCTCCCTACTCACATACATTTACTTCAAAATGGATTTATAATTCTGGCACAATAGCAAATTCTTTTGTTTTGATTATGAAAATAACATATGTTTGAAATGTCAAAGAGATCGAGAGATCCGCCCCGGAATTATCGTAAGCGACATTTTCTGAAAATATTTTTTATTGTTGAATTTAAAATTTGATGGGCTGATACATAAATAAAAATTGTCAAAATATCAAAATTGTTAACGTTTATATAAAAAATGGGGCTAAGATTTTATCGTAAGTCGCTGCTCACATTTTCAAAGAAGGCAATTTTATCGTGAGCGACAGTTTATGAATTTAGGCAAAAACTGTCAGATAATGTAAGATATATTTATAAGTGTTTTAGATAGGACTATCAATAGATTGACGATTTAATAAGTGTATTTTATACCCTCGGTCATAGAATGAAGCCTTCGTCTGTTGGTTGAAAGTACGATAGGTTACGAACGAACTAAGCTAAGAGGTTCAAAAAAGTTTATCCGCAAGAACTAAAAGTAGCTCTAAATTACAGTCTTTTTGGAGAACACAAAGCCTTATGTATGTATACAATAATTTAACATACTTCTTGGAATATTCTATATCAAGCCAAACACTATATACATGGTTTTGGTATTATTTCCCTATTATTGTGGATAAACGTTAACATTTATTTAATTCAAATAGTGGCAAATTTGACAAAGATACATAATTATACACTCCACGAGAGTATTATGTCTTTGTGCATTTGTTTGTAACACCCAAAAGGAAACGAGATAGACCCATTGTTAATTATACCGATCGTCTTAGAATCACTTTCTGAGTCGATTTAGCAATGTCCGTCCGTCTGTCTGTCTGTCTGTCCGTCCATCTATTCTTGTAATCACGATACAGGTCGCAATTGTAGACCGAACCAAATGAAACTTTGCACAACGAAGTTTTTCGGGATAAGGACGAACGCTATTTAATTTGAAGAAAATCGGTTCAGATTTAGATATAGCTCCCATACGAATTTTACTCCCGATTTGACTCTTTTCACTCTAGATACCACATATTACAACAGATTTTCTTTAAAATTGGCAAAACATCTTATATTGCAACTAGAAATACCTGTGGAAAAAATGCGTTAGATCGGTTCAGATTTATATATATCCCTCCCGATTTGACTTTTTCCGCTCTAGAAACCACATAATGTATCAGATTGTCTTCAGATTTGGTAAAACATCTTATATTTCCACTAGAAACACCCATGGTGAATATCGGTCAGGTCGGTTCAGATTTATATATAGCTCCCATACGAATTTCACTCCCGATTTGACTCTTTTCACTCTAGATACCACATATTACAACAGATTTTCCTTAAAATTGGCAAAACATCTTATATTGCAACTAGAAATACCTGTGGTAAAAATGTGTTAGATCGGTTCAGATTTATATATAGCTCCCATATAAATTTCGCTCCCGATTTGACTTTTTCCGCTCTAGAGACCACATAATGTATCAGATTGTCTTCAGATTTGGTAAAACATCTTATATTTCCACTAGAAACACCCATGGTGAATATCGGTCAGATCGGTTCAGATTTATATATAGCTCCCATACAAATTTCGCTCCCGATTTGAATTTTGCGCTCTAGAAACCATATATTGTACCCGATTTTCTTTAAATTTGGGACAACATATTATAATCCAACTAGAAACACTATGCAGAAATTGGGTAAGATCGGTTCAGATTTAGATATAGCCCGCATACAAATGTCGCTCCCGATTTGACTTTTGTCGCTTTAAAAGCCACATATTGTGCTCGATTTTCTTTAAATTTCGCACAACGTCTTAAATATAACTAAACAAAACTATGCTGAAAGTGGGTAAGATCGGTTCAGATTTAAATATAACCCAAATACAAATGTTGCTCCCAAAACTATACAAACTTGCCAAACTATACACTTTATATGTCATATATTTCGTTCCAGGTTTCAATATATCCTCATACAAATGTACTTTCCGATTTAAAATTTTTTGTCAAACACATACATTTACAGGATACCAAAAACCTTCCCGTTTTCACTTTTTCTCCGAATTGAATTGTATTCGGATAGAAAGTGGAGTGTATCATAGAGTCGGCCCCGGCCGACTTTAGCCTTTCCTTACTTGTTTTTAGATTAAAATAGTGATGATAACGGGCACATTGCCCACAATTCAATAGAGTTAAAGAGTAAACAAGTAAAAACGGCGTAAAGTTCGGCCGGGCCGAACTTTATATACCCTCCACCAAGGATTGAATTCCACAGAGGCTTTCGATTTTCGTAGAAGTGCAGTAATATTACAGGAAAATATATTTTTTTAATATAGCCAAACCAAAACAAATAAATAATATAAAAAAAAATAATTTTATAAATAAACATAATATTTTTCCGGATAGTCTGGCTTGAGGTCATGAACAAATCAAAAAACTGATGTTTAGTTTTTTTAAATTGTTTTATTTATTTATTCTTTTACGATATTTCGATCTTCATCGACGATCATTCTCAGGGATATTCACTTAAAAATACAAACAAAACCAGTAAGGAAAGGCTAAAGTCGGGCGGGGCCGACTCTATGATACACTCCACTTTCAATCCGAATACAATTCAATTCGGTGAAAAAGTGAAAACGGGAAGGTTTTTTGTATCCTGTAAATGTATGTATGTGTTTGACAAAAAACTTTATATCGGAAAGGACATTTGTATGAGGATATATTGAAACCTGTAACGAAATAGGTGAAATATAAAATGTATAGTTTGGCCAAAATCGGTTAAACTTATGGGAGCAACATTTGAATTTGGGCTATATTTAAATCTGAACCGATCTTACCCACTTTCACCATAGTTTTGTTTAGTCGGATTATAAGATGTTGTGTGAAATTTAAAGAAAATCGTGCACAATATGTGGCTTTTAAAGCGGCAAAAGTCAAATCGGGCGCGACATTTGTATGAGGGCTATATTTAAATCTGAACCGATCTTACCCAATTTCTGCATAGTGTTTCTAGTTGGATTATAAGACGTTGTCCCAAATTTAAAGAAAATCGGGTACAATATATGGTTTTTAGAGCGCAAAATTCAAATCGGGAGCGACATTTGTATGGGGCCTATATCTAAATCTGAACCGATCTAGCCCGCTTTAGCCACAGGTGTTTCTAGTTAGATTATAAGATGTTGTGCCAAATTTAAAGAAAATCGATTAGAATATGTGGCATTTAAAGCGGAAAAAGTCAAATTGGGAGCGACATTTATGTGTATATCTAAATCTGAACCGATGTATGCTATATCTAAATCTGAACCGATCTTACCCAATTTCTGCATAGGTGTTTCTAGTAAGATTATAAGATGTTGTGCCAAATTTAAAGAAAATCGAGTACAATATGTGGTTTCTACAGAGAAAAATGTCAAATCGGGAACGACATTTGTATGGGGGCTATATCTAAATATGAACCGATTTGACCTATTTTCACCATAGATGTTCTTAGTTTAAATATAAGATGCTTTGCCAAATCTGAAGACAATCTGATACAATATGTGGTTTCTAGAGCGGAAAAAGTCAAAACTGGAGCGAAATTTGTATGGGAGCTATATCTAAATCTGAACCGATTTGACCTATTTTCACCATAGATGTTCTTAGTTTAAATATAAGATGCTTTGCCAAATCTGAAGACAATCTGATACAATATGTGGTTTCTAGAGCGGAAAAAGTCAAATCGGGAGCGAAATTTGTATGGGAGCTATATATAAATCTGGACCGATCTGTCCGATATTCACCATGGGAGTTTCTAGTGGGAATATAAGATGTTTTACCAAATCTGAAAACAATCTATTACAATATGTGGTTTCTAGAGCGGAAAAAGTCAAATCGGGAGCGAAATTTGTACGGCAGCTATATATAAATCTGAACCGATCTGACCGATATTCACCATGGGTGTTTCTAGTGGAAATATAATATGTTTTACCAAATCTGAAGACAATCTGATACATTATGTGGTCTCTAGAGCGGAAAAAGTCAAATCGGGAGAGAAATTTGTATGGGAGCTATATATAAATCTGAACCGATCTAACACATTTTTACCACAGGTGTTTCTAGTTACAATATAAGATGTTTTGCCAATTTTAAAGAAAATCTGTTGTAATATGTGGTATCTAGAGTGAAAAGAGTCAAATCGGGAGTGAAATTCGTATGGGGGCTATATCTAAATCTGAACCGATTTTCTTCAAATTAAATAGCGTTCGTCCTTATCCCGAAAAACATCGTTGTGCAAAGTTTCATTGGGTTCTGTCTACAATTGCGACCTGTATCGTGATTACAAGAATAGATGGACGGACGGACAGACAGACAGACAGACGGACATTGCTAAATCGACTCAGAAAGTGATTCTAAGACGATCGGTATAATTAACAATGGGTCTATCTCGTTTCCTTTTGGGTGTTACAAACAAATGCACAAAGACATAATACTCTCGTGGAGTGTATAACACTGTACGACACGATTTTTCACCCATGATCAAACTGACCAGATTCTGAAAATATAGCTCAAAAAAAAATATACGTATCTCCCAGTTTTTCTAGATCAATTCATTTAAGTTTTTTACGAGCAATTCAATTTTTGGAGTAATCAGCCAGTATATACCTATATATGTTTAATGTCTTGGTAACCCTACATATTAAAAACATTGATGTTATCATTTTTGTGACAACTGTTTTGACAGTAGATAATTTTTTTGCAAAACTCAGTTTTAATGAAAAGTGCGTAAGTGTTCAAACGGTTAAGAAATGGAGTGTCCAAATATGCATGTCCAAAGAGCATGGACCGCGTTCATAAACGTTATAAATAATTTTTTGGGAAACAAGAGGGCGGAAAATTATAAGGAAATTGTAGAAGAACTGATTGCTTCGTACCATGCGATGGGAGTCAATATGTCCCTCAAAATACATTTTCCTCACAACCATTTGAACTTTTTCCCGCCAAACTTAGGCGACTTCAGCGACGAGCATGGTGAAAGATTTCACCAAGATATCGCGGAAATTGAAAAGAGGTACGAAGGCAAAGACACGAGGTATATGCTGGCTCAATACTGCTGGTCACTTTGCCGTGAGACAAGAACCGATATGTACAAACGTCAAAATAAGCGTATAAAATTTTCAAATTAATTTAACTTTTAAGTTTTAGCTTTTAATTTACAACTATAAAATTTGCATTTTTAATTTTTAATGCTTAATTTTGTAACCTTAATTCTAGTTTTAATTTTTATATTTGTAATAAACTTGAACATCAATGTGTAGGGTTCCCAAGACATTAAACATATATAGGTATATACTGGCTGATTACTCCAAAAATTGAATTGCTCGTAAAAAACTTAAATGAATTGATCTAGAAAAACTGGGAGATACGTATACCTTTTTTTGAGCTATATTTTCAGAATCTGGTCAGTTTGATCGTGGGTGAGGCCAAAAGTTTAAATTTGTCTTACAGTGTAATTAATTATACAAAAAGGCAAAACAAAAATTATCACAATAATTACATGTTAGCAAAACCAATGAACTCTTTCGTTACGAAGTAATTTCTCAACTAAAGCTATTGTTTTCGTCCATATTTGTCAACAATGTTTCGATATATTTGTGCACAGTGGTCAGTGTCAGTCTTGTAGTTCATTCTCTGGTCAGTAGGGACATTTATAATATGTAACATTTCAAGCGTATATCTTCTACGATAATTATTTTCTTGCGTCAAAATGTCTACGTCGTTGAAGTTTGGCTTATGCCCCGTCAAGGTACAATGGGCTGCTAGTGCTGTCTTTTGTTCTAGTGGTTTGTCAATCGCTTTATGATCAGATTTGTGTGCAGAAAGTCGAGTTTTTAATTTCATCTTTGTAGTACCAACGTATACCTTCTGACATACGTTGGACTTGTCCCCATTACATTTTATCTTATAGACTACGTTTGATTTTTCTTCTTTGTTTATTTTTGATTTTGTCCTGCTAAAAAGGTCATTAATTGTGTTGTTGCTCTTTAATGCTAATTGTATGTTGTCTTTAGTATAAATGTTGTTGTTTTTAAATCTTTCGGAGAAGCCAGGAACATATGTCATCGGTTTGTATATTTTTGAAATTGGTTCATTCAGTTCTCCGGGTTGTTTCTTCTTCACATGTCTTATTAATTCCGTTATGGTTTTATTAGGAAAGTCATTTAATTTTAAAATATGTCTTATCTTCTTTTCGTTATTTTTCTGGAAATCTGTGTCACTAATGTTGAAAACTCTGTTGATGAAGTTAGTCGCGGTGTTGATTTTTATACATCGAGGATGTTTGGAGTACAAATTTATTAATCTACCAGATGCTGTCTCTTTTTGGTACCAATCCGTTTTTATAACGTTGTCTCGTCTATACACTATCGCGTCAAGATATGGTAGTTTATTGTCCTGTTCACATTCCATTGTGAATTGTAATTGATTACACTAGTCAACAGTCAAAATGTACTCGGGATGCGATAATTTTTTCTGTGTAGATAACCTTGACATGAGCTCGAAAAACGCAATAATTTTTTTTTTTTCGTTTGGTTTTTGTTTTATTTTTTTTTTTTTTAAATTTTAAAAATTTTTTTTGGTTAATTTGTTTCGTCCGGCATAACTCGGGAACCACTAGCCCGATTTAATTGAATTAAATTTTAAAAAATTTAAAATTACAATTCCCTTAATCTGTTCATATATTGTTTTCCTATACAAGCAACAGTTTCCAAGTTAAAAATGAATATATAAAGGAAAAAACTTATTTTTTGCCTAAAGATTTAATTTTTTTTTTTTTAAATCCATAAAAAATCCAAAATGAAAAAAAATGTCAAATGTTATTACTTTTACGTAAAGTCACATAACCTATGAGCAAAATGAGACAAAGATCATGCACGCGTTTCGCTTTTATTCGCAATTGAGTAAAGGTATGAATTTCAAAAATTTGCTCGACATATGCACAACTTTGTCTATGGTAAGGTTTTTTCTTTTTTTTTATTCTCAGAATTAACAAAACGGAATAAACAAAGGGTTATTTAATTTTTATGATTGCGTAAGCAAAGTAATAAACGCTAATAAATGTGCGTGAACAATTAAAAGGAAAAAAGGAAAGGGGACTTTTTTAATTATTTGGGTTTTCCGTTGGCTACCTGTATGATTTTTTTTACAGAAATGCAACCCACATTTAAGGGTGGTCATTATTCGGAAAATTTAAGACTCACACATGGTGAAACAGGTATGTAGCCACCGTAAAAAAATATACACCCATTTATAAGTACCTGTCAGTAAAATACTAAGCAATACACAGTATAAATAGGTCTTCATTGATCGATTTTACTCATTCAACAAGTGTCGACGAACGCGATAGTTAAAATGAGCAAACGTTCGCGAGGATTTGAATGCAATACCAATCCAAGTAATTTTTGTTACATGTGCGGAGAATACGTTTCTGAAAAAAACAAGCGTTGTTTTTCACCTAAATTGAGAGATTCATTTGAAGAGAGCTTCAATTTAAAGGTCTCAAACATAGATGAGCGGTTGACACCAAGTGCTCTATGTCCAAGGTGCTACGTACAGCTAGCTGACTCAAGGTAAGTGTAGATTACGAAATTCAAGAACATATATAACTTATTATTGAAATTCTTTCAGACGACAGCCGAGAATCATCATGCCAATGCTTTGGAGAGCTCCGCTTTGCCATGTAACAGATTGCTACTTCTGTCTTAGCAAAAAAACAGGCGTGGGAAAAAATATACGATGGACTTACGCTGCTGTTTCAACAGTGAATTTTCCAGTGCCA
Organism: Polietes domitor; assembly: GCA_947397865.1. Lineage (NCBI taxonomy): Eukaryota > Metazoa > Arthropoda > Insecta > Diptera > Muscidae > Polietes > Polietes domitor. The sequence continues at coordinate 50,911,382 of OX377618.1, forward strand.
TTTTGCGAAGAACCAGTGGACCCGCAACCGTCCGTTTCAAGATGGGCATCTAATAATGAGGCGATACATCCAACATCAGATCCGGAGACAGTAGAAACCACATCAGAATGCGAGTCAACATATACATTGCATGGAGGTCAACGCTTATTTTCCCAAGCAGAACTGAACGATTGGGTTAGAGAATTGAAACTCTCCAAGGAAGATGCAGAGTTGCATGCATCGCGCATGCAACAGTTCGGTTTCTTGGCTCCTGGTGTGGTGACAACAATCTACAGGAAGCGTCATGAACCATACGCAAGGTACTACACAAAAAAAGACAACATCTGTTTTTGTAAGGACATTCCCGGATTATTTGGTGAACTCGGGTACTCTTACGATCCAGGAGAGTGGCGTCTTTTCATCGACAGCATCAAGCAGAGCCTTAAAGAAATTTTACTGCACAACGGCAACGAGAAACCTTCGATTCCAATTGCTCATGCCGTTGACACCAAGGAAACATACGAAGTCATGGACAATCTACTAAAGTACCTTAACTATGAGAGGCACGATTGGAAAGTTTGTGCCGACCTTAAGGTTATCGGTATCCTTTGTGGATTACAAGGTGGATTCACTAAGTACTGTTGTTTTCTCTGCCTTTGGGACAGCCGCGATCGTCAACATCATTACACCAGGAGGAGTTGGACAGAAAGAGTTAACTTCATCCCCGGCAGCGACAACGTGAAATATACACCACTCATAAAAAAGGAAAATGTTTTTCTCCCACCTCTTCACATAAAGCTCGGACTCATAAAAAACTTCGTGAAAGCTATCAACAAAGATGGCGAAGCGTTCGCCTATTTAAAAACCATTTTTCCTCACCTTTCATCGGCAAAGATTAAGGAAGGCGTTTTCGACGGTCCGCAAATTAAAAAGTTGTTGCAAGACCAACAGTTTGAGCACATTTTATCACCAAATGAAGCTGCAGCTTGGAACTCATTTCGGCAAATTGTTTCCGGATTTCTTGGAAACAACAAAAGCTCAAATTACAGAGAGATCGTCGAACAACTACTCCAAAATTATAAAAAAATTAGAGCAAATATGTCGCTTAAGATACATTTTCTACACTCGCACTTGGACTTCTTTCCGGACAACCTGGGCGATGTGAGTGACGAGCATGGTGAGCGTTTTCATCAGCAAATGAAAGAAATTGAGATCCGATACCAAGGATTTTGGAACGAAGCTATGATGGGGGACTATATCTGGTTCCTGATAAGAGAAACAGACCCACAACAATATAAAAGAAAGACAAAAGCACATAATTATTTTTAATTTAAAACTTTTTTATAATTAATTAATGTTGATATCCTTAGGATAATTTCTTGTACATATATCGAATTGTTTTTTAATTTAAAGTCATATATTTTTGTCACCCAACAAATTTTAATTTTATTTGTAATAAAAAAGAAAAAACCTTACCATAGACAAAGTTGTGCATATGTCGAGCAAATTTTTGAAATTCATACCTTTACTCAATTGCGAATAAAAGCGAAACGCGTGCATCGATTTTCATGATCTTTGTCTCATTTTGCTCATAGGTTATGTGACTTTACGTAAAAATAATAAGATTTGACATTTTTTTTCATTTTGGATTTTTTATGGATTTAAAAAAAAAAAATTAAATCTTTAGGCAAAAAATAAGTTTTTTCCTTTATATATTCATTTTTAACTTGGAAACTGTTGCTTGTATAGGAAAACAATATATGAACAGATTAAGGGAATTGTAATTTTAATTTTTTTAAAATTTAATTCAATTAAATCGGGCTAGTGGTTCCCGAGTTATGCCGGACGAAACAAATTAACCAAAAAAAAATTTTTAAAATTTAAAAAAAACAAAAACCAAACGAAAAAAAATTTTTATTGCGTTTTTCGAGCTCATGTCAAGGTTATCTACACAGAAAAAATTATCCGGAGTACATGAAATTTTTTTCATTTTGTTGAGTAGTGTTATCGAAAGAATTCAATACATTTAATGTGTTTTGTATTTCCGTTTTCTTCACAATAGCAAATAAATCGTCTACATATTTTGTTAAGTGTCTTGGTTTTATCGTCAGTTTCTGCATTGAGGCGTCTAGTAATTCTTCCATTATAATATCTGCAATAATCGGTGAAGCTGGTGATCCCATTGGCATTCCTTTTCGCTGTTCGTAAACCTTGTCATCATATTTAAAATATCTGGTATCTTTAATACAAAACGTTAATATTTCTAAGAATAAGTCCATGGGTATTGTAGTATAGTCCTTAATGTCGTTCCATTTTTCTCTTATAGTTTTAATAGCTAAGTTTACCGGTAAGCTTGGAAACAAGGAGACTACGTCGAAGGAAATTAATATTTCGTCATCATTAATGTTGGTATTATTAATTTTAGATTTGAAATCTATCGCGTCCTTTATGTTATATTGGGAATCCTTCGTCAAATTATTTAAAATGTCAACAACGTATTTTGATAGTCCATATGCGGGAGAATTTATTGAAGAGCAAATTGGTCGTAAAGGAATGCCGTCTTTGTGGATTTTTGGAAGCCCGTAAATTCTGGGAGCCGTGGCTACTTTATTTGTCAATTTGTTTTTGTCCGTTAAGCTTAAAATATTCATATTAAATAATTTGTCCACAAGTCTATTGTTTTTGTTCTGTAGTCCTGACATTGGGTCTCTCTTTAATCGTCTGTATGTGCACATATCCCGTAAAATATATTTCATTTTCAATTCGTAGTCCTCTTTTAGCATTGCAACCGTTTTTCCTCCTTTGTCAGCACTCAATATTAATATTTCAGTATTTTGTTTCAAAAATTGTCTTGTTTGTCCCACTGTGTCAAGTAACAGTTTATCTCTCCTCCCCAGTTTCGTTTTTTGTAAGTGGTCGTCAATCAGAGACGCTAATTTTGTTCTTGCAGTCTCTTGTTGTTCTCTGTGCTCAATCGATTGTACACACTCTTCTCCCTCCGCTATAATTCTAAATAAAGGGAATTTTGTTATTGTCACTGGTAGTGCATACTTGGGTCCCAGAGAAAGCAGCCACTCAAACAAGGCCACTAATACGTTTACACCATATATAAAGGGTGATTTTTTAGCTATTATCTTTTTGGCAACACTGGTTTAAACAGATGACGCATGTTTCGTGTTTTGTTTCACTGTCAAACATCTTCAGTTTGGTCTATAATTTAACCATGAATCGTCTTACAAACGAACAACGCTTGCAAATTATTGAAATTTATTATCAAAATGCGTGCTCTGTTAAGAAAGTTCATCGCGCGCTTCCATTTTATGGTCGACCCACTGAAGCGGCTATTCGGACTATTGTGATTAAATTTCGCACCAAACGTACAGTGCGAACTGAAGAAAATATCGCAGCTGTATCGGCCAGTGTTATTGATGACCATCAATTATCGATTCGTCGCCGTTCGCAGCAATTGGGCCTCTGTTACTCAAAAACGTGGAAATGCCAAAATTGGACTAAGCGGATGGACCATTTGAGGCGCAGTCTAGGTCAACATTTGCATGAAATAATCTTCAAACATTAAATTATAAGGACCGTACTATCGATTCAAATAAAGATTTCATGCATTTTTCTGAATTTTATGTGTTTTTTTTTTTTGAAAAACTTTCCTATAGCTTTTAAAAAATCACCCTTTATATATCGAAGTAATACTTCAAGTCAATTCAAAAAATAAATATTCTTATATTTATATTTTCAAAAAGCTTAAATACCATATATATTGATAGTGTTGTATTTCCAATATATTTTAATTCCAAATGTACAAATTATGAAAATCCATTATCTCACGTATCATTTATTTTGCGTGTCTATGCAGAGCAATGTATACACCGAATTAAATGATTCTAGATGCGGTCATTTGGTTGGTACCATTTTTGTCCCTCTTTATGTATTTTACCCCATTAAGATGATGACTTTCTAAAATCTCTTTATTTTACGTGTCTACGCAATTAGGCGGATGTACAAACCGAATTTCATCATTCTAGCTGTAGCCATTTAGATGGTACTACTTTTATGTGAAAACTGAACTTGAAAAAAAACTTTTATTTTTCGTGTCTACACAGTCAGAGGAATGTATGCTCCGAACTTCATGACTCCAGCTGCGGTCATTTGGTTGGTACTATTTTTATCCTATTTTTCCATTTTAACTCCAAAAAGTACGAATTTTGAAAAATCAGTTTATTTTACGTGTCTATGCAATCAGGGGAATGCATACACCGAATTTCATTATTCTAGGTGCAGCCGTTTGTTTGTACAATTTTTATCCCTCTATTTCCATTTTACCCTTAAAAGTACGAATTTGGAAAAATAACTTTTATATTATGTGTATACTCAGTTAAAGGAATGTAAACACCGAATTTCGTGTTTATAGCTTTTGTCTTTTGATAGGTACAATTTTTCCACCTTTTTGTCATAAATCACCCCTACAAATAAGAATCACTTTATAGTGCACGTTTTTGTTATAGGGGGAATGCATATACTCAACATCAAGTAAGTACAAGCGGACATATGAAAAAAATTAAATACTCTGAAATATTACGTGTTTTTATGGGTATTTTTAGTCCTTGTGAGGGCCGATTTCGTCCAGTTTCAATACCAACCGATCTGCGACTATAAGACGTATTTATGGAAAAATTGGACGTCCTAGCTCCTTTCGTTTAGATGCTAGCGTGCTTTCAACAGACGGATGAATGGACGGAAATGACCAGATCGTCTTAGAATTTTATGACTATCAATAATATATATACTTTATATGGTCTCAGGTCGATATTTCAAGGTTTTACAAACGGAATGACAAATTTAGTATACCACCATCCTGGAGGTGGAGGGTATAAAAACTTCAGTTTTCGTTAAGAAAGTTAACATAACATTTTTAATTCCCGATCATACAATGATGCCAGTTGATTCTATACACTCTACAATTGAATCATTTTGTAAAGGAAGAATATTTTGGGCCCCTTCTGAGTGGCCGACCATAAGTACAAATTCCTGCACGATACCGAAGTGTTATGAAAGTATTTTACTAAATCATTTAGATTTTAAGGACTGGAATTAATTTTCTACAGCATTTCTACCGCCAAACATTAAAATAAAATTTAATTCTTTGAGATCGGTACATTTTGAAAAACTGGGATTTGGCAGTCTGAAATAATTTGAGTAATGGGAAACACGGTTAAGTTAGAAAAGGACACGAACCCCCCACCCGGACTATAGCTAGTAAAAAGGCTCCCGCAGTCCTACCTTGATCTTCATTCCATGATGCTAAAAAAATTAATAGTAGAACATGCATCAAAAAGACAATTTGCTCTTCCTGTACTTTACAAAATATACATTATGTCTCCATCAGCGATGCTGTCAGAATTCAATATGAGACATAAATAAATAATATAAATGACATTTGCAAATTCATATAATCGAATATTAATTTTTGGATGGAAATATACAGGAGATGTTCACAAATTCGCTATTAATATTATTATAAAGTACACATTTCGTACTTTTTCTATCTCATTCATTTCATTGTGCTGCAAAAAGATCTCAAGTCACATAATTGTGTTTTATAATTATTGATGATTAAATGTTCATTTCTCAACACATTTAAATTAATGTTTAAATTGTTTTGATACAATAACGACAAAATTACTTTAAATAGACACACAATTTTATTCACATAATTAGAATAAAATGCGTTCCCCAAAATATTTCCATCAATCATTCGATTTTTTCAAGAGCCGCACAGTCAGCATTCACAAATATTTATATCATTTATTAATTTTTGAAAATTTTGCTTATGTCTTCAATCGCCAATTTTAGTAGATAGATGGTAAAACCTTGCCTGCCAAAAATTAAACCAAATTACTGTTCATTGTTCTACCGTTACTGTATTTTCGCATATTGTTTAAAACATATTTTAGGGAACAAAAGTTATGACTGGTTAAGTAAACCACATATTACAAAACATCATTGTTACAGAGTTGCCACAGTTTTCAATGTTTTTCAAAAAATCGTCTAACATAATATCTTGCAGTATCAAACACGTTCACCAAAGAAATATAAGACGAATTTTAATTTTATGTTAGATGAGAGGTGGACGAGGTTGTGAGAGAATTTAAACCAAAACTTTATAATAATCTAATTTGGCGCAATTTTAATCAGAAACTAACCTAGGTCGATCTCTATCTGTGAATGTATTCCATAACGCAACGCCCTGTTAGAAAGACGTGTCTTCAGACAACATTCCATTCAATTAGGTCAACAGTGACAGTAGCTCTTTATTTTAAAGAAACCCTGTATTGTCAGCTATCATAATGTTGTCATTTACAACAATTTACTTTTGAATTATCACGTAATTCAAATCTTGTGTGAAATATGCGACACGCTTTATTGTGATCGCGTCAATTCGCGATGAAAACCTTGTTCGAAATCATGGGTGATGTGCGACTCGATATTATAAATTATTTCTATATGAGGAGTTTGTTTACACGTGGTAACTATATATTCACATTAATCGCAGCCCAGTAATTACACAATTATTTACCAATAAAATTAATAGAAATTTGTATGCCTGTTAATTGTTATCCCATTAGTATATACATATACATTAGGATGGGTTACGAAAATAAATTGCAGCGGTTACCCCCTCAGAAATGAAGATTGAATTGTTTAATGATGATCTGCAAAATATTTCGTCACTGGGTCAAGCCATCTGTGAACTAAACGCTCCTGAAAACACCTCTAAAAATCATGTTGGATGGATTTTCAGAGCCAAGCATTTCAAACTCTTTTTACAAAAATGAGCGCTGCGGCGGCAATTTAATTCCGACGTTCACTATTTAGGCATCATTCGAAAGGTATTGACTGCCGCTAATTATTTTTATAATATACTAACACCAAATACAAAAATATTTTCAGTTATCACTATGAAAAAACACAAAAAATACTATAAAGGTCCAATAATTCGACCAATAAGTTACACTAAGACAAAAATCAAAAAGATTTAAAGTGCTTTCAAGGATCTAATATTTCAGATATTTGTATTTGAATAAAATGCAACACAAAACAAATTACACGGGGAAAACATGATTTTTAGGGTTATTTTCATGGGCGTTTAGCTCACACACGGCTTGATCTAGGAACGAAATATTTTGCAACACATCATTAAACAATCCAAACTTTATTTTCGTGGGGTGACTGAAAATTGCTTTTCCAATTGTATGGTCCGCGACCCAGCCTTATACACATATTGGGTAGTTAGTCAAGAAACAAAAAACGACTGACATTCACATTCCATGTAGTAGTTATGGTGAAAACGACAAGAACTCATTTGGACTGCACTAGACATATCAACAGGTATACAAAAGCCAATTAGTATAGTCACTAAATAACACTATGCAACAAAAATATTTTGGTTTGAGAGACCTAAACATTTATTGTTTGTATACATTGAATATTTATTTAGCACTTTCGCCCCAAGGTTCCTTATAAGCAATATTACGAGTTTGTCCTACAAAATCGTTCACCCATTAGAGTCCAACTACTTTTTATACCCTACACCACTTCGTGGAATAGGGCATTATAAGTTAGTTTAGCGCCAAATGTTTGTAACACCAAGAAATAATCGAGCTATACCCACCTTTAAGTATACGGATCGGCTTAGAATCACCAGCTGAATCGATTTAACGATGTCTGTCTGTCCGTCTGCTGTCCATCTAAGCTTGTTCGCACTCTACAGGTCGCAATTGTTGCCCGATTATCATGAAATTTGGCAGAAGTTACTTTTTGTGGCCAAAGACGATCGGTATTGAACTTGGAGGAAATCGGTTCAGTTTTAGATATAGTCCCCATACAAATGTCGCTCCAGATTTAACTTTTTTGCGCTCTAGAAACCTCATATTGTACCCGATTTTCTTTAAAATTGGCACAACATTTTATAATCGAACTAGAAACACCTATGGTGAAAGTGGGTAAGATCGGTTCAGATTTAGATATAGCCCCCATACAAATGTCGCTCCCGATTTCACTTTTTCCGCCCTAAAATCAACATATTGTACCCGATTTTCTTTAAAATTGGCACAACATTTTATAAACCAACTAAAAACACCTATGCTGAAAGCGGGCGAGATCGGTTCTGATTTAGATATATCCCCCATTCAAATGTCGGTACCGATTTGCCTTTTTCCGCCCTATAACGCACATATAGTACCCGATTTTCTTTAAAATTGGCACAACATTTTATAATCTAACTAGAAACACCTATGCTGAAAGCGGGCGATATCGGTTCAGATTTAGATATATCCCCCATTCAAATGTCTGTACCGATTTGCCTTTTTCCGCCCTATAACGCACATATAGTACCCGATTTTCTTTAAAATTGGCACAACATTTTATAATCTAACTAGAAACACCTATGCTGAAAGTGGGTAAGATCGGTTCAGATTTAGATATAGTTCCAATACAAATGTCGCTCCCGATTTGAATTTTTCCGCTCTAAAATCCACATATTGTACCCGATTTTCTTCAAAATTGGCACAACATTTTATAATCGAACTAGAAATACCTATTGTGAAAGTGGGTTAGATCGGTACAGATTTAGATATAGCCCCCATACAAATGTCGCTCCCGATTTGACTTTTTCCGCTCTATAAACCACATATTGTACCTGATTATCTTTAAAATTGGAACAATATTTTATAAACGAACTAGAAACACCTATGCTGAAAGTGGGTAAGATCGGTTCAGATTTAGATATAGCCCTCATACAAATGTTGCTCCCGAATGTTAATAATCAATAAACATACATGGTGAAAGCGGGTCACATCGTTCCAGGTATCAATATACCCCCATACAAATGTCCTTTCCGATTTAATATATTTTGCCAAACACATACATGTACATGATTCAAAAATCCTCCCGGTTTACCGAATTGAATTGTAATGAGATAGAAAGTGGGGTGTATCATATAGTGGCTCCGTCCGTCTTTAGCCTTTCCTTACTTGTTTGGGAGATGCTATATGTCCATACTTTGGTATAACCCAAATGAGGCCCCATTCTGCTCAATTACAGCTCTAGAAACAACATCTTACATCGGATCTTCATCAAATTTTGCAGATCATTATATGTTTCAACTAGGAATACCTACCGTGAATGAGAAATATATAGGCGCATGTTTTGGCACAGGCTTCAAGTGTTGTTGTAGGCCTTTAAATGTCCGTCCGATTCATCCTATTACAGCTGTATAATCTGTATTTATCATTCGATGTTGATCAATTTTTCCAGATCATGTTATATTTACTTTACTCGGAATATCTGCTGGCAAATTGGATCAATTACTTTATTATTTACCATACTCATTAAATTTGACTAAAGTTGAATTTAAAGTACTCTAAAATTTATATGAACTACATTAAATTGCTCTCATGAAATACCTGGGTTTAGTAACCACAGCGAGGTATATACGCAGGGAGTGGTGTAGTGTAGGGTATTATATAGTCTTGTTTTAATTGCGTTTCTTACTGTTTATTGTTCCGATTAATCGAACACTGGGTCAAAATGGGTTAAAACCGGATACTTTTCGGTTTTAATATTTTAGAGGCAAAAAAGAATTATTGTGCATAGTCTTCTATAACAATTTATATTTGCTACACCCACTTACAGTGGGACGGTAGTAGATTTTTTGATGCAAAATACCTCAGAAATAGGTAGACCTTTTAAATTACATACATATACTTATATTGCTTACAAAAGTTGTTTAGAAAAAGAAAAAATAAATTTCTCGTAAATTTATAATATCTTTCCCATATTTTAAAATAGCTTTCGAGTTTAGAAAGTGACAAGTAAAAACGGCGTTAAGTTCAGCCGGGCCGAACTTTATATACCCTCCACCATGGATTGCATTCAACAGAGGCTGTCGATTTTCGTAGAAGTGAAGTAATATTAAAGGAAAGTATATTTTTTTAATATAGGCAAACCAAAACATATACAAATAAAATATTGACAAAATAATTTTATAAATAAATATAATATTTGTATTACTTCAAACCACGCTTATGAGGCAAGGCTACCAATATATCGAAATAATACTTCAAGTCAATTGAAAAAAAAAATATTCTTACATATATTTATTTTTTCAAAACAGCTTAAATACCACAAATATTGGTAGATAGTGAGTGCTATAGTTGGTTGTATTTCCATTCTATTTTTATTACAAAAGTAAAAATTTTGAAAATCCATTATCTCACGTACATAGTGCAAAATAACATATCTTCATGATGTGAATTTTAAAACAAAAAGTTTTGTTTTTCGTGTCAACGCAGAATGTAGGAAGCAGGAATGTATACTCCAAATTTCACGACTCTAGCTGCTGTTATTTTATTATTCTAGATGCAGCCGTTTAGTTGGTACCATTCTTATCCCTCTATTCCCATTTTAAAAGTACGAATTTGGAAAAAATACATTACATTTTACATTATGTATCTGTAGAGGAATGTACACTAGGGCGTACCTCAAAAAAAAAGTTCGCCGTACACCTTCGAATATGAAGTATTATTGAAAGGTAGTTTCAAAAAAAAATTTTTTATTTTTTTATGCCGAACGTAGGGGTCGCGCTTTTACATTTTTCTATATAACTTGTATTTATAAACGGATTTTAAAGTGTGATACATCGATGTTTTTGTCTCGACGAGGCCGATTTTTTTGTCTTTGAAGTCATTGAGCTCAAGCACCCCCTTCTGGTACTTACCCATCATTTCTCAGTTGCTACTACCCTAATGTACCACTCTAATAATCGAAAATTAAAGCTCGCATAAAATCATGAATCATGTTTGAGCTCAATGACTTCAAAGACAAAAAAATCGGACAAAAACATCGATGTATCACACTTTAAAATCCGTTTATAAATGCAGAAGTTATATAGAAAAATGTAAAAGCGCGACCCCTACGTTCGGCATAAAAAAATAAAAAAAATTTTTTTGAAACTACCTTTCAATAATACTTCATATTCGAAGGTGTACGGCGAACTTTTTTTTTTTACTTGTAACCTGGTACGCTCTAATGTACACACCAAATTTAGTGTTTCTAGCTGTTGTCGTTTGGTAGGTACCATTTTTATCCCCTTTTGCCCCCATTTTCGTCCCCTACGAATAAGAATCACCTTATGGTGCACGTTTTTGATATAATGAAAAAAACATGCTTAAATACCCTAAAATATTATGGGTATTTTCAGTCCTTGTGAGGGAAGAAATTTTCCCATTCAATCCAACCGATCTATGACTATAAGTCCGATTGTAAAACATCGTCCGATGAGGCTTTCTTCAGGTGCCAGCAAGTCTAAGGGATCTTTATGATAACTTTCATAACATAACACTATCGTTGGTAGTTTTTCCGGTGATTTGTGTATTATTTTCGAAAATATACATTTTTCACACAAATCCTTTACAATTAACATACATGAATGCGAGTACTTACAAACATAAAGTATTTAAATCTAAAATAGTTCATTAAAATTCTAAAATGCTCCCTGTTTTATTACAATTTAAATTTCCATCAAACTCGATGAAAGGCTCTGAGTGTGAATGTGTGTGTGTGTGCGTAAGTAATGATAGTGGTACGGAAATGGATATTTATGAGTACAGCATCAGGTCTCTGAATTACGAGTGAAGCAAATTAGCATTTATCAATGAATGTGCTTCTATGAAAAAATCGTAAATTCGCAATTAATTGACATTGCTCAAAACTCGTGAAAAAATATATTGTTTTTAAAGTAGGTGTAAAATATTTTTTACGAGATGTCGGATACTTACTTACATGTTTTCTGCAAAAAAAATAATGTTGTCACATTTTCCCAAATCCTTTTGTTACTATAACTCAATTTGCTGCCCCTGATACATGCCATTTTACACACTATATACATGTATTCAGGTATTTGTTCGTCAATAGTTACGCAGCGAAACCAACTGAAAAGTACTTCCAATTGAAGTGATTTTTAATCGTATCCTAAGAAGCAGAATGTACATGTTTTCTGCTTCTCAGAATGTTGATTTAATTAATAATATTCCTCAAATGGTATACAAATTTAAATTTTTATTTTTTTTCGAATTTTTCCTTCCCATATAATATTATACACTTCACGAGAATGTTATGTTTTTGTGCATTTGTTTGTAGCACCCAAAATGAAGCGAGATAGACCCACTGATAATTATACAGATCGGCTTAGAATCACTTTTTAAATCGATGTCCGTATGTCTCTCCGTCCTTCCGTACATCTATTCCTGTAATCAGAGTACAAGTCGCAATTGTAACAAGAACCAAATGAAACATTGCACAACGAAGTTTTTCGGGATAGGGATGAACGCTATTTAATTTGAAAAACATCGGTTCAGATTTACATATAGCTCGATACGAATTTCACTCCCGATTTGACTCTTCTCACTCTAGACAACACATATTTTAAAGATTTTCTTCAAAATTTGCAAAACATCTTATATTTCAACTAAAAACACCTGAAAATATGTTAGATCGGTTCAGATTTATATATAGCTCCCATACAAATTTCATTCTCGATTTGACTTTTTCCGCTCCAGAAACCACGTATTTTAACAGATTTTTCTTCAAATCTTGTAAAACCTTAAATTTCAACTAGAAACACCCATGGTGAAAATGGGTCAGTTCGGTTCAGATTTATGTATAACTCCCATACAAATTTCGCTCCCAATTTTTCGCTCCAGAAACCACGTATTTTCACCGAATTTCTTAAAATTGAGCATAACACGTTATACTTGATCTGGAAGAACCTATTTTTGAAGTGAATCACTTCATTCCATGTGATATAGCCCCGATACAAATATTCTTCTTGATTTGACAAATTGGCTCAGGTCATATCAAACTATGATTAGGAACCATAAAACAAGTAAGAAAACGTCAGTCGGCTAAATCGACTTATATACCCTCGCTCTTAGAGAAGAAGGACTTAAATTTTGTTTAGCGCCGAAGTATGTTTGTGGGAGGTACTAGAAGTTTGTGCCTATTGGATCAAGCTTCAACATTTGTTAATAACTGTAAAAACATGTTCAAATATGAATTCATAATGGGTTTCAGGCACCGGTAAAGGAGTTGTAAAGCATTTAATTGTGTCTGGGATTGAGTCAATTGTGTGGGAGGCACAATAAGGGCGTGACTACGACGTAAATATTTTTTATGATTAAAATGACTACAAAAACATTTTCAAATATCAAATCGCAAATGATTTTGACTACTTGTATCGATGTTAAAGCGGTTTTATTGCAACCAAAGCTTATGCCACTGATTCCGATTATACGTGTGGAAGTTATATGGGTTTTAATTTAACATTGGAATATGGGCTATTTGTGTGGGAGGTACCAGAAGGGGCGTGGCAATTTCTCCCATCTTCGAACTTAAACTAAGTTTGGGAAAAATATTATGATGTGCAAAGTTTGAATCGATTCCTTAAATCCTTTCGAGAGTTATCGTGTACACCATCCAGACAGACGGACGGACAGATGGATATGGTTCAAACACCTTAAAAAGTCGTGAAACGGATTTGGTACAAACATACTTATGGTCTAAAGTCACTCCTTCAATGCGTTACACTTTTTTCTGTCCAAAATGATATATACCCTCCCACTCCGCAGAGTGAGGGTTTCCCGTTTTCACTTATTTGCCGTACTGAATTGCATGCGGATAGAAAGTGGAGGGTATCATATAGTCGGCCCTGCCCGAGTTTAGCCTTTCCTTACTTGTTTTTAGTTTGCGTCCTTGACGTAGTCATAATGCGGTTCTTATAATAATATTATCTAAATACCCATATAATATTATTATAAATCCAACACCAACAAAATATAAACGAGCATCGATTGGAAATTAATTAAAAGGCTCCACAAAAGAAGGACTTCCCTCCTACTTCAACCCAATTCAAATTTATTAATGTAGACACAACATCCGAATCACAATGAGGGGACATATTTCACTTCTGGTTATTATCATATTTTGTTTGGTATTATTTACTTTGACGTATGAGTGTTATTAGCCTCAGAATGAACATTAATCATACGCCATGCAATACCGTATACTTAAGTCCATCATTTCATGACATCAAAACTCACACAGGCGATAAAAAGAAATATAAAAATATAATCATGCCGTACATTCCCTAACGAATGTGGAGAATAAGCCTTGATTTTTCTGGGGAATGTCTCGATTTATCTAAATTACTTAAGTAAAATAATGCACGACTTGTTTGAAAATAAAATATAGCGGCCGAAATTTTATAATGGGACAGCTGGTGATGTGAGCTATTTCTCACTTGCTTGCTTTCAGTTCTATCCGAACTTTAGGTCTCTGCATGACACTATTGCACCCGAGGCACTTTATTGCGCTATTAGCAGCTCTAATACTTCTTTTCTAATCTAAATATTTATTGACTGAATATGGTTTGTTTGGGAGGACCAGGCGAAGTGAACTTGATGAACATAGTTTTAAAAAATTATTACTAGCTTCCTTCCACTCATTCGTTCATATATTAATAAAGTAGTGTGAAGTTTTAACTGGGTGGCATCTGCTAAATTCGGCCCTAAATATATATACATTTTATGTTTCCTATTCATTCCGGGTGCCGCAAGCTAATGCATCTCTAGCTAGTTGATGTGGAAAATAAGTAAGTCCTGCTAGAACGAGAAGTTGTTTTAGTAAAACTTAAATTATAATTAAATACATGAAAAAACACTAGCAATTTAAAGTTATTTAAATGGTTTTAACTAGATGTCCAACTTGTGATTGCCACAATATTTGTTTTCTATCAGTAATAATTTAAGGGCCTCGGGCTGTTTGTGTGGGAGCAAAGCTAGTGTAAGCACAGACTAGAATATTAAGAATTCATTAAACTTAAATATACTAACTACACATGGAGGGCAAGTGTGTGCGAATATATGTCGCTTACATATATCTCACACACATACATACTTACAGACACGCATACGTGATAGCTCACATATACACTTATATGTACGTACTTACACATCCGTAGTCAGTGCAGTAAAGTAAATATTAAAAAAATACGAAAAAAACAACAATAAAAGAGGAAAAACTTCTTTAATATTTTATAAACAAACACTCACACACACGCATGCATATAAAGTTACTTAACTGGCACAAAACTATATCGTATATACACTAAACTCTCAATACACAACACACACATAAACATACAAGAGCATGAGCGCGTATTCGCTTCTCAGTGTGTGTGAATATGTACAATCACACATACATATGTACATCTTACACATACACTTTCATATAATGTTGACCCAGAGTTATGAGAAAATTCCAAAGTGGAAGGGTTAGTTTTCGGAGCACAGCTGAAAAAAAGACGACGACACCATCACCACTAACACCACAACAACAAAAACAGAGGTAGGCATCCTCCCAGCCAACTAATGAAAGCCAAAAGCAATAACAACATTAAACGAACGAAACGAGTTTAGAATGTGTGTGTGCGTGTATGTTTGCAATAAAGTTCGAGCATAGCAAACACCAAAAACAAAAAGAGTTTAACTGAAAATTTTGCAAACAAAAAATTTTAAGAGTTTTATTATCAATAGGCCGCTAAAATGGGCTACAAACCGACACAAATAAGCTTTGCCAAGCCATGCAACACAATGGCCGGCCAGTTCATAAAATATGTTTAGTGGAGAATAACCAGCGCGAGAGAGTAAGAGTGAAAAGTTATCTGTAAATTCTCTTCGAAGAGTTTGCGCTTGGTCTGGCCTCAAAACACACCAAAAGAGAAAAGCTTTATGTTTGTGTGCTAAGCACAGAGAGTTACGTGAATAAAGAGTTACATTACTCTCGCCAAGAACTTCCATTAAGTTCTTGCAAATGTCATGGCAAAATGCCATTGGAATAGAGGCAGCTGAGACTTCCTAAAATAGAGCGTTTGGTTAAAAATCTACTCCTGGTGCTGCCACGACTGCTGTCAAAGTGGCTGTGGTCGTGGTTGTTGTTGTCCACATGGATAAATAATAATAAGATTTCAAATGTCAGTTAATGAGATGTACAAATTTGTTAGCCCTGTAACCAAACAATCTATCACAACCATGTAGCCTAACGTCAACACAACACTCCTCTCCATTTCATCAACGTTGTAGGATCTCACATAAATTTAATTCACCTCCTAGCCCATGCGGTTGTTAGGGGGTTGGAATCAGTACACTTTGATGATATATTCACTTTGTCACACAGCTTGTTACAACTTGCATGACTCAGTATAAAACAAGTAAATTTGAAATGTTTTATAATGACTTATCATCATTTCCCAGCCAACTGGGGACATCTGAAGGATTGCTAAATAAATCCAACTTGTGATCTGGAACTAGTACAGATATTCATGTGAAGTTGTCACAGTAGGCAGTACGATTTTAGACCTCGATATTTTCTATTGTTTTGATTTGAAAGTTTGTGTACACAAATATTGTGTAAGTATTTTTTGGAAAAAAAAAATAGAAAATTTAGAAAAAAAAATAAGATTTTATTTTAGCTTTTTTGTTTGTATTGTGGTCGCTGCGAAGCCACCTGAACGAAATCTGCAGGTAGTCTGCAGCCAAGTAATAAATGTCACCATGAATACTAACACAAGGTGCAAAAACGGGAAAAAATATATATATTTTTCCATTTAATAATAATAATTTAATAATAAATTTAATAAACTACAGAAAAATCTTATTCTGACGATTATCAAAATAAAATAAATAAAATTGTAAAAGCTCTAAAAATATAATCCGACTACGGCACATCACCTCAACATTTTTTTAAACATTTATTGAAGTATTCAGCAGAACCCAAAATTAGCAAAAAGGCAAAGTGAGACCTTTATTGTTGCAGCTAAAAGTTGACTGTGCAGTTTCGATGGGCGCCACCATATCGTCAGAACTTTCGCAACGAATGTATGCCTTTGACTTAAATCAGGGTTCATATTAGTACCAGCGGTCACATATGACAAATGAGAAGCGCTGATAAACAAAATATTCCACAGAAATAAGTCGACACACTAAAAATCTCACTTTGCCAATTCAATATTATGTATGTGCTCGCATCGCTCGCAACAATGCAAAGGTTGTTGTTGTACGGTATGTCCCGTCTTCGCTATACCTCGTGTGTATTGTTGTTGTTTGTATGTATAGTTGAAGACTTCAGCACAACCTTTGGTCTTAAACCAAATAAATGACAACACATACAACATAACAGACCAACTATACATACCAACAACATTTTTTTTAAACAATTAAAATCGGTCAAGTATTTCAGGAGTTACAGGTGATTGAATGAACACATTTTTTTGAAAAAGTTTATTTTTTCACTGCAAATTTTTTTTCACCAGTGGAAAATAATATTCGGTATTATAAGTTCGGTTTTCGTCAAATGTTTGCAACATCAAGAAATAATCGAGTATACGGATTGGCTTAGAATCACCAGCTGATTTAACGATGTCTGTCTGTTCGTCCGTCCGTCTGCTGTCCATCTAAGCTTGTTCGCATCTACAGGTCGCAATTGTCCGATTGTCATGAAATTTGGCGAAAGTTACTTTTTTGACCAAGGTTGATTGGTATTGAATTTGGAGGAAATCGGTTCAGATTTAGATATAGATTTAGATTTATCCAACCAGCCAAATGAATAAGTGCACTCTGAATTCATGTTTAACTTCAAATGGAACATTTTTGCTTTTCGACAATCATTTCGCCTGAAGTTCAGAAGCAAATTTCAGTTTAAGTTCATACAATATCTCGATTTCAGTTAACTTACCTGAAATTGGAGTTCCCTTAAATCTTTCTTGCCGAAACCATTCATATGTTGCGAAATCAACTTTTGGATTTTCGGATTTTTTAGTGTATATCTGTGTTTAAGGCCAAGCATTGAATCAGTATCGGAGCAAAATTTTAAAATCCGATCTTTGTTTTTTATTAAATCGGATACAGTTTGAATGCCAACTCCATATTTTCAGACAACATTTTAAAAGGTACTTTACGTTTTGAGTATTCATTAATCAGCTCAATTTTTTCTTTAATTGAAAGAACCTTTCTTGCGCGGATTTAGTTTTTGACGGTGGCATGATGTAAGGAAAACACGTCTTGGCAGATCAAATTTCACACTGATGAATGAATATGAAATTTGATATGAAAATTACACTTTCATGAAAAAGGGGAATCACCGAATTTTAATATGAGAGATGTGTGTGTATTATACGAAAAAAAAACAAACAAGCAGTCACATGGGCATGTGCATCACGGATAATAGAGGTAAATCACGGTTAATAGAGGTAAAAAATCAACCAATCAGCTTCACGATTAAAAGAGTCACGGTTAATCGAAGTTCAACAGTATTTTAACTAATAATATATACTATGATAATCAAATATATGGGTCCATATTTTGGTATAACCTCCATATTAATTGGGTCCAATTTCTACTCTATTATAGCTCTAGAACCCACATAGTACATTGGACCTCGGTAAAATTTACGCAGTTTATGTTACATTTATACTAAGAATACCTAATTTGAAAGTGATCTATATGGACCCACTTTTTAATGTATCGCCCTAACAATTTGTTCCCATTTTTATTATTACCCCTCTAGGACCCACATTTTACATTTGAAGTTTTTCAAACTTCCGATGTATTATATTACAACTATGAATAATATGAAAGTCAAATATATGTGCTAAAACTTTGGTACAACCCAAATGGGGCCCGCATTCAACTATTTTATAGCTCTAGAAACTAAATATTTCAACTAGGAATACCTACCGTGCATGAGAACTATATAAGACTACGTTTTGGCACAAGCCCCAAGTGTTGTTATAGGCCCCCTTCAAGTATCCGTCCGATTCGTCCTATTAACGCTGTACAATCTGTATTTGGCGTCGTGCTCCGCTTATACTGTAAGTGATCCTAACTGAAATATAGCGTGATGTGGAAAATTCGTCAAAAATCATATAGACCTATTTAGGTATATATAACAACAAGGACCTGCATGTATGGCAGCAATATGAAAACATGGAGCCATGTGGCCCACTCTTAAATTGTGGTGATATATGAAATAATACGGATTTGTAAAAGTTAATGGTTTTAAGGATGCAATAATGAAAATTGAAGGGACAGTTGTGTGGGGGAAATAAATGAAACCTTATGGAAAATGTAAACAAGGTCCGATAACAAATGAAAATTTTACGGCGGTAATAGCATACTCGGAGGGACATTTGTCGAGGGTCAATGGCAACACTGTACACAAAAATGGGCCCATATAGCTTACTCTCTCGGTAGTTGAAATATAACATGATGTGCAAGATTTGATCTAGATACGATGCAAGATGTGAGTTCTAGAGCGGTAATAGAGTAAACTGGGGTAACCATTTGTATGGGGGCTATATGGAAACAGTATCTGTCAAATTTCATCGTAATCAGACAAATTTACTTCTGCCAAATTTCAACGCAATCGAACAAAATTATTTGTAGAAATTTTCATCGCAATCGAAAAAGAATGGCGACCTATAATTTGGGAACGACTTTTAGATGGACAGCAGATGGACAAACGGATGGACAGACAGACGGACGGACAGACCTCGTTAAATCGACCCAGCTATTCTAAGCTAATCGGTATAATTAAATGTATTTGAAACTAAGTTATGATACCCTATTCCACGAAGTGGTGTAGGGTATAAAAAGTAACAATAAAAAGTAAAAAATTCAAACTATGTAGCTCATTCTGCTTCACCCTGTATTCTAGTCAAATATTAACAAGTAAGAAGGCGTTAAGTTCGGCCGGGCCGGATCTTATATACCCTCCACCACGGAGTGCATTCCACAGCATTACCGATATATTAGATGCTGTCGACTTTATAAAGAATTGAAGTAACATATTTTGAAAATTGTAATATTTTTAATGTGCATTACTATATTTGTTTACTATTTCAAACTATAAGGCATACTTATGCGCACTATTTAAAATAAATTTCATTGCTTCATTATTGTAATATTAGTCTACTAATATATATATAATACTGCAATTGTAATCAAAATGTGAACATTAAATATTAGGTGTACTATCAGTCATCATTAGAGGCAAACATTTTCCTCAGGGCCGAATTCTACCATTTGCAATTTATTGATTCAGCTACAAACGGAGTGACTGTACCAGTTTGATAAGAAAAGCACAAATTTCAAAGATCTGTTATTAAACGCGTCTATATTGGAATGAACGCATTTAATTTCATGATTCTAGGTACATCGTTTGCTTGGTACCTATTTATCATTTTTTAAAATATTGACCTTACAAATACGATTTTGGAGAAATACTCTAACAAAATAGACGAGTGTAAACACTGAATTTTATGGTTCTAGCTACAGGCGTTTGCATGGTACCAATTTCATCCCGTTTTGATCCTAAAGGTATGAATAACGAAAGATATCTTTATTTTTCGTGTCTACGCAGTCACAGCAGTGTACACAATATTCTAACTGCAACCCTTTGATTGGTACCATTTTTATCCCTTTCGCCCCATTTTACGCCTAAAAGTACAAATTTCAAAAAAAAAATCCTTTATATTTCGCGTCTAAGCAATCAGATAAATGCACACAGCGAATTTCATGATTTTAACTTCAGCGGTTTAGTTGGTACCATTTTTATCCCTCTTTTCCATTTGTATCCCTTAAAACTTCGAAAAATATCTCTATTTGTCTACGTAATTATAGGGACGTACACACCGAATTTCATGCTTCTAGCTGTTGTCGTATCATTGGTGCCATTTTTATCCCTTTTGTCCCATTTCACCCGCTAAATCTTTTTTTGTACTTTTTGATTATTACACTTTACTAAAGGAAGGTACGAAACAGATTTCTTGTGTATAAAAATCAGAAATTAAAAATGCTTAAATAGTCTAAATATTAGGGGTATTTTCAGTCCTTGTTAGGGAAAAATGTTTCCCTCTGGGCCGATTTCGCCCACTTTCAATCCCAACCGATCTGCAACCATAAGACACATTTAGGAAAAATGTGAACCTAGCCCATTTCGTTCGGCCTCTATCGTGCTTTCAACAGACAGACAGACAGACTGACATGGCTAAATCGTCTTAGAATTTTACCACGACCCAGAATATATATACTTTATGAGGCCTCCGTTGAATATTTCAAGGTGTTACAAATGAAATGACAAAGTGATTATACCCCCATCTTGGAGGTGGAGGGTATAACAATTTTCAATCGGCCGAGGTTAGGAGGGTTGCTCCCAAAACAATTAAAAATTAAAAAATAAATACAATATAATATACATATATCTGAGAAATACATTTGTTCTAAGTGTGAAAAATTTCGTTAAGATGTCACTTTCCGTTCAAAAGTTATTGATGTATTTCGGTTTGGCAACACTGTGTGACACCAACATTAGAGTAATCCAATGGGTGTTAAGAGTGGATTTGTTTTTGCTGAGTCCAGGTGATAGCAAACATTGATCCGATCGGCCTATACTTGGCAAAATTCAGCACTTTTCTATCAAAAGCCGCTAGTTCACATACCAAACGCTAAAAATGGGTCAGTGCTCTGGGCTTGTAATCCAATACCACAATAGCAGAACGCACAATGAAAACAATGAAAGAAATGGAAAGCATTCCAATCTTTTATAGGCAGTCAAATAATACTTACGGTGCAACAAAGTTGTTTCCCACCCCCAATCAAATTGTATAAATACCATACTATGCCATGCGGTAGGAAAGCACAAAAGGCAGAACACGACCTATGCCATTAATGACACTTTTACTTACATGTTTCTTCTCTGACTATGTTTATCTGTAGCTCTTCTATTCTCGTTTTCTTCGTTGAAGTAAATTTATTTCATTGTTTGTTTTTCACTAAAAATTTTGCATTTCTAAGTAAGAGTGTGGGTTGCGTGTCTGTTAGTTTTTCCCATGAAATCCATGTTATGAGTTGACACCTGATCTTTTGGGTGTTTAGGGGAGGGGGGGTGTTTTCCTTGGTTTTTGGGTGAATGTGAGAGAGTATGTGTGTCATAAAACAACTAAGCGCATAAATTAGTGAGAACGAGATATTATTACCATTTTATTACTTAATTTTATGCTTGAAAATTGTTAAACTACATCTTGTGCTACTAAACAGAGCAAAATACCGGGTGCAAATGTTACAATCCTTTCCCACATGCATGTGCTCACGTGTACTGACAGCAGCTAAAGCTATATTTATCTATATATATATAAATGAATCCGTGTTTGTAAGTTTGTTTGTTATTTATAGCAGCCTAAAAAAAAATCTTCTTGAAATAGAGTCTTGAATTTTTGTGAAAGTTCACTAATTGTTAGTCTGCACAGTTGTGTCAAAAATGGGCGGTATTGAAAAAGTGGGGGTGGCACTTCCCATACGAAGTTAAACCTATTATTGAATATTGTCAGTTCTATGACATATAAAGTGCTGAAGTTTTTTGTAAGTAGTTGTGTCACAAATGGGCGGTATTTGAGAAGTGGGCGTAGTACCTCCCATACGAAGTTAAAACCTAGTATAGAATATTGTCAGTTCTATAACACCTTGAGTACTGACATTTTGTGAGCGTAGATCAAGTGTAAATAGGTGTGCAAAGATAAGCGGAAAGCCGATTTTTAAGTATATTCGACACCGAGATGGGCGGAAAGTGAGCACGACCCTTCCCATACGAAATTAAAAACTGTTTTAGAGTATATTCGACACCGAGATTCCTATATTGATGTGTGAGTTAATTTATTTGTAACCTACTTAGACAATTTACAAATACAATTGAATTTACAATATACATTTGAATTTTGTAAAATTTCACAGGTTACAAAAAAAAGAAATATCCATTCGTCAAAAGCCGACTAAAGTCAATAAAACGGAAACTATATTATTTTTTAGTTTTGTTTCTTTTGAATGTAGAACATTCGAATTCCACCTACTCGCTACGTAGGAAGTTTTTATACACTCCACGAGAGTATTATGTCTTTGTGTATTTGTTTGTAACACCCAAAAGGAAACGAGTTAGGCCCATCGTTTATTATACAGATCGGCTTGGAATCACTTTCTGAGTCGATTTAGCAATCTCCGTCTATCTGTCCGTCTGTCCATCTATTGTTGTAATCAAATTACAGGTCGCAATTGTAGTCCGATCTTAACAAAAATTGACACAAGCAAGTTTTATGGATCAAGAACGAACGCTATTTAATTTGAGGCAAATCGGTTCAGATTAAGATATAGTCCCCATACAAATGTCGCTGCTGATTTGACATTTTCCGCTCTAAAAACCACATAGTGTACCCGTTATTCTTCAAGTTTGGCTCAACACATTATAATCGAACTAGAAACACCTATGACAAAAGTGGGATAGATCGGGATAGATGGGATAGAAAAAAAACACATATTGTACCCGAGTTTCTTTTAATTTGGCAATACATATTATAATATAACTAGAAACATCTGTGCTAAAAGTGGGTAAGATCGGTTCAGAGTTAGATATTGCCCCCATACAAATGTCGCTCCCGATTTGAATTTTTCCGCTCTAAAAACCACATGTTGTACCCGATTTTCTTTTAATTTGGCAATACATCTTATAACCTAACAAGAAACATCTGTAGTGAAAGTGGTTCAGATTTAGATATAGCCCCCATACAAATATCGCTCCCGATTTGACTTTTCCGCTCTAAAAACCACATATTGTACCCGATTTTCTTTTAATTTTGCAATACATCTTATAATCTAACTAGAAACATCTGTGCTGAAACTGGGTAAGATCGGTTCAGATTTAGATATAGCCCCCATACAAACGTCGGTCCCGCTTTGACTTGTTCCGCTCTAGAAACCACATATTGTACTCGTTTTTCTCTAAAATTGGCACAATATCTAATAATCTAACTAAAACATCTATGGTGAAAGTGGGTAAGATCGGTTCAGAATTAGATATACATTTATCTATATATAAACAAATGTTGCTCTCAAATGCTTAACCTATTTTTGCCAAACTTTACATATTATATTTCACCTATAAACATACATGGCGAAGCGGGTCACATCGTTCCATGTTCCGATATACCCCCATACAGACGTTCTTTCCGATTTATCAGGTTTTGTTAAACACATATATTTACAGGATACAAAAATCCTTCCCGATTTCACTTTTTTACCGAATTGAATTGTATTCGGATTGAAAGTGGAGTGTATCATAGAGTCGGCCCCGCCCGACTTTAGCCTTTCCTTACTTGTTTTGTTTTGGTAATGCAAAGGAGAAGTATCACACTCAACCTAAAATCAATTTGATTTTTGACATTTCTTCCTTTATTCGCCGTAAACTAAAGTTCTGTTCTTCAATATTTTCCATGGAACATATCTATTTCTTTAGTATCTCAAGGAAGTACATTTTATAATTGGTACATCTCTTACCGATAACAAGAAAAATATGAAACCTGATTTTAGTTTTATCGTCTGTTTTGCTTGCCAAGCGGGCGGGGTTTCAGCTATTATATATAAAGGCCAGTTGGACCGATGTGTAAGGACGGATGCTGAATGTGAACCACACATAGACGTCAAGTTTTTTCCGCATTTCATTTGACATTTCTCAATTTCAGACTAAGTCAATTTGAACCATGGAAAGACACACAATCGAACAACGCGTTAAAGTTATTGAGGCTTATTATGAAAATGGGCATTCAAATCAAAATGCATATCGTGCACTTTGAAGAAAATCACCTTTAGTGATGAGGTACATTTTCACCTAAGTGGATTCGTCAATAAGCAGAATTTCCTCATTTGGGCGAATGATAATCCAAGAGTGATTGTCGAAAAACCAATGCACCCAAAAAGAGTGACTATTTGGTGCAGTTTATGGGCTGGCGGCATCACCGGGCCGTATTATTTCCAAAATGAGGCCGGTCAGGCATTTACTGTGAATAGTCTTCGCTATCGTGAGATGATATGGCCCGAATTGGATGATATGGATGTGGACGATATTTGGTTTCAACAGGACGGTGCCACTTGCCACAAAGCTAACGAAATGGCTCTTTTGCGCGATAAATTCAATGGCCATGTTATCTCACTTGGTGGCGATGTCAATTGACCGCCAAGATCATGTGATTTGACACCGTTGTACTTTTTTCTTTGGGGTTATTTGAAAGAAAAGGTGTACGTCGATAAGCCAGCAACAATTCAAGAGCTAAAGGATTATCTCGTCCGGCACATTAACGACATAGAACCTCAATTATGCCTCAGCGTCATCGAAAATTTGGAAATCGGATTGAGGTGTGCCGCCGAGATCGTAGCGGCCATTTGTCAGATATTTTGTTCCATACAAAATTGAACCATACCAATATTATCATAATAAAAAGAAATGACAATAATTTCCTGAATAGTTTGTGTTTTATTCAAAATCAACATCGGCCCTTAAAATGTAACCACCCTTTATAAAGCAGCACAAATGTTTTACAACATACATGTGTGTAGTGCTGATGTGGTTAAAACATTGTGCGAACCATTGACGTGGTACTTGAAAAAAATGTGTTACATCCGAGACAGTCAAACACTGATGGCATAAAGTTATATTTCTAAAAACTTCCATTTTCGTTTAGTAATTGATAATTATTTTATTTCATTTTAAAGGTTTTCATGTCTAAAAGCTACAGAAGGAATTCCCGATGGAGAAATTCTATCAGCCAATTTAGTGTCTGCGATATATAAAATTTCCTACTTACCGAAAGGAACGTACATTTTAAATCCAGCTCCGAACGACCAATGCATTGTTTTGTTAAGTCTTCTTATTCAAAAATATCGCCAGCAATAATGAAAATTTCCATAACCAAATCGCAAAGTGGCTGCCCTATGTCCTCGATAGAGTCACGAATTCTATCTTTGAGGTCTTGAATCGACGCTGGGCTGTTGGCGTAGACCTTATCTTGCACGTTGCCCCAAAGGAAGAAGTCGCAAGGTGTTAAATCACAGGATCTCGGTGACCAATTGAGATCTCCTCTTCGAGAAATAACACGGTCCGGAAATTTTTCCCGTAAAAGAGCAATGGTTTCGTTGCTTGTGTGGCACGTAGCGCCGCCTTGTTGAAAGTAAACTTTGTCCAGATCAATACCATCCAACTCCGACCATAAAAGGCATTAATCATCTCTCGATAGCGCAATCCATTCACCGAACTGTTGATCCAACCTCATTTTCGAAAAAGTAAGGTCCAATGACCCCGCTGGACCATAAATCACACCAAACAGTCACACGATGAAGATGGAGAGGCTTCTCAACAATAACTCTTGGGTTTTCCGAGTCCCAAATGAGACAATTTTGCTGTTGACAAGATGATTTTTCGATGGAATTCCGGATCATTTTCATTCATCTCAAGGACCCGATCAGCAAAGTTGTTGAAGCGTGTATCGTTCCATTTTTAGTAATGGTACAATTTCTACTTGTCAAATGTCAAAGAATAAAAGCTTCAAAAGTGACAGCTACAGAAATACCGGGTGATTCAAAATAAAACCTCTTGTTTTTAAACCCTGTAGAGAACTCTGGGAAGTAATAGTTTTTTTCTGATAAGTATTGTCGAGCTGAACAGACGCCCCCAAAATCGTGAGTTACGGGTTTTTCGTTCCTTTGCACACTCATAAGCCTGTAACTGAGTTGGTTA
This sequence comes from Polietes domitor, assembly GCA_947397865.1. NCBI lineage: Eukaryota > Metazoa > Arthropoda > Insecta > Diptera > Muscidae > Polietes > Polietes domitor. The sequence goes on from OX377618.1 coordinate 50,938,097, forward strand.
TCAACCGATTTCAACTTTCTCTGCGGATTTGAAAAGAAGTAACCGTAACGTAAGAATTATGTGTACTTTTATCCAGCAAACACACTTTTTAATCAATTTTTAACCATTTCCAACTCAGGCAATGTTTTCGCACATTATTTGTATTGGGCTTCATTTCGTGAAGTAATGAGATGTGTGCACTGGAACGATCAACACTTGTATTTTTGCAGAAATTTGGTATTTATAAAAACTTCAATAACTCAGTCAATTCCTGACGGCTTTTTAAAGACAAAACGGCGTTTTACTCCTTATGTGCTACTTAAATAATTATACTTATGGTACGGTTACCAAGCAAAATAACATTACCGAGTTTGAAAAATTTTAAAAAATTGTGTTAGCTGAACAAAAGTACACAGATTTCTTAATTAAGCTATATAACTGTCGAAAGTTCCAGGTTTCTGTTTTTCAAATCCGAAGAGAAGGCTTATAAGTGTGCAAAGGTACGAAGACCCATTTTTTCCCGTAATTCGAGATCTTGGGGTTGTCTGGCAAATTTTAAATACAATACCTACCAGAAAACAAGTAAGGAAAGGCTAAAATCGATCGGGGCCGACTATATGTTACCCTCCACTTTCTACCACATTTGAAGAACATCTATTAAAATATAAAATTTATAGAGCGGAAAAAGGCAAATCGGGAGCGATATTACATTGAATCGATCTGACCCACTTTTACCATAAATGTTTCTAGATGAAATACAAGGTGCATTTGAAGAAAATCGGTTAAAATATGTGGTTTCTAGACCGGAAAAAAGTTAATCGGGCCGAAATTTGTATGGGAGCTATATACAAATCTGAACCGATATGACCGACTTTCACCTCAGATATTTCTAGTTGGATTATAAGCTGTTGTGCCAAATTTAAAGAAAATCGGGTGCAGTATGTTGTTTCTAGATTGGAAAAAGGCAAATTGGGAGCAACATTTGTATGGGAGCTATATCTAAATCATAACCGATCTTATCCACTTTCACCACAGGTGTTTGTAGTTGGATTATAAGATGTTGTGACAAATTTAAATAAAATCGTGTACAATACGTGCTTTCTAGAGGGGAAAAAGTCAAATGGGGAGCGATATTTGTATGGGGGCTATATATGTATAAATCTCAACCGATTTACTTCAAATTAGCCAAATAGCCTTGATCCACAAAACATACTTGTGTCAATTTTTTGTTAAGATCGGACAATAATTGCGACCTGTAATTTGATTACAACAATAGATGGACAGACACACGGGCATTGCTAAATCGACCTAGAATAATAAAACGTTTCCCTTTGGGTGTTATAAAAAAAAACAAGTAAGGAAAGGCTAAAGTCGGGCGGGGCCGACTATATAATACCCTACACCACTCCCTGCGTATGTACCTCGCTTTGATTACTAAACCCAGGTATTTCATGGGAGCAATTTTATGTAGTTCATACAAATTATATAAATTATATTCATATAATTTATATGCTATAAATTCATTTTTAGTCAAATTTAACGAATATGGTAAATAATATGGTAATTGATCCTATTGTCCGACAGACAAATAAAAATTATACAGTAGTTAACCAAAGTCATACCAAAGTATGGACATATGGGCATCACCCAAACAATTCTCATTTCAATTCAATTGGGTAAAAAATTTAAATCGGGAAGGATTCTTGCATCCTGTAAATGTATGTATTTGACAAAAAATGTTAAATCGGAAAGGACATTTGTATGGGGGTATGTTAAAACCTGGAACGATGTGACTCGCTTTCACCATGTATGTTTATTGGTGAAATATAATATGTAAAGTTTGGCCAAAATCGGTTAAACATTCGGGAGCAACATTTGTATGAGGGCTATATCTAAATCTGAACCGATCTTACCCTCTTTCATCATAGGTTTTTTAGTTGGATTATAAAATGTAGTGCCAATTTTAAAGAAAATCGGGTACAATATGTGGTTACTAAAGCGGAAAAGTGAAATCGGGAGCTACATTTGTATGGGGGCTATATCTAAATCTGAACCGATCTTAACCAATTTTTGCATACGTGTTTCTAGTTGGATTATAAGATGTTCTGCAAAATTTAAAGAAAATCGGGTACAATATGACGTTTCTAGAGCGGAAAATGTCAAATCGGGAGCGACATTTCTATGGGGGCTATATCTGAACCGATCTTACCCAATTTTAGCATACATGTTTCTAGTTCGATTATAAGATGTTCTGCCAAATTTAAAGAAAATCGGGTACAATATGTCGTTTCTAGAGCGGAAAATGTCAAATCGGGAGCGACATTTGTATGGGGGCTATATCTAAATCTGAACCGCTCTTACCCAATTTTTGCATACGTGTTTTTAGTTCGATTATAAGATATTCTGCAAAATTTAAAGAAAATTGGGTACAATATGTCTTTTCTAAAGCGGAAAAAGTCAAATCGGGAGCGACATTTGTATGGGGGCTATATCTGAATCTGAACCGATCTTACCCAATTTTTGCATACGCGTTTCTAGTTCGATTATAAGATGTTCTGCCAAATTTAAAGAAAATCTGGTACAATATGACGTTTCTAGAGCGGAAAATGTCAAATCGGGAGCGACATTTGTATGGGGGCTATATCTGAATCTGAACCGATCTTACCCAATTTTTGCATACGTGTTTCTAGTTCGATTATAAGATGTTCTGCCAAATTTAAAGAAAATCGGGTACAATATGACGTTTCTAGAGCGGAAAATGCCAAATCGGGAGCGACATTTGTATGGGGGCTATATCTGAATCTGAACCGATCTTACCCAATTTTTGCGTACGTGTTTCTAGTTCGATTATAAGATGTTCTGCCAAATTTAAAGAAAATCGGGTACAATATGTCGTTTCTAGAGCGGAAAATGTCAAATCGGGAGCGACATTTGTATGGGGGCTATATCTGAATCTGAACCGGTCTTACCCAATTTTTGCATACGTATTTCTAGTTGGATTGTAAGATGTTCTGCCAAAATTAAAAAGAATCGGGTACAATATGTCGTTTCCAGAGCGGAAAATGTCAAATCGGAAGCGACATTTGTATGGGGGCTATATCTAAATCTGAACCGATTTCCTCCAAATTCAATGCCGATGGTCCTTGTCCAGAAAAAATAACTTCTGCCAAGTTTCATGACAATCAGACAACATTTGCGACCTGTAGAGTGCGAACAAGCTTAGATGGACAGCAGACGGACGGACGGACGGACGGACGGACGGACAGACAGACATCGTTAAATCGACTCAGCTGGTGATTCTAAGCCGATCGGTATACTTAAAGGTGGGTCTAGCTCGATTATTTCTTGGTGTTACAAACATTTGGCCCGAAACTAACTTATAATACCCTAGACCACGAAGTGGTGTAGGGTATAACAAGTAAGGAAAGGGTAAAGTCGGGCGGGGCCGACTATATAATACCCTACACCACTCCCTGCCTATATACCTCGTTTTTATACACTCCACGAGAGTATTATGTCTTTGTGCATTTGTTTGTAACACCCAAAAGGAAACGAGATAGACCCATTGTTAATTATACCGATCGTCTTAGAAACACTTTCTGAGTCGATTTAGCAATGTCCGTCTGTCTGTCTGTCTGTCTGTCTGTCTGTCTGTCTGTCTGTCTGTCTGTCTGTCCGTCCGTCCATCTATTCTTGTAATCACGATACAGGTCGTAATTGTAGACAGAACCAAATGAAACTTTGCACAACGATGTTTTTCGGGATAAGGACGAACGCTATTTAATTTGAAGAAAATCGGTTCAGATTTAGATATAGCCCCCACATGAATTTCACTCCCGATTTGACTCTTTTCACTCTAGATACCACATATTACAACAGATTTTCTTTAAAATTGGCAAAACATCTTATATTGTAACTAGAAACACCTGTGGTAAAAATGTGTTAGATCGGTTCAGATTTATATATAGCTCCCATACAAATTTCGCTCCCGATTTGACTTTTTCCGCTCTAGAAACCACATATTGTATCAGATTGTCTTCAGATTTGGTAAAACATCTTATATTCCCACTAGAAACTCCCATGGTGAATATCGGACAGATCGGTTCAGATTTATATATAGCTCCCATACAAATTTCGCTCCCGATTTGACTTTTTCCGCTCTAGAAACCACATAATGTATCAGATTGTCTTCAGATTTGGTAAAACATCTCATATTTCCACAAGAAACACCCATGGTGAATATCGGTCAGATCGGTTCAGATTTATATATAGCTCCCATACAAATTTCGCTCCCTATTTGACTTTTTCCGCTCTAGAAAACACATATTGTATCAGAATGTCTTCAGATTTGGCAAAACATCTTATATTTAAACTAAGAACATCTATGATGAAAATATGTCAAATCGGTTCAGATTTAGATATAGCCCCCACACAAATGTCGCTCCCGATTTGAATTTTGCGCTCTAAAAACCATATATTGAACCCGATTTTCTTTAAATTTGGGACAACATCTTATAATCCAACTAGAAACACTATGCAGAAATTGGGTAAGATCGGTTCAGATTTAGATATAGCCCCCATACAAATGTCGCCCCCGATTTGACTTTTGCCGCTTTAAAAGCCACATATTGTGCTCGATTTTCTTTAAATTTAAAAATCTTATAATCTAACTAAACAAAACAATGGTGAAAGTGGGTAAGATCGGTTCAGATTTAAATATAGCCCAAATTCAAATGTTGCTCCCATAAGTTTAACCGATTTTGGCCAAACTATACATTTTATATTTCACCTATTTCGTTCCAGGTTTCAATATATCCTCATACAAATGTCCTTTCCGATATAATTTTTTTTGTCAAACACATACATTTACAGGATACAAAAAACCTTCCCGTTTTCACTTTTGCACCGAATTGAATTGTATTCGGATTGAAAGTGGAGTGTATCATAGAGTCGGCCCCGCCCGACTTTAGCCTTTCCTTACTGGTTATTACTAAACCCAGGTGTTTCATGGGAGCAATTTTATGTAGTTCATATAAATTATAAAGAAACTATAAATTCATCGTTAGTCATATTTAACGAATATGGTAAATAACACTACTCAACAAAATGAAAAAAATTTCATGTACTCCGGATGCGATAATTTTTTCTGTGTAGATAACCTTGACATGAGCTCGAAAAACGCAATAAAAAATTTTTTTTCGTTCGGTTTTTGTTTTATTTTTTTTTTTTTAAATTTTAAAAAATTTTTTTTGGTTAATTTGTTTCGTCCGGCATAACTCGGGAACCACTAGCCCGATTTAATTGAATTAAATTTTAAAAAATTTAAAATTACAATTCCCTTAATCTGTTCATATATTGTTTTCCTATACAAGCAACAGTTTCCAAGTTATATAAAGGAATGAATATATAAAGGAAAAAACTTATTTTTTGCCTAAAGATTTAAATTTTTTTTTTAAATCCATAAAAAATCCAAAATGAAAAAAAATGTCAAATCTTATTACTTTTACGTAAAGTCACATAACCTATGAGCAAAATGAGACAAAGATCATGAAAATCGATGCACGCGTTTCGCTTTTATTCGCAATTGAGTAAAGATATGAATTTCAAAAATTTGCTCGACATATGCACAACTTTGTCTATGGTAAGGGTTTTTCTTTTTTATTACAAAAAAAATTAAATTCTTTTATATTGTTGTGGGTCTGTTTCTCTTATCAGGAACCAGATATAGTCCCCCATCATAGCTTCGTTCCAAAATCCTTGGTATCGGTGCTCAATTTCTTTCATTTGCTGATGAAAACGCTCACCATGCTCGTCACTCACATCGCCCAGGTTGTCCGGAAAGAAGTCCAAGTGCGAGTGTAGAAAATGTATCTTAAGCGACATATTTGCTCTAATTTTTTTATAATTTTGGAGTAGTTGCTCGACGATCTCTCTGTAATTTGAGCTTTTGTTGTTTCCAAGAAATCCGGAAACAATTTGCCGAAATGAGTTCCAAGCTGCAGCTTCATTTGGTGATAAAATGTGCTCAAACTGTTGGTCTTGCAACAACTTTTTAATTTGCGGACCGTCGAAAACGCCTTCCTTAATCTTTGCCGATGAAAGGTGAGGAAAAATGGTATTTAAATAGGCGAACGCTTCGCCATCTTTGTTGATAGCTTTCACGAAGTTTTTTATGAGTCCGTGCTTTATGTGAAGAGGTGGGAGAAAAACATTTTCCTTTTTTATGAGTGGTGTATATTTCACGTTGTCGCTGCCGGGGATGAAGTTAACTCTTTCTGTCCAACTCCTCCTGGAGTAATGATGTTGACGATCGCGGCTGTCCCAAAGGCAGAGAAAACAACAGTACTTTGTGAATCCACCTTGTAATCCACAAAGGATACCGATAACCTTAAGGTTATCTTAAGGTTATGCCTCTCATAGTTAAGGCACTTTAGTAGATTGTCCATGACTTCGTATGTTTCCTTGGTGTCAACGGCATGAGCAATTGGAATCGAAGGTTTCTCGTTGCCGTTGTGCAGTAAAATTGCTTTAAGGCTCTGCTTGTTGCTGTCGATGAAAAGACGCCACTCTCCTGGATCGTAAGAGTACCCGAGTTCACCAAATAATCCGGGAATGTCCTTACAAAAACAGATGTTGTCTTTTTTTGTGTAGTACCTTGCGTATGGTTCATGACGCTTCCTGTAGATTGTTGTCACCACACCAGGAGCCAAGAAACCGAACTGTTGCATGCGCGATGCATGCAACTCTGCATCTTCCTTGGAGAGTTTCAATTCTCTAACCCAATCGTTCAGTTCTGCTTGGGAACATAAGCGTTGACCTCCATGCAATGTATATGTTGACTCGCATTCTGATGTGGTTTCTACTGTCTCCGGATCTGATGTTGGATGTATCGCCTCATTATTAGATGCCCATCTTGAAACGGACGGTTGCGGGTCCACTGGTTCTTCGGAAAATGGCACTGGAAAATTCACTGTTGAAACAGCAGCGTAAGTCCATCGTATATTTTTTCCCACGCCTGTTTTTTGCTAAGACAGAAGTAGCAATCTGTTACATGGCAAAGCGGAGCTCTCCAAAGCATTGGCATGATGATTCTCGGCTGTCGTCTGAAAGAATTTCAATAATAAGTTATATATGTTCTTGAATTTCGTAATCTACACTTACCTTGAGTCAGCTAGCTGTACGTAGCACCTTGGACATAGAGCACTTGGTGTCCACCGCTCATCTATGTTTGTGACCTTTAAATTGAAGCTCTCTTCAAATGAATCTCTCAATTTAGGTGAAAAACAACGCTTGTTTTTTTTCAGAAACGTATTCTCCGCACATGTAACAAAAATTACTTGGATTGGTATTGCATTCAAATCCTCGCGAACGTTTGCTCATTTTAACTATCGCGTTCGTCGACACTTGTTGAATGAGTAAAATCGATCAATGAAAACCTATTTATACTGTGTATTGTTTAGTATTTTACTAACAGGTACTTATAAATGGGTGTATATTTTTTTACGGTGGCTACATACCTGTTTCACCATGTGTGAGTCTTAAATTTTCCGAATAATGACCACCCTTAAATGTGGGTTGCATTTCTGTAAAAAAATCATACAGGTAGCCAACGGAAAACCCAAATAATTAAAAAAGTCCCCTTTCCTTTTTTCCTTTTAATTGTTCACGAACATTTATTAGCGTTTATTACTTTGCTTACGCAATCATAAAAATTAAATAACCCTTTGTTTATTCCGTTTTGTTAATTCTGAGAATCAAAAAAAAGAAAAAACCTTACCATAGACAAAGTTGTGCATATGTCGAGCAAATTTTTGAAATTCATACCTTTACTCAATTGCGAATAAAAGCGAAACGCGTGCATCGATTTTCATGATCTTTGTCTCATTTTGCTCATAGGTTATGTGACTTTACGTAAAAGTAATAAGATTTGACATTTTTTTTCATTTTGGATTTTTTATGGATTTTAAAAAAAAAAATTTAAATCTTTAGGCAAAAAATAAGTTTTTTCCTTTATATATTCATTTTTAACTTGGAAACTGTTGCTTGTATAGGAAAACAATATATGAACAGATTAAGGGAATTGTAATTTTAAATTTTTTAAAATTTAATTCAATTAAATCGGGCTAGTGGTTCCCGAGTTATGCCGGACGAAACAAATTAACCAAAAAAAATTTTTAAAATTTAAAAAAAAAAAAACAAAACAAAAACCAAACGAAAAAAAAAATTTTATTGCGTTTTTCGAGCTCATGTCAAGGTTATCTACACAGAAAAAAATATCGCATCCCGAGTACATTTTGACTGTTGACTAGTGTAATTGATCCAATTTTCCAGCAGACAAATACTAATTATACAGTAGTATAACAAAACTTGGGGCCTGGTCCAAAACGTGGGCCTATATACTTCACATTCACTGTAGGTATTCCTAGTTGAAATATATCATGATCCGATGTAAGACGTAGTTTCTAAAGCTGTAATAAAGTAGAATGGGCCCCATTTGGGTTATTCCAAAGTATAGACACATATATTTGACTTTCATAGTAGTATTCTTTATTGAAATATAATACAAAATGCAATATTTGATAAACTTCCGATGTAAGTTCTGGGTCCTAGAGGTAATAATAAAAATGGGGGCCATTTGTCAGGGCGCTACATTAAGAAGTGGTTCCGTATATATCACTTTCAAAATAGGTATTCTTAGTTGAAATATGACATGATATGCAAAATTGTATCGAAATCCAATGCACTATGTGGGTTCTAGAGATGTAATAGAATAGAATGGGGGCCCAATTTGTATGGGGGTTATATAAAAATATGGACCCATATATTTGACTTTAATAGTATGTATTCTTAGTTGAAATATAATATAATCTGCAATATTTGAAAAACTTCCGATGTAAAATGTGGGTCCTAGGGAGGTAATAATTGAAATAAAAGACCATTTTTAAGGGCGCGACATTAAAAAGTGGGTCTTTATAGATCACTTTCAAAGTAGGTATTCTTTATTGAAATATAACATGATCTGCAAAATTTTATCACGATCCAATGTAAGATGTGGGTTCTAGAGCGATAATATTGTAAACTGGAGGCCCATTTGTATGGGGGCTATATCTAAATCTGAAACGATTTTCTCCAAATTCAATACCAATCGTCGTTGGCCCAAAAAACCAACTTCTGCCAAATTTCATGACAATCGGACCACAATTGCGACCAAGCTTAGATTGACAGCAGACGGACGGACGGACAGACAGACAACGTTAAATCGATTCAGCTGGTGATTCTAAGTCGATCCGTATACTTAAAGGTAGGTCTAGCTCGATTATTTCTTGGTGTTACAAACATTTGGCGGAAAACTAACTTATAATACCCTAGTCCACGAAGTGGTGTAGGGTATAATGAGAGGATGTAAACTATTTTTTGTCCGGTTTGACAAGGAATGATCCATAACCTCATGCTATGTCAGATGAATATTTCTAGGTGCTGCTAAAGTTATGACAAAATGAACACATTCACCATCCAATAGATGTTTAGTGCCCATGATTCTGGGAATTTAGCCAAATTCCAACATAATTTTAAGCGACCTCTCATAACCCTGCATTCCCTGGAGTATCGACATTCAAACAATTATTAGGCCACGTGCATACTTACCTACATACTCGCCTATGTGTATGCTTAGCAGCATGTATGAAAAAGGGACAAGTCTAAAATCCAATTAAACTTTACATTACATGCCGGTCGCACCCTGTATGCCACAATGTATGTGTGTGTATAAGTATCTGCATAATGATGGCTATATAAATTTTTCTCATACATTTATTACATTTGCTCATGAATATTCTAAAATGTTGAAAGATTTAATTTCGTTCGTTTTTCTCGCTTGCTTCTTTTTTGTACTTTCGCTTTCCTTAGTTAATTACATGTACTCCACTCTTGGGGGAGGTAAATTATAACTTGAGGAAGATCTCTGGATTTTTTTTTGTTTTGCTGTGCTCTGTTCTGCTGGGCTCTGTTGAGTGTCAACACCAACCAATTCAGGGCCCATCTTCTTAACATTATAACAGACATGTGTAGCGCGCTCACACACACATATACATACAGTCAAACGTTTAGGAATGTGTTTATACGAGTGCGAGAGGTGTCACAGAAGTAATTTTAGGATATTTATGTGAAGTCTGCTTTTTAGAGATTCCAAAAATTGGTCAGATCTGGAAGCTTTATTACCCTATTGAACAAAAATTAGGTCGAAGGGTTATGTGAAACATTATCTGATGTATATTGGCTTGAATAAATTGTCCTAATCATGGACCGTTGTTATCCACATTGTACATGTAAATTTCCAGCCAAATGTATATATTACTTCAGAATCTGATGATTTCACGAAAGTCAAATTAAATAGGGAAGGAGATTTATATTGGGGTTATATTAAAACCAGAAAGAATACGGCGTACTTTCACCATATATGTTTAAATATTAAACATAATGTGTTGTGTCAAGTTTGGCCAAAATCGGTTGAAGTTTGTGATTTCTTTCTAGAGCAAAAAAGTCAAATCGAGAAGGACGTTTGGAACGGGTATATATCAAAATATGCAAATATGTGACGCATTTAGCAGATGTTCTCCTCTTTAAGAATAAGTACTTAAAATCATTTTTGAAAAATTGTATCTTTTGGAACTTTGTAGTCCTTTTAAAGATCAACAGGATGAAGAAACGACAAACTCCAAATAACTCCATTTTGTTTATTGTTTTAATATGGACTGTCGGACGGTGCAATAGTATAAATCGGTGGGACATCTATAACAACGCTTGGGATTTTACCAAAATTTGTACCAACATTTTACCCATATAGTCCATTTTAACGTTAGTTGGTTCTAGTTCGAATATAACATAATACTGAAAATTTTATCAAGATCTAATGTAAATTCTAGAGCTGTAATATGGTAAACTGGAGGGATATTTGCATGGGGGCTATATCCGAATCTGAACCGATTTTTACCAAATTCAATGGCGATCATCGTTCGGCTGAAAATTATTTCTGTTATACTTTATGGCAATCGGATAAGAATTTTAACCTGTAATATACGAACAAGCTTAGATGGACAGCAGACGGATGGACAGACAGACTGATATTGACTCTAATGTGGTGATTCTAAGCCGATAGATATACTTAAAGGTGTGTCAAGCTCCATTATTTCTTGGAGTTATTCCTATTCCACGAAGTGATGATATTTTATATTGAAATTATTAATTACTTTTTAAATTATTCCATATGTCTTCAACATTAACTGAATAACTTGAAGTTGAGATTGTAAATAAAAAATGTGTATTTGAATCATCAATGTCAGTGGAAATATTGTGACTTAAACCACTTTCACACTACACCATTTCCAAGTGTAATTCAGAAAAGATCAAATGTAATTCAGAACTCGTCAATTGAAGTTCTGAAATTCCATTTGAAATTCAGAACTCTTGAATTAAAATTAAAAAATTCCATTTGAAATTCAGAACTCGTCAATTGTAATTCCGAAATTCCATTGTTGTATGAAATTCAGAACTCATCAAATGAATTTCATAACACTTCATATGAATATCGGAAGTTTCCAAATGAAATTCGGAAAATATTTTAAGGAGAAATAACTCGATAAACTCCAAAATCATATATAATATATTTAATTTGATAAAATTCATTAAAGAATGCAATGAAATCAAGAAATAGTAATGTAATCGTATAATTCAATGAAGTACACGCGAGAACACTATGTAGAACAAGTAAAAACGGCGTTAAGTTCGGATTGCATTCCACAGAGGCTGTCGATTTTCGTACAAGTGTAGTAATATTACAGAAAAATATAATTTTTTAATATAGGCAAACCAAAACAAGTACAAATATTGAAAAAATAATTTTATAAATAAATATAATATTTTTGTTACTTCAAACCACGCTTATAAGGCAAGGCTACCAATACGTTTACACTATATATATCGAAATAATAATTCAAGTCAATTCAAAAAATAAATATTTTTACATATATTTATATTTTCAAAAAACCTTAAATACCATAAATATTGGTAGATAGTGGGTGCTACAGTTGGTTGTATTTCCATTCTATTTTAATTACAAAAGTCATTATCTCTCGTACATAGTGCAAAATAAGCTAACTTCATGACCATTAACCATTTTTTGCCGTAAAAGTACCATGTGTAACCCCTTTTTCCAATTTTACCTCCTTATGAGTATGACTTTCTAAAATCTCTTTATTTTACGTGTCTACGCAACTGAAGGAATGTACACACCGAATTTCATCATTCTAGCTGTAGCCGTTTAGTTGGTACTATTTTTATCCCTCTGTACCCATTATATTTTTTGAAAGTACGAATTAAAAAAAATATTATTTTTCGTATCTACGCAGTCAGAGAATGTATACACCGAATTTCACGACTCTAGCTGCTGTCATTTGGTTTGTGCTATTTTTATCCCCTTTTTCTATTTTAACCCCAAAAAGTCCGTTTATTTTTCATGTCTACGCAGTCAAGGGAATATATACTCCGAATTTCATGACTCTAGCTGCTGTCATTTGGTTGGTACTATTTTTATCCCCTTTTTCCATTTTACCCTTTAAAATACGAATTTGAAAAAATTCTTTTACATTATGTATCTACTCAATTAGAGGAATGTACACACCGTGTACATTGTGTACGTGTTTCTAGATATTGTCGTTTGGTAGGTAACATTTTTATCCCTTTTGTGTCCCATTTCGTCCCCTACGAATAAGAATCACTTTATGGTACACGTTTTTGTTATAGGGGGAATGCGCATACCCAATATCAAGTAAGATAGAATGAAAAAACACGTATAATTACTCTAAAATATTAGGTCATTATGGGTATTTTTAGTCCTTGTGAAGGAAAAAATTTTCCCTTTGGGCCGATTTCGCCCACTTTTAATCCCAACCGATCTACGACTATAAGACATATTTACGGAAAATTTGGACGTTGTAGCTCCTTTCGTTTAGATGCTAGCGTGCTTTCAACGGACGGACATGGCTAGATCGTCTTAGAATTTTATGACGATCAAGAGTATGTATTCTTTATATGGTCTTAAGTCGATATTTCAAGGTGTTACAAACGGAATGACAAAGTTAGTATGCCCCCATCCTGTAGGTGGAGGGTATAAAAATTAATGTCCTACAGGCATGTCTTCCAAAGCTTGTTGGTAAAAAGTCGATGAAAATTGTATAGCACGGCTGTAATCTCCGACACTAATTGTAGCCTTAGCTTTTTCTATAACAAATTCCAAATATTGCAGTCTTTGCTCTCCTATATTTGGGGTTGTTACCTCCAGGACAGCCAAATGAACTTTAACGAATGATTTAACTTTACCATAAATTGTTTATATCGGGTTTAGTTGGGGTTAATATTCTCAATTTCAATTGATAACTTATGAATTTAAAATGAAAAGTTCTGAATTACATATGAAATATTCTGAATTTCAATTGATAACTTATGAATTTCAAATGAAAAGTTCTGAATCTCATATGAAATATTCTGAAATACATTTGGATCAGTTCTGAATTTCAATTGATGAGTTCTGAATTTCAAATGGAATTTCTGAATTACAGTTGACGAGTTCTGAATTTCAAATTGAATTTCTGAAACTCAATTGATGAGTTCTGAATTTCAAATGACAAGTTCTGATTTACAATTGATGAGTTCTGAATTTGAAATGAAATTTCTGAATATCAAGTGACAAGTTCTGAATTTCAAATGGAATTTTTGAATATAAATTGATCTTTTCTTAATTACACTTGGAAATGGTGTAGTACTAAGGTCAAATTTTGCTGTGCATAAAATGAGAAATATCATTGTAGCGGTACATTTGTATATATATGTCAAAAATAAACTTTGTTAAATTAAAGAACTGATATGTAAATAAAATATTTGAAATAAAACATTATTTTAGATCTTTCTTATACACTCCACGAGAGTATTATGTCTTTGTGCATTTGTTTGTAACACCCAAAAGGAAGAGAGATAGACCCATTGTTAATTATACCGATCGACTTAGAATCACTTTTTGAATCGATTTACCAATGTCCGTCTGTCTGTCCGTCCATCTATTCTTGTAATCACGATACAGGTCGCAATTGTAGACAGAACCAAATGAAACTTTGCGAAACGAAGTTTTTCGGGATAACGACGAACGCTATTTAATTTGACGAAAATCGGTTCAGATTTAGATATAGCCCCCATACGAATTTCGGTTCTTATTTATATATAGCTCCCATACAAATTTCGCTCCCGATTTAACTTTTTCCGCCCCAGAAACTACGAATTTTCACCGAATTTCTTCAAAGTGAGCACAACACCTTATATTAGTCACATTTTTTCATGTTTGGATATAGCCCCGATACAAATATTCTTATCGATATGACAAATCGAACCTGGTCGTATTAGCCTATTCTTCCCGTTTTCACTTTTTTACCGAGTTGGACTGTATTCGGTTGGAAAGTGGAGTGTATCATATAGTCGGCCCTGCCCGACTTTAGCCTTTCCTTACTTGTTTTGTTTTTGGAAATGTAATCGAGAGCACCAGGAAAACCCCAGAAACTAAAACACAATTCATTTTTTATATGAGTCGAGAATTCTGCTGACATGTATATAACACTAGCTGAACCCCCGCCCGCGTCTTCAGGCAAAAAACAAACACAAAAATTAAAATCAGCTTTCATATTGGTTTTTCTCGTGATGGGTAATATATGTAAAAATTATAATCAAGGCACTTCCCCGACATACGAAAGAAATGATTATGTTGCAAATATTTTTCAGCAGCTTTATAGATTTAGGTTATATTTTACTATCAAATTCCATCATTTCGCCGTTAATAGAATTTTGATTTCCAAGTTATTAGGCTAGAATAGGACAAATGCTGGCTGTAAAGTCAAAAATTGTAAAAACTATCTTTACAAATAGAATACCAAAATATTTCTTTGGCATGTAATTGCTGACTTCATGGAGAATATTTGTGTCAGAAAAGTTGCAGAATCATGGATGAAGAAAGTTAAAATATATGCAATTGCAATTGCAACCGCGAATTTTCGATTTTTCAACAATTGCATCGAGTTTCGCTACTGGCTACATATATGTTACAAGCGACATTGGTTCTTAATACACAAACAAAAATTCAGTCGGATCCCTTGGCTTGATCGCGAGAAAATCATAAAACGAAAATGTCATGAGTGAGCCATATTTGCTGCGAAAATCAAAATTTTCCAAAAATATCCAATTTGTATTTTAAGTTTAGCATGTCCTACCGCAATATCCACTTTTTGGAAAAATTTAGTACCAATCTGACGGATGAATCTGAAATCTTTAAATTCGCTGTGCACATTCCAGAAAATGCGTTTTCTACACAACATTGCCAACATTTCATAAAAAACGTTATCGAGTTTACAATAAGCCTTATTTATATATTTGAGCATTAATGGCTATGTGCTTATTTCAACATTCATAGTGCTCAATTTGAAACGTGCAAAAGTGGCTATGAACCATAAAACAGCTAATAATAGGAAATTTCGAAAACTATTTAATCGTAGTAGTAATCCTCTGTAGATTAAACTGTAGAAAAATGATTAGTACTTACTCTTAAAATTAAGGAGAAAATCAGTTTTTTCGCTCTCCTTAAAAGTTGTGTTTTTCTTCATAGCCACTTATGAATATGAGCTCTCGACATAGAAAATCAATCAAATCGTTCACTAATCAAACAACACAAAAACTAAACAAATTTATATAATTTCCGTTTTCTTGACTTAAGTCGGCATTTGAAGAATGGATATTTCTTTTTTTGTAACCTTTCTTTACTATTGTACTATGAAATTCCAAAGAAACCGTGTAGTTTTACAAAATTTCCCCATCTTTCAAATCCCGCCAACTTCCACTGTAACTGAAAGACCCAAAAAATACGTGTACCAATACCAGTGGAAAAATAGAAAACATTTGATTAATCATACATTTTGGTTTTGTCTAAAATATGGATGAATGCATAATCGGATTGCCGTATTGGGCTCAGCTTCCCAAATAATGTTCAGCAAGACTATATAATGCTTATGTATTTCTAATGTTTGCTATTTTTTAGAGAATCCCACATATATATTCTCTATGCAAACTGCAATTGGAACATTATTTTATCCGTGTGTTTTATTTCATTATTGCAGCAAAAAACTAAATAATTTTTAATAAATAACACCATTTACCAATTTGTTATTGAATTTCGAATATCGGAAAGGCTCTGTGGAAATCTAGGACGATACAATATATTAAAGTAAAGGAAACGATTCGTTTGACCTCAATGAGGTTGTTTTACCTCTGGCCGCGCCTCTCGCAGAGTCACCGTTGCGACGGTGAGAGATGTACGAACATGTTTTAATTAAACGGCAGTTATGGCGCGCAGATGTGCAAATTAAGAACAACGGGGAATCCATCAAATCAAATGCCACAAATGCTGGCAACGAATATATCTGGCACACTACATTAACGCAACCTCCAACACTCACTCACACACACTCATATAAACGGACATACTTACTTAAATATGAGATCACACATACTCGCATATGTCGTATGTGTGCCGCGCGCAACCCATGAGGAAATACCAAAACTCCCACAAAAGGTATGTGGCGCAGTTATGTGTTCCCGTTGCCGATGTTGTCAATGCTGTTGTTGTTGTTGTCATTTTTATATTGTGGCCATGCAGCATTATAATTTATTTTGCTCATGCACATCACAAACGTGCGACATGTCCTCTCTGTGTCATGACATTGTTGATGCTTTTCATGGCAGCATCAACGTTGATGCCGATGTTGCTGGGTTAGTTGTAAGCATTGCTGTTGGCGCCGTTATTGCTGCTGAAGCCGGTGTTGCACAGTGCTTTTGACGAAAAGACAAAATATCTTTCCTAATCTCTCGAATCGATTAACAAACAATATAGGTATGATTTTGGCAATAATCATTAGGCTTTTGAAAACAATTAATCCACGACTTACATTATGTTGGCACGTTTGGACCATGAAATAATGTGTTTGCCTTCAACTGTTTGGTTATTCAAATTATATGAAATCCATCGAATAAAAAATAATTTAAGACAAAACAAGTAAAAATGGCCTGGCTGAACATTATATACCTCCATGTTGGTGGTATACAGAGGCTATCGATTTTCGTAGAGTGCACTAACAATATGGGAAATTGGCAATTTTTTAATATAGCTAAACCAGAACAAATAAAAATATAAAAAAAAAACAATTTTATAAAAAACTAGCTTTTTGTACCCGGCGTTGCACGGGGTTTCGTCTTCCTTATGTATATAACTTTGTTTACTCGCAATTTTTGTTTTGTATATTTTTACTTCTGTAAATTAGTTTAAATTAATACTTATTTATTTAAACATTATTAAAATTTAAAAACTTCATGACAATTTAAGTGTTTCTTTAAAGAAAATGAAACATTTATTAGAGAGTTAATTTTATAGAGAGTTATGGTAATTATTTCTAAGAAGGTATTATGTGTCTATTAGTTAAGTTAGTATCCCGAAGCACTCCAATGAAATACTCATTGGAGTGCTTCGGGATACATGATATTTACAATTTTTCCAGCTTTTTCAAGTACATTAAAGTTTTTGGGCTCGAGAGCAAGCAACATATAACTGACCATGTGAAAAACATGAATTTTACAGATTCAATCCACAAACTTCAAGTGATTGTCCCTGTGCTTTGTTTATAGTCATTGAAAATGCTAGGCGAATCAGAAACTGTAGTCGTTTGAAATCGGATGGTATATCCATTTAAAATCGTTGCTTCAATGACCGTTGCTTCAATGACGTTGACAAAAATGCTAGTACAAATACACAATCGAGGACTAACATTCCTTAGGAGAATTATAGGTGAACCAATTTTAAGAGATAACATATGCTGCGGAATTCCTGGAAGGTCCAAAGAATTTAGAAATTCAATTCGTTAGTTGACAACTTCATACGCATTCATGATACTGTCTATCCATTTGTAATGTGTGCAATCACCTAGAAATTTGTTCCACAATTTAATTATTGATTGCATTAACATCGTTGTTTTTTTCTGCCGATATAGCACGGACGTAAAGCCACTCTTTGTTTCCATAGTTTGTGGTAACTTGTGGGAAGACTTTCTAGATTAATTACTGAATTGATTCCCGAATGACCTTTTTTGAAAATGTAATACTCCTTTTCACTGCATCAACTGATACTTTTCCATTACCAACATTCAGTAGATGTTTCGAAAAATTAGCTGCTGAGTCAGCGTGATGCAGACGTACACGCATATTGGTGGTCAGATTATTTTTTTTTACATATCGCCATCGATGCGGGTGCTGATTTTGGAATTACTGGAAGTAATCCGGAAGTCTCCAGCTAGTAAAATAAGAGTTCCACCGAATGGTTGTGTATTTGATCTAAAATCTTGAAGTGTCCTATTAAGCGCTTGTAGGGATTTCTTATGTGCCATGGTGCAGTCATCACACACAATCAGCTTGCATGTTTTGAGCATTTTCGCCATGCCTGAACTTTACAGGTTGAAGAATCCACAATTTCAACGCTGAATGTGCCGTTCGTCCTCCATCCAATAATGTAGCAGCAATATCGGTGGAAGCAATAGCTAAAGCTATCCCATTTTGAGAGCGGATGTGACCTAATACCAAACTGATAAGAAAGGTTATAACTGTGCCTCCTGCACAGGTGCATCCAGAAAAAAAGGCCGCCGCTGTCATTTGTTACTGCAGTTATAATTTTGTCAAATGCCACATGTTCCTTTGCAATTAATAGAGGTTTTTTGTTGCGACAAACAAAGGCAAGTCCTCAACATTGAATTGCCGTTCTCTTAGCAAAGCTCGATCAGCAATTTCAACGGTAGAACGTTCAGGCACCACCAATCCAAGTTGATTAAGAGTTTTGTTGCTGATGGCTAGGAATATGTCTTAAATTTTTATCAGCGTATCGTTGAAAATGTTAATCGCAAATGATATAGAATCGTAACGGTGCGATAATGATGCAAAATGTCCTCACGCATACCCTCTTTGAATTTTTCCCACAGGTCCTTTGGGTTAGATGGCGAGCAGGTTCTTAATATTGTCGCAAACAAAGTTCGTATCTGGAGAGGATAACAGCTGACAGAAGCATATATTAAAGTGGTCTCCCAGTTTCTGACACGCCTCTCTCAACTGCTCTTAAATTTGAAAATGAAGTGGGTACTATCACGTTAACTAATAACATTCTCAAATAATAACATTCTGCGTTGTTTGGGTGTACGGTATAAACACGGCCCAATGCATATGAAACGTAAACATTTTGCTACCCATCTATTGGAACACCTTGCTTGGTTCGAGTATGAGGAGACGCGCCAATTGTTCATACCATGACCTCTTATATTCAAGAACCAAACCCTTACCTGAACGTAGCGGCAGAAAAAAATCGGCACGTGTTACTTTATAGTCCCTTTTTGTAGCATGACCTTTTTATAGTCAAGGGTCATCCTCTTTTCGTTACAAAAAAATATTGAAGTGAATAAATGTATTTTGTTATAGTTTTAAAATATAGTTTTTGTGATGCCCATTTGTCGTGTCTTCCCCTATTATAGCCAAAAACGTCCCCTTTACACAGGCTAGATACAGTAAAATTTCCAAGAGAATTCGTTATTCGTTACTTGTTTTGTGATAATTTTAATATATAGTTCGTGTGGGCAGTCTCACGTCCATTTGTATCATGACCATTGTATAGTCACCATTCAGAAACTATGCTCAGTTCATAAGTTAGTCACAATAAAATTTTCAAGAGATTCCGCACTTCGGAACGTGTTTTATGATAGTTTTAAAATATAGTTTGTGTGGGCGGTGCCTTGCCCAGAAGTTAGCTGCAGTAAAATTATAGAGCGAATCCACCCATCGGTATGCCTGTTGTGATAGTTTTAAAATATTTTTTGTGTGGGAGGTACCACCCCCCTTATTCCTATCGTGACCTAGACTATCCAGGAACCATCCTCAGTCCAAAAGATAGAGACAGTAAATTTTTCAGGCGAATCGGTCCACCGGTTTGGTGTCCTATACGCAACATACAGACATACAGACACACATTGATTTTTATATATATAGATATATAGATTAGATAAAATCTTACATATCACGTGATTCGACAAAAAACCTCACGCACAAAATGATTTTAAAATGTCTATTTTTTGAAGTCAGCATAAATTTATGATAGTTTAGTTAGTTTCCTATCACAATCATAAAAATGACATAACCGTTTGCTTATCACTAATTATACACTCCACTAGAGTATTATGTATTTGTGCATTTGTTTGTAACAGCCAAAAGGAAGCGAGATAGATCCATTGTTAATTATACCGATCGACTTAGAATAACTTTTTGAATCGATTTACATTGTCCGTCCGTATGTCTGTCCATCTATTCTTGTAATTAAAGTACAGGTCGCAATTGTAGCCAATCGAAACTTTGCACAACAAAGTTTTTCGGGATAAGGACGAATGCTATTTATTTTGAAAAAAAAAAAAATTAGATATAACCATTGCTAGTCCGTCTGTCTGTCTGTCCGTCCGTCTGTCTATCCATCTATTCTTGTAATCAGAGTACAGGTCGCAATTGTAGCCGGAATAAAATGAAACA
The DNA here is from genome assembly GCA_947397865.1 of Polietes domitor. Classification (NCBI taxonomy): domain Eukaryota; kingdom Metazoa; phylum Arthropoda; class Insecta; order Diptera; family Muscidae; genus Polietes; species Polietes domitor. The sequence goes on from OX377618.1 coordinate 50,958,767, forward strand.
TTGCACAACGAAGTTTTTCGGGATAACGACGAACGCTATTTAATTTGACGAAAATCGGTTCAGATTTAGATATAGCCCCCATACGAATTTCAATCCCGATTTGACTCTTTTCACTCCAGATACCACATATCTTAACAGATTTTCTTCAAAGTTGGCGAAACATCTTATATTTCCTCTAGAAACACACATGACGAAAATGGGACAGATCGGTTCAGATTTATATATTGCTCCCACATAAATTTCACACCCGACTTTATCCACTCTATAAACCACATATTTTAACAGATCTTTTTCAAATCTTGTTAAATACCCATGGTGAAAATAGGTCAGACCGCTTTAGATTTATATATAGCTCCCATACAAATTTCGCTCACGATTTGACTTTTTCTGCTCTAGAAATCATATTTTTTAACAGATCTTCTTCAAATTTGGCATAATAGTTTATATTTCCATTAGAAACATCAATGGTGAAAATGGGTCAGATCTGTTCAGATTTATATATAGCTCCCACACAAATTTCGCTCCCGGCTTGACTTTTTCCGCCCCATAAGCCACGTATTTTCAAACTGAGCATAACACGTAATACTTGAACTGGAAGAAACTATTGTGTAAGTGGGTCACTTCATTCCATGTTTGGATATAGCCTCGATACAAATATTCTTCTGTATTTGTCAAATTGGGTCTGGTTATATTAGCCTATGATTAGGAAACATACAAAAATCCTTCTGTTTTCACTTTTTTCCGAATTGAATTGTATTCGTAGAGAAAGTGGAGTGTGTCATATAGTCGGCCCACCCCGATTGTAGTCTTTCCTTACTTGGTTTCTTTAATTCTGAGAATCACAAAAAAGTCGTCAACGTTTTTTCCAAAGAGATACATTTGATTCAAAATGAGATACCTTCACTTAATTGTGAATAACAACGAAAGAAGTTCATCGATTTCTGTGATAAATGTCTCACGTTGTTGATAGGTTATGTGGTTTTTCGTGAATGTTATAATATTTTTCCATTTTGGATTTATATGATTTAAAAAAAATCACAAAAATATCATTTCAATATATAAATGGAATTAATTTATTCATTAATAGGCAAAAGTTCATTCATTCGTGCAACAGGAAATAATTTTTGAGAAAAAAAAAATCAAAAAGTCATCACCCTAGTGCACATTGGGTATGTGCAAGTAAATATAAACAGACATATTAAAAATATGCTGAAATACTCTAAATAATAGGGGTATTTTCAGTCCTTGTGAGGGAACAATTTTTCCCTGTGGACCTTTCGTTTAGATGCTAGCGTGCTCTCAATATATGAACGGACGGGCATGGCTAGATCGTCTTGGAATTTTAGGACGATCTAGAATATATTTTAAGGTATCACAAACGAAATGACAAAGCTAGTATACAAGTAAAAAGGTTACGAACCTTTTATACCCTCCACCATGGAGTGTTCCCACAGCAATACTGTAGATTAGAAAGTGTACAGCCAAGTAATAAATGTACCATTTGTAAATAAATTTGCATTCTACAAAATATACAAGCAAAAATATCTTGAGCCAGGACAATTTACCGATTGGTATATTTTGTTTGGAATATTTATTGACGTGATATCATTATGCAAACAAAAATAAAAGTTGTATGTCCAAGATCGAAGAATTTATATTTTATGTGTATTGGGGCTATAGATTAGATAAAGTCAACACCAACAATTTGCTTGTGGATATATTGTTCAAGAATATTTATGAAATATGTTTATGGATATTTTGTTTAAAAGAATTATTCACTAAAATTAAAATTTCCATTGCCCAAAGAACAATTATTTACCATACTGTACTGTACTGTATTAATTTAAGATATATTTGAGTTACGCGAACAAAAATAATATTTTCCGAGAGGTTGGGTTCGTATTTTTAACGTTGCGATCCGTAATCGTCAGATTGATTATTAAATTCTGTACAAATTAATGTAAATGTGTGACTTCAATCAGAATCATTTTTGCAATAATACCATTTGCAATTAGGAAATCTTATAAAGACAATTTTTGTAAAAATTTCGAATTTTGGAAAATATTTTCACCACTTTGGGAATTTTTGTATTTTGTTGAAAAAAATATGCAAAAATATTTTAGCGATTATTTTCGGAAAAATATTTTCTACATAATTCCAAAATTTCGTTATAATCTCTCGATTCCTATATTTTTACGCAATATTCCCTATGGATTTTTTCAAAATTACTTCTTCAATTCTGCATATAATGAATCGCTAATTCCCTGTTACGTATTATAAAACTCTCCTACTTATGCTAAATATTTTCAAAATGTTATATAAATACATGTTATAAAGCGTACATTTTCCAACTTCATAATTATAATCAGGTTTGCCTCACCCAGTGAAAACACAGCATATCATTTAATACACGCATATATTAATGTAGTATAAAAATCTAAACTTATCTACAATTTTTTGGACCAAATTGATAGAGTACAAAACTTTCGACATGTACAAATTTAATTTCATAGTACATAATAAATTCATATTTTTTGGAAAGAAGACATTGTTTAAATAAACACAAATGAATTCCAGAACTAAAGGGTGGTTAAATGTAAGGACCGATGTTGAATGTAAACCATATCTAAACGTCAAGTTTTTTTCTGCATTTCATTTGACATTTCTCAATTTCAGACTAATTCAATTTGAACCATGGAAAGATACAAATCGAGCAACGCGTTAAAGTTATTCAGGCTTATTATGAAAATGGGCATTCAAATCTAGATGCATATCGTGCACTTCGTGATTTTTTCGGTCAATTTAATCGTCCAAATGAGGCACATTTTCACTTCAGTGGATTCGTCAATAAGCAGAATTGCAGCATTTGGGGGAATGATAATTAGGGTTTGGGGTCCGGGAATTCCCGAATCGTTTTCCCCGGGAATTCCCGAAAAAATTTGGACGGGAATTCCCGGGAAAAAATTTTAAATTTCCCGGGAATAAGGGAAATATTAAAAAATATTTTATTGATTATTTTGAGCACTAATTCAGTTATACTATATATAAAAAGAAAATTGCGAAAATCAGGTAGTGGTATACACACTTTCTGTGAAGATATTTGCAAGATTTTATCGTAAAATAAAAACATCATACTGACATTAAATTTCTTGTTTTCCCAAAAAATCGATGAAATAAAAGATGCAATGGGCATGCAGACGACCTACAAATATGGATGTTTCGAAAAAGGAGGAAAGAGACAAAAAGGGATAAAATTAGTACCAATTTAAGTATTGCAGCTATATTCGTGAAAGTCGGTATCTATATTTCTCTGACAACTTTGACTTGCAATATAGATGGATTTTTCGAAATATGTACTTATAAGGGGTGATCGGGACAAAACGTAATAAAAAATGGTGCCTACTTAAATTTGATATGTAAATTCCTCTGACCATGTAGAAGCGCAGTCAAATTGGATTTGTCGAATTGTGTACTTATAAGGAGGATGCGGGACGACAAGGGATAAACATGGTACCAAATAAAGTAATTTAAAGAAATTTAGTTTACTGTTTTTTCGAAGTGTGTACTTTTTGGGAAAGAGGTGCAAACAATTATGAAGTGACCGGCTGCATCTAGAAACTAAGATTGATGTTATAAAAGGCTCTGCAGTTGTAATTTTTTCTTTTCTACCCAATTGAAACGACAAGTACATTCCTTTGACTCTGTATGAAAGTTATCAAATAAGAGGTTTCCTAATTATTGTTATAGATGTTCGATGAGAAGCAGCGGGTACTGCTAGTGTCCAATATTATGAATTCTCCAATCCTTTCTAAGTAAAATGTTTTTAAAATGGAAAATAATTTCTTAAATTTTTTAACAAAAAAATTCGTTTTTTATTTGTAATATGTCAGCATTTTAACCCTAATGTTATTTTCATTTATTTATTTTCTTTTCAATTGTTTTCATAATAACTACTACAATAAAATATATTTTTAGATTATTATTATTTTGTTCTGTTCTTCCCGATTCCTTGTGCCGTATAGTTTCATTAAGAATTGTATTCATATTGAAAATTATCAAAAATGTACGAAAACCTTTAAACAGTGTACACGGACGTGTACGGTGTACTTTAATGGGTTAAAAAGCACACCAATGTTGATATTTTAAACCTATTGGACGTACCTAAAATAAATTATGTTTTCCCGGGATTTCCGGGAATTAAGCTTTTCATTCCCGTTTTCCCGGGAAATAAAAAAAGTCCGGGAAACCCTAATGATAATCCAAGAGTGATTGTCGAGAAACCAATGCACCCACAAAGAGTGACTGTTTGGTGCGGCTTATGGGCTGGCAGCATCATCGTGCCGTATGAGGCCGGTCAGGCAGTTACTGTGAATTGTCTTCGAACTTTTTATGGCCCAAATTGGAAGATATGGACGATATGTGGTTTCAACAGGACGGAGCCACATGCCACACAACTAAAAACAATGGCTCTTTTGCGCGACAAATTCAATGGCCGTGTTATCTCACCTCAATTATGCCTCAGCGTCATCGAAAATTTTGACCATCGGATGGAGGTGTGCCGCCGAGGTCGTGGAGGCCATTTGTCAGATATTTTGTTCCATACATAATTGAACCATACCAATATTACCATAATAAAACCCAAAAAAAATATATTAAATTGAAAAAGGTCGAATAAAACACAAAAAGGAAATTTTGAATTGTATCCACGGAGATAGTTGTGTAATGAAGGTACTTTTTGTTACTAATTTGACAGCTTTATTAACTGTAGAATCTTTATGTGACGTATTTCAAATATGTAGTGTGTTTCAAGCTGGTGATTTTGAATGGCATGGCATTAAAATTTTTACAAAAAGTTAATATTGCAGCTGGGCACGGTAAACAAAAAATACAAATTGTATAATTTTCTCCAAATTTTCATTTCTCGGGAGATATGGCTAAAATGATTTTGTATGCATGACATTTTTATACACTCCACGAGAGTATTATGTCTTTGTGCATTTGTTTGTAACACCCAAAAGGAAGAGAGATAGACCCATTGTTAATTATACCGATCCACTTAGAATCAATTTTTGAGTCGATTTAACAATGTCCGTCTGTCCATCTATTGTTGTAATCAAATTACAGGTCGCAATTATAGTCCGATCTTAACAGAAATTGGCACAAATAAGTTTTGTGTATCAAGGACGATTTAATTGGAGGCATATCGGTTCAGATTTAGATATAGCCCCCAGACAAAAGTCGCTCCCGATTTGACTTTTGCCGCTCTAGAAACCACATATTGTACCCGATTTTCTTCAAATTTAACTTAACACTTTATAATCTAACTAGAAACAGCTATGCTGATAGTGGGTAATGTTGTCACAGAATTAGATATAGCCCCCATACAAATGTTGCTCTCGATTTGACATTTGTCGCTCTAGAAACCACATATTGTACCCGATTTTCTTTAAATTGGACACAACATTTTATAATCCAACTATAAACACCTATGCTGAAAGTGGGTAATGTCGGTTCAGATTTACATATAGCCCCCATACAAATGCCCGTCCCGATTTGACATTTTCCGCTCTACAAACCACATATTGTACCCGATTTTCTTTAAAATAAAAAGATGTTGTGCCATCTTATAATCCAACTAAAAACACCTATGGTGATTGATTTGCTGCTTGGTGTGATTAATGAGATCACCCGAAGATGGATGATCTTTGAGATCCAAACTGGCATCATGCACCCATTCGTATTTGATATGCGAGGTGTCGCGGCTCCACAATACAACAATGCGTAAGAGTTTCTCATTCTCCGATCCCTGAGAGATGGCATTAATATTGGTTATTGGTTTTTCGTGCCTGAAAAGGTTTTTTACATTTAAATTTTTGAAGAATGTTCTATAAGAAAGTGAAATTTGCAACATTTTTCCTTTCCTTCCAAGTTCCTTTAATTGAACATATGTAGGATAACATAGCGGATGTTATCGAAATTGTATCTCAAAATTGAGAGCATAAATATTAAAGGTACCTTCGATGGAAATTTGAAGTTTAGTAAAAAGTATCCATATTTTTATACACCCAAAAGGAATGGAGATAGACCCACTGTTAATTATACCGATCGACTTATAATCACTTTTTGAATCGATTTAGCACCGTCCGTCTATCTATCCGTCTGTCTGGCTGTCTGTCCATCTATTCTTGTAATCACGATACAGGTCGCTATTGTAGCCAGAACACAACGAAGTTTTTCGGTACAAGGACGAACGCTATTTAATTTGATATAGCCCCCATACGAATTTCACTCCCTATTTGACTCTTTTCACTCTAGATACCACATATTACAACAGATTGTCTTCAGATTTGGCAAAATCGGATCGGTTCAGATTTATATATAGCTCCAACACAAATTTCACTCCCGATTTCACTCTATAAACATAATATTTTAACATATCTTCATCAAATCTTTCAGATCGGTTCAGATTTACATATAACTCCCATACAAATTTCGCTCCCGGGTACATTTTTCCGCCCCAGAAAACCACGAATTTTCACCGAATTTCTTCAAAGTTAGCATAACACGTTATATTTGAACTGGAAGAACTTATTGTGAAAGTTAGTCACTTATTCCATGTTTGGATATAGCCCCGATACAAATATTCTTTTCGATTTGACAAATTGGACCAGCCTTTGATTAGGAAACATACAAAAATTCTTCTAGTGTTAAACTTTAGCAAGCCAAAATACGTAAGATAATCCCTCTGTTTACTCTGTTTGATCTGCATATTCGAAATAGTGAAATTATCACGTAGTGAGAATTATTCTTCTTGACATGATAAACCAGATAATCGCTACCATTTTCTAAAGAAGAATGGCTAATTCAAAGTCCCTCTAAAATCATACACAGATCGCATAAATAGTCTCTTCATTATAATTGAGGGTAAAAAGTTTATTAAAATCTGTTTCCAAAATACATATATCTTAGTATCTGAAAATCCTGTGTTTTCATTTATCTTTGTTTGTAAAGAACTGATCGCACCAGCTTTCATGTTCTATCTTAAAATAAAAACGCCTATTACCACTAGATTCTGCGTATTCGTACTTAGATGGCAACATTTTGGAACTAATACACAAGTTCCAAGTTTACGTTTTGAACCACTGTGTGTGTTGTTGTGTTGATTGTCTTCAGTCGGCTGTTCGTCGAAAACGTTCAACTTGTATTCGAGATTCAGTTAACCATTGTCAATTAAAGCCATAATGGCAGCTGAGCCGTGTGCGTAACAATTTTTATGTCCGTGTATACGTGCGTGCGTGCCTGTGTGTCTGTAGGTGTGCCTTCCCACTAAAACTGAGAATGCTATTTTGGTTTGCCCGCGGACGTATGTACCGACATGTCTAGGTGGCGAGTAAGTGCGTCGTCCATGTGTGTGTGTGCATTGGTACTTGGCTGTATAGGTTTATTGCTGCCACCACCTTTATGTCATATAATCGCATTTTGAGTTTGGCTCATGATATGAAATCTACAATAAATTATAGAATATTGCCATGTTTGAAGCCATATGTCTACGATGTGTATGCATGTGTAAGTGTGTGTGTGCGTATGTGTAATTCTGCGTCACATGGTTCACACGGTACACACACAAACACACCAACCAACGTATGTTGAGGCCATAAGGATGACACTTTCATCTCGTCACACACGTTTAACACAATGTGGCCCCTGCCACCCGCTGTACAACATATAAAGCTGATGATGTCAAATATATATTAAATGCTATCGATGTGTGACTGAGAGTGCACTATTGTGGACCAACATAAGGAATGTTTAAAGTCGAACGTACACATTACGGTTGTTTTCTTTAAGGGTGAAAAACTAAGCTTAACATGGTATACGTCAAATTTATGGTTATCAAGGCTAAGTTCCAAAAAGTCAGCACATTTTTTTTGAAAATTTGTTCTGCTACAAATATATATTTTTTAGTTTGCGTCAATGTAAAAAAAATATTTTACTATTTTGAGTAAAAAATAACTCTCTACTAACGTTTCATTATCGCAGATTGTTTTCCCGGCTTAAAAAACAGCCCTATTATATATGTTGATTTGGAATGAACACTAATATGATTCGAAACACAAACTAATCGAATCTTTTAAAAATATTACAGTTTATGATCATGGCGCGTTTGCTTCATCAACTTCATCAAACTGAGCAATTACAGCTATATTTCCTCATTACAATATATTCATTCAATTAATATTTGACATTGAATTAACCTGAAATTTTCTGTGAATTGAAGTACATGAATCCTTCGTTTCATAAAAAAATTACTTCAAAAACAAAAAAATCCCTCCTATTCCCGCTTAAACAGGTTTTTTGTGTGAAGAGTGCAGTGACCATCAAAAATGTCTCACTTAGCATATGTTTATGTTGGCGTCGTTTGGCGTTTTTAAGCATTTTAAAACAGGCTTATAAGGTAAGGCTTCCACTTTGTTTATATTATATATCCTTCAAGTCAGTTCAATCTTCAACCCCTCTGATCTTCTCAATATCTACACTACCTACATCAGACCAAAGATGGAATACAACTCCCATATATGATCGGGTGCTCCAGCTTCATCACTGGAGCTACTCGACCGTGTCCAGAGGAGGGCGATGGTGTTGATAGGTGATGGTAGGATATCCAATTCTATTGTCTCCCTTGAACACCGTCGTAATGTTGGTTGTGTGTCATTGTTCTATCGATACATGGTGTTTGTTCTTCGGAAATCCGTGATCTTATACCGCCCGTGAGAACGTTCGGTAGAGATACGCGACTCTCCAGGAACGCTCACCCATTTGTTGTCGATTGGACAACCGACCGCACTACACATTACAGAATAAATTCGTTCTTCGCCCGTACTATCCGTATGTGGAATCGACTTCCGGCAAATATCTTTCCCTCCAATTACGACATTCAGAAATTCAAAACTGACGTCAACAGACACTACTCCCTCTTTCCTCCTTCCAATACCTTATCTTCCTTCTACCAACGCAATGCACTGCATTTATAGGGGACATCCCCTGAGTGTTGGTTCAGTGAAAAAAAAAATCCTCATAATCACATTTTACGAATTTGGAAAAAATACTTTTATAATATGTAGCTACTCAATTAGGGGAATGTACACCAAATTTCGTGTTTCTAGTTGTTGTCGTTTGATATGTACCATTTTTATCCGTTGTTGCCCCCATTCACCCCCGATGAATAAGAACCACTTTATGGTGCACGTTTTTTTACAAGGGGAATGCGCATACCCAATATCATGTAAATTTAGGCAGACATATTAAAAAACATTCTTATAGATAATACATTGAATTGGCTGTACACTGTTTTAATCGCACATAGTTATGGCCGATAGAAAACTATTTTCGATTATGTTTCGAACAGGTAGTGTGCACCTAAGTAATAAATTTCACCATGCCAATTGTAAATAATTCTGTATTCTATAAAATATAATTACAAAATAGTTTCGTGTCAGATCAATATCCCAGTTCAAATCAAATATTTAGTGCAGACCAACCAAACGAAAAAAAAATTAAAAAAGTCTTTTTTTAAGACTTTGTTGCCGGCAAGAAAAAATAGAACAAAATTGGAAGAATGATTTTGTTTTATTTGTTAATAGTTAACATTGTAACAAATAAAGCAATGTGAACTCATTTATTCTCTTGTAAGCAATTGAAACATGTAAATAATGGTACAATTTCTCAATTTGTACACAATAGTTTACGATGGAAATGAAAAAAAAAAGTGTTTTTACAATTAACAGATGCAGATGTTTTGCAGATGTCCAATTCTGGCGAGACAAAATATTTAAAAAACATTATTTTTAATTGTAATATGTCAGTACTTAAAATAAAGTACATCAGTTACTAAATATAGGTATTTTAAACAATAAACTAAATATCATAAACTATCTAAATCAAATTATTTTTCCCGGGAATGAAACTTTTACCCGAGAAATTAAAAAAAATCCAGGAAACCCCAAACTCTATGTACACGTCCCTCTGACCGCGTAAACGGGAAAAATGAAACTATCTTGCAAAATAAATGGATATTTTAAAGTGTACAAAGGGGAAATAGAGACATAAATTGTACCAAACAAAATGATGTAGCTGGAATATAGAAATTTGGCATACGCTTCGCTCTAACTGCATAGACGCGAAACATAAAGACATTTTTTGATATTAGTATTTTCACAGTCAAAATGGAGAAAAAAGGATGACAATGGTGTTGCACTTTTACGTAAAGACGACAGCCTCTAATCTGCCGATAATACTGTGTAGTAGGATGAAATAAATTGCAGCGGTCACCCCCAAGAAATATAGAGTGGATTCTTTAATGATAATCTGCAAAATATTTCGTCGCTGGGTCAAGCCATCTGTGAGCTAAACGCGTCTTAAAACACCTCTAAAAATCATGTTTTCCCGTGTATTTTTATACCCTCCACCTCCAGGGTGGGGGTATACTAACTTTGTCATTCCGTTTGTAACACCTTGAAATATCGACCTAAGACCATATAAATATAAATATATATATTCTTGATCGTCATAAAATTCTAAGACGGTCTTGCCATTCTGCCCGTCTGTTGAAAGCACGCTAGCATCCAAACGAAAGGAGCTAGGACGTCCACATTTTGCATAAATGTGTCTTATAGTCGTACATCGGTTGGGATTGAAACTGGGCGAAATCGGTTCAAAGGGAAAAAATTTTCCCTCACAAGGACTAAAAACAGCCATAATAACCCCTAATATTTTAGAGTAATTAAGCGTGTTTTTCAATCTATCTTACTTGATATTGGGTATGCGCATTTCCCCTATAACAAAAACGTGCACCATAAAGTGATTCTTATTCCTAGGGGACGAAATGGGGCAAAAAAGGGATAAAAATGGTGCCTACCAAACGACAACAGCTAGAAACATGAAATTTGGTGTGTACATTCCTCTAATTAGGTAGTTTGGCCATATTAAAAATTTTACAATTACTTTTTCCTCTGCCTTTACTTGTTTTACTAAAGATACTCTAGTGGCAATTACCGAAACCGATAAAGCGGTTTACGGTTTTATGTGCTTGAAATTTACCTTCACATGCTAGCCCACAAATCGACAGTTTTCTTCATTTATTGGATTTTACAGCATTTTATAACGTCTTTTTCGCATAAAAAACATATAAAGACTATACGCCAACATAGCCTCTGTTCTGGTTCTACCAGCTGTCAATTCAAATCCATGTCATATTTTATGACCCCACAATTATTGGTCGGACACACACTCACAGAATCACTCGCATTCAAACTCATACTCACACACCCACTGGAATCCAACTGCCAATGAAGGAAATCCCGAGTACGAATTCTGAAGTCATGTTCACCGTCGAACAAAATGCCAACCGGGAAACCGACAAAAATGTATTCATTCCGTTGCCATTAGAAATGTTGACCTTTATTATACGAATGAACTATGAACACTCTATGTACATTAGGCTGGGTCATGAAATATAATTGATGTTTTCAAGAGAAACAATTTGAAGATAAAGTGCATTCAATGTTTGTGAAAAATGTGATATAAAAAATTCGCGGAAAAACATTTTTTAGGGACGAAATGTGTTGCAAATCATCATTCGTTGTGAGACTGGAAAATACTTCTATCATTTGCATCTAGCACAATCCAGTCTAATGTATATGGATGATTGTGTATGCAAGTACATCCACGCGTATGTGTGAATCAACAAACATAAACATGTGTTTGTGTGAATGTTTACATTTCACCATTTCTTCATGTCCACAAAACCATACCAGAAAAATAGCACAAAAAAAATATGACAGGCCAATGCGAATTGCTAAGCAATGATGAAAAAAAGTGGGAAAGAGAGGACTAAAGAAAACGAAGTACCAAAACACTATTTCAAGCACGTTCAGCCACTGAATTTTTATAGATTTTATAATTCACGCATACATACACTTTGCTCTTGAACCCACACACGGACACATGATATGTACCAATGCATGTCAATGTGTGTGTGTGCGTGAGTTGTGTAGCTGTGTGCGTGACAGTAGTATCCTTCTTCATGAACAACTGAATCACGTAGTTGAAGTTAAAAACTGTAACATGTCGTAAAATATCTTCCGTCCACGGTTCGCGGCCGAGCGTTTTACGTTGCATAGTGGGTGAAAAGCGTATATCTGCAAATAATTTGGATATGTTTTACAAGGTTTTACGAGGGTTGCTGGTCGTATCCGGTTTCAAATACGAACATCGAAAAATTATTCTGAAAAGGAACGCGCCTTTGTTAGAATATTTCCAACTTACAGTAAGCACAAAAAAAAATGAGTCCGAGACCTAAATTTTATTTCCTGTGCGCATTGAGACGTATTGATTCATATAATCAAATCAGCATATACTACTATTTTATGGATAACTATACCTTACACCACTTCGTGGAAAATGGAAGGGTTAGCTTCACGCCAAATTTTTGTAACACCAAGAAATAATCGAGCATGGCACACCATTAAGTAGACAGATGGGCTTAGAATCACGATGTCTCTCCGACCGTTCGTCTGTTAGTCCGTCAGCCGTAAATCTAAAATTTGTTCGCACACTACAGGTCGCAATTGTTGCCCGATTGCCATGAAATATGGCAGAACTATTTTTTTGGGGCCACGACGATCGTTATTTAATTTGGAGAAGATCGGTTCAGATTCAGATATAGCGTCCACACAAATATTCCTCCGATTTATCCTATTAGTGCTCAAGAATTCACATTTTACATTAAATCATCATCAAATTTTCCACATCATGTTCCATTTCAAGACGTATTTTCCACATCAGTTAATATTTCAGTTAGAAACTCTTATAATAAAAGTGGAGCATAAATAATGATATAGCCCCCGCTTTTATGTTCATTTGGATTTTTGGACATAGCACTCATGATTCACCTTATTATGAAAATTATCGTTACATTTTTCCAAAGTGGAGATAAGAGAGATAGGATTAAACATAATGCAAAAAATGTTAAATTCGTCTAAAAATGTATTTATATAATTTATATGGACAACATAAAATCGTCCTATCTATACTAAAACACCCAATCTGTCCACACCCCCACAAATGTTCGAATAAAGTTAATTAAGGTGGCTACAAATGTTACGAATTTCACTAGGGAACAGTCTACAAAAAATGTGAAAAATATCATTTATTTGAAAAAAATTTGATGTCACGAAAAAATCATAAAAAATAAAAAATGCAGAAACAAATGTGTTGTTTCTTTTCATAATAAATAGCTGACATTGTAACGCAGAAAACAATCCATGGATAAAAATAGTTATGCCCTTCTTTGTAGACGCAAACGAATTGAAAAAATCAGGATTTTCTAAATTTCGCATAGACGCAGTGGTTCATGAACAGTATCCCAAAAATTGAAAAAAATCAGATTTTTCCGAAAAAGATACGGTCGATATATAAAAAATGTTTTATTTTTTAATAGCTAACAATATAACTAAGAAAACAGACTGACTGTTCCTAAACCACTGTATCTATCTGAAACTGAAGTTCGCAACAGTTGTAACCATCGTAAGTGCATTTATTTTCTGTATTTCCTTGTATTTTTCAAAATGAGGGTAGAAATATGTACGGCTCAACTTAGACTATTTGTAAAAGGCGTATCCAAATAAATTCATAAGCTTAGAGAAAAAAGACTGTTATTAGCAACAGCGATTGTCTTCTACATATCAGCAGTCACTTTTCTGCTATTACAGCGGTTTTTCTGCAATCTCACATTTGGTCAAGAGTTTGCAGTCTGCTAAAATAGCTACATTTAATATAAATATGTAAAAATAAGTAAAAAGGGGTTAAGTTCGGCCGGGCTGAATCTTATATACCCTCTACCACGGACTGCATTCCACAGTATTACCGGCAGATTAGTGGCTTTCAACTTTACATAGAAGTGCTCTACCATATTATGAAAATTGTGACATTTGTATACCCACGATGTATGTTTACTATTTCATATAAGGAATACTTATGTGTACTATTTAAAATAATCAGGTGCATTGTCAGTCGTTATTATGTAGGAACAATTTCCCTCAGGAACGATTTTACTCATTTTCAATTTCTTTATTCCAGCTACATCTACGTATAATTTTGATAGGAAAAGTACTAATATTGAAGATCCAAAATGTTTCACATTCAAAAAAGAAAGTACACACCTAATATCACGATTTTAGCTTCAGCCCTTTGTTTTTTACCAGTTTTATTATATTCTTTATTTTGACCCTAAAAATACGGATTTGGAAAAAGCCCTCTAATATCCTACGTTTACGCAGTCAGACGAAAAAATCCGCAATTTTACGTGTCTACGAAATTAGGGGGATATACACACTGAATATCTCGTTTGTAGCTGTTGAATTATTATCGGTACCATGTTTATAATTTTGATAGGAAAAGTACTAATATTGAAGATCCAAAATGTTTCGCATTCAAAAAAGAAAGTACACACCTAATATCACGATTTTAGCTTCAGCCCTTTGTTTTTTACCAGTTTTATTATATTCTTTATTTTGACCCTAAAAATACGGATTTGGAAAAAGTCCTCTAATATTCTGCGTTTACGCAGTCAGACGAAAAAATCCGCAATTTTACGTGTCTACGAAATTAGAGGGATATACACACCGAATATCGCGTTTGTAGCTGTTGAGTTATTATTGGTACCATTTTTATCCCTTTTTGTCCATTTCAGCCGCTTAATCTTCTATTTACTTTGTGGTGCTTTCAACCTACAAGTTGAATGTACGCAACAAATTTCAAGTGCATATAAGTCATAAATATTAAAAAAATACTTATATAACTTAAATAACCGATATCGCACACTTTCAATTCCAAGCGACGTGCAACCATTAGACACATTTACGGATATTGCTAGACCGTCTCAGAATTTTACCACGACCCAGAATATAGTAGAGGGTAAATAAGAGTTCATAGTTCAAAAAGCATTTTAAACCTTAAAACAGTAGCTCGTATTTTCTCTTACGTTAGTTTGAAACAATATGCGTGTCATTAGAAAACAATCGCACTAAGTTTCAGCAGTACAGCTGGCCATACTGTACATATGCTTAAAGTCTCAGGATAGCGTTTTTTCTTTATTGCTAAAAACAGCAAACAGCTCTTTGCTATTTCAGCAGATACAAATCTGTTGTCTCTCTTTCAGCAGTAAATCTGCTCTTTCAACAGACTTTCTGCATTCGAGTCGAACAATCTATATATATAAAAGAGTTGCGTTACTGACTGACTGACTTATCATTGACCAGCCCCCAGACCAAACGGCTGAAGCCAGGGTCATGAAATTTTCAGGGTAGTTCCCAAATATGACGTAGACGTCGACTAAGAAAGGGTTTTACGAAATTCGTACTTTTAGGGGATAAAATGGCCCAAAAAGGGATAAACATCGAACCTTCGTCCTGACTAAACGGCTGTAGCTATAAACATGAAATTCGGTGAGTTCCTTGCAATGACCATGCAGACGAGCTACAAATAGGGATTTTACGAAATTTGTACTTTTAAGGGTCGAGCGGGACAAAAAGGGATAAAAATGGTACCAACTAAGGTATTACAGCTAGAAACGTGAAATTTGGTATGTAAATTCCTCTGACCATATAGAAACGAAATAAAATTGGATTTTTCAAAATTTGTACTTTTAAGGGACGAGCGGGACAAAAAGGGATAAAAATGGTACCAACTAAGGTATTACAGCTAGAAACGTGAAATTTGGTATGTAAATTCCTCTGACCATATAGTAACGAAGTAAAATTGGATTTTTCGAAATTTGTACTTTTAAGGACGAGCGGAACAAAAAGGGATAAAAATGGTACCAACTAAGGTATTACAGCTAGAAACGTGAAATTTGGTATGTAAATTCCTCTGACCATATAGAAACGAAGTAAAATTGGATTTTTCAAAATTTGTACTTTTAAGGGACGAGCGGGACAAAAAGGGATAGAAATGGTACCAACTAAGGCATTACAGCTAGAAACGTGAAATTTGGTATGTAAATTCCTCTGACCATATAGAAAAGAAGTAAAATTGGATTTGTCAAAATTTGTACTTTTAAGGGGCGAGCGGGACAGAAAGGGATAAGAATGGTACCAACTAAAGTATTACACCTAGAATCGTGATATTTGGTATGTAAATTCCTCTGACCATATAAAAGCGAAGTAAAATTGGATTTTTCGAAAATTGTAATTTTAAGGGACAAAAAGGGATAAAAATGGTACCAACTAAAGTATTACACCTAGAATCGTGAAATTTGGTATGTAAATTCCTCTGACCATATAAAAGCGAAGTAAAATTGAATTTTTTGAAATTTGTACTTTTAAGGGGCGAGCAGGACAAAACGGGATAAAAATGGTACCAACTAAAGTATTACACATAGAATCGTGAAATTTGGTATGTAAATACAAGCGAAGTCAAATTGGAATTTTTCGAAAATTGTACTTTTAAGGGCGTGCGGGACAAAAAGGGATAAAAATGGTACCAACTAAAGTATTACGCCTAGAATAGTGATATTTGGTATGTAAATTCCTCTGACCATATAGAAACGAAGTAAAATTGGATTTTTCAAAATTTGTACTTTTAAGGGACGAGCGGGACAAAAGGGGATAAAAATGGTACCAACTAAAGTATAACACCTAGAATCGTGAAATTTGGTATGTAAATTCCTCTGACCATATAGTAACGAAGTAAAATTGGATTTTTCGAAATTTGTACTTTTAAGGACGAGCGGAACAAAAAGGGGTAAAAATGGTACCAACTAAGGTATTACAGCTAGAAACGTGAAATTTGGTATGTAAATTCCTCTGACCATATAGAAACGAAGTAAAATTGGATTTTTCGAAATTTGTACTTTTAAGGGACGAGCGGGACAAAAAGGGATAAAAATGGTACCAACTAAAGTATTACAGCTAGAAAAGTGAAATTTGGTATGTAAATTCCTCTGACCATATAAAAGCGAAGTAAAATTGGATTGTTCGAAATTTGTACTTTTAAGGGGCGAGCGGGACAGAAAGGGATAAGAATGGTACCAACTAAAGTATTACACCTAGAATCGTGATATTTGGTATGTAAATTCCTCTGACCATATAAAAGCGAAGTAAAATTGGATTTTTCGAAAATTGTAATTTTAAGGGACAAAAAGGGATAAAAATGGTACCAACTAAAGTATTACACCTAGAATCGTGAAATTTGGTATGTAAATTCCTCTGACCATATAAAAGCGAAGTAAAATTGAATTTTTTGAAATTTGTACTTTTAAGGGGCGAGCAGGACAAAACGGGATAAAAATGGTACCAACTAAAGTATTACACATAGAATCGTGAAATTTGGTATGTAAATACAAGCGAAGTCAAATTGGAATTTTTCGAAAATTGTACTTTTAAGGGCGTGCGAGACAAAAAGGGATAAAAATGGTACCAACTAAAGTATTACGCCTAGAATAGTGATATTTGGTATGTAAATTCCTCTGACCATATAGAAACGAAGTAAAATTGGATTTTTCAAAATTTGTACTTTTAAGGGACGAGCGGGACAAAAGGGGATAAAAATGGTACCAACTAAAGTATAACACCTAGAATCGTGAAATTTGGTATGTAAATTCCTCTGACCATATAGTAACGAAGTAAAATTGGATTTTTCGAAATTTGTACTTTTAAGGACGAGCGGAACAAAAAGGGATAAAAATGGTACCAACTAAGGTATTACAGCTAGAAACGTGAAATTTGGTATGTAAATTCCTCTGACCATATAGTAACGAAGTAAAATTGGATTTTTCGAAATTTGTACTTTTAAGGACGAGCGGAACAAAAAGGGATAAAAATGGTACCAACTAATTTATTACAGCTAGAAACGAGAAATTTGGTATGTAAATTCCTCTGACCATATAGAAACGAAGTAAAATTGGATTTTTCGAAATTTGTACTTTTAAGGGACGAGCGGGACAAAAAGGGATAAAAATGGTACCAACTAAAGTATTACAGCTAGAAAAGTGAAATTTGGTATGTAAATTCCTCTGACCATATAAAAGCGAAGTTAAATTGGATTTTTCGAAATTTGTACTTTAAAGGGACGAGCGGGACAAAAAGGGATAAAAATGGTACCAACTAAAGTATTACAGCTAGAAAAGTGAAATTTGGTATGTAAATTCCTCTGACCATATAAAAGCGAAGTAAAATTGGATTGTTCGAAATTTGTACTTTTAAGGGGCGAGCGGGACAGAAAGGGATAAGAATAGTACCAACTAAAGTATTACACCTAAAATCGTGATATTTGGTATGTAAATTCCTCTGACCATATAAAAGCGAAGTAAAATTGGATTTTTCGAAAATTGTAATTTTAAGGGACAAAAAGGGATAAAAATGGTACCAACTAAAGTATTACACCTAGAATCGTGAAATTTGGTATGTAAATTCCTCTGACCATATAAAAGCGAAGTAAAATTGAATTTTTTGAAATTTGTACTTTTAAGGGGCGAGCAGGACAAAACGGGATAAAAATGGTACCAACTAAAGTATTACACATAGAATCGTGAAATTTGGTATGTAAATACAAGCGAAGTCAAATTGGAATTTTTCGAAAATTGTACTTTTAAGGGCGTGCGGGACAAAAAGGGATAAAAATGGTACCAACTAAAGTATTACGCCTAGAATAGTGATATTTGGTATGTAAATTCCTCTGACCATATAGAAACGAAGTAAAATTGGATTTTTCAAAATTTGTACTTTTAAGGGACGAGCGGGACAAAAGGGGATAAAAATGGTACCAACTAAAGTATAACACCTAGAATCGTGAAATTTGGTATGTAAATTCCTCTGACCATATAAAAGCGAAGTAAAATTGAATTTTTCGAAATGTGTACTTTTAAGAGGCGAGCGAGCGGGACAAAACGGAATAAAAATGGTACTAACTAAAGTATTACACCTAGAATCGTGAAATTTGGTATGCAAATTCCTCTGACCATATAAAAGCGAAGTTAAATTGGATTTTTCGAAATTTGTACTTTAAAGGGCCAGCGGGACAAAAAGGGATAAAAATGGTACCAACTAAAGTATTACACCTAGAATCGTGAAATTTGGTATGCAAATTCCTCTGACCATATAAAAGCGAAGTTAAATTGGATTTTTCGAAATGTGTACTTTAAAGGGCCAGCGGGACAAAACGGGATAAAAATAGTACCAACTAAAGTATTACACCTAGAATCGTGAAATTTGGTATCTAATTCCTCTGACCATATAAAAGCGAAGTTAAATCGGATTTTTCAAAATTTGTACTTTAAAGCGCCAGCGGGACAAAAAGGGATAAAAATGGTACCAACTAAAGTATTACACCTAGAATCGTGAAATTTGGTATGCAAATTCCTCTGGCCATATAAAAGCGAAGTTAAATTGGATTTTTCGAAATTTTTACTTTAAAGGGCCAGCGGGGCAAAAAGGGATAAAAATGGTACCAACTAATATTATTACACCTAGAATCGTGAAATTTGGTATGTAAATTCCTCTGACCATATAAAAGCGAAGTAAAATTGGATTTTTCGAGATTTGTACTTTCAAGGTGTGCGCGGGGCAAAAAGGGATACAAGTTGTACCAATTTAAGTATTGCAGCTGTAGTCGTGAAATTTGGTATATAAATTCCACTGACAACGTAGTAGCGCAAATCTAAATGGATTTTTCGAAATTTTTTACTTATTAGGGGTGAGTGGGATAAAAAGGGATAAAAAGTGTACCAACTAAAGTATTGTAGCTACAATCTTGAAATTTGGAGTGTAAATTACTCTGGCAACGGATAAAAGTAGTACCAACTAAAGTATTGGAGCTATAGGCGTAAAAAGTGGTGTGTAAGTTCCTCTGACAATTTAGAAGCGCTAATCTAAATGAATTTTTCGAAATTTGTACTTAAAAATGGTGAGCGGGATAAAAATAGTACCAACATATTGCACCTACAGTTGCGAAATTTGGAGTGTTAATTCCCTTACAACGTAGAAGCGCAATCTAAATTATTTTTTTTTAAATTTGTACTTATAGGAGGTGAACGGGATAAAAATGGTACCAACTAAAGTATTGATTTAGTATGTAAATTCCTCTGACCACGTAGAAGCGCAGTAAAATTGGACTTTTCGAAATTTGTACTTTTAAGGGCTGCGCGGGACGAAAAGGGATAAAAATTGTGTACAGTCGTTTAATTACGTAACCGCGGAACATAAATGGATATTTCAAAATTTATACTTAAAGATACGTCCCGACAAGAAATAAATGTGTTACCAAATAAAGTACATAATTTTAAGGGAAGCAAAAACACATGTTACCTATAGTGGTTTTTCAAAATGTGTACTTTTTGGGAAAGAGGTGTACAAAGTTATAAAGTAGCTGGCTGCATCTAGAAACATGAGATCGAGGATATAAATGGTGGTAATTTTTTTTCAAAACTTGGAAAAAAAATGATAAAAATTATACATACGTATCGACAAGCACATTACTTTGGCAGTGTGTGAGTGCTATCTAATAGGAGGTTTCAAAATTACTATTTTAGATTTATCTATATCCACCAAAAGAAAATTAAATAAATACTACCCAAAAACAGAGACGGATAAAGTTAACGAATAAGTTGCATTTTCGCGTGCGAAGCAGCGGGTACTGCTAGTATATTATACATTCCCGATGCAAAATTTTAGTTGCATAGTGATATCAAGCAGAAAGTGATTTCTCTATATTCATTCCATGCATTTCACACCATCATCCTGAAGAAATCGTACGTCAATTAAAATGAAATTATTTTTCAATTCTTACACTTAGAATAAAAAGACTGCTATTAAGAGCAGACATTGTTTACTGGCCATCAGCAGACACTTTTTCTGCTATTACAGCAATTTGTCTGCTATAACAGCAAATTATCTGCAGTTTTGCTTCAGCAGCCACACTGCTTAAAAGTTTGCTGCTGAAAATTGTTGATGTTAATTAAAATTAAAAAAGATTAATGGCGCCGGGTCTTATATTTTTATTAGTCCGGGACAAATGCTAATGAAAAGCATTAGTTTTTTTTAAAAGCATGGCTCACATTGGGAGGATGAATCCGTTTAATATTTATTCTCTAAATTATTTGCGATGATACCCATATTAAGCCGATAGGTTAGAAACATGGACTATGATAGACTATATCTTCGAAATTTCTGATAGTACTCGAAATAATTTACTTCGAGTCCTTTACAATGACAAAATACTCAGAATTTAGCGATAACGATCGGTTTTAGTTGTCAGTTAGTGTCACTAATTTAGCTATACATATATCCATTAGGCACACATACATTTTACAGTCTGAAACTGCAGCACAAATAATGATATGCTCACTGATATAAATAATATAAATGCATTGATATATACGCAAAATAAAACCAGTAAGGAAAGGCTAAAGTCGGGCGGGGCCGACTCTATGATACACTCCACTTTCAATCCGAATACAATTCAATTCGGTGAAAAAGTGAAAACGGGAAGGTTTTTTGTTTCCTGTAAATGTATGTGTTTGACAAAAAATTTTATATCGGAAAGGACATTTGAATGAGGATATATTGAAACCTGGAACGAAATAGGTGAAATATAAAATGTATAGTTTGGCAAAAATCGGTTAAACTTATGGGAGCAACATTTAAATTTGGGCTATATTTAAATCTGAACCGATCTTACCCACTTTCACCATAGTTTTGTTTATTTAGATTATAAGATGTTGTGCGAAATTTATAGACAATCGAGCACAATATATGGTTTTTAAAGCGGCAAAAGTCAAATCGGGAGCGACATTTATATGGGGGCTATATCTAAATCTGAACCGATTTTCACCACAGATGTTCTTAGTGGAAATATAAGATGTGTTACCAAATCTGTAGACAATCTGATACATTATGTGGTTTCTGGAGCGGAAAAAGTCAAATCGGTAGCGAAATTTGTATGGGAGCTATATATAAATCTGAACCGATCTGTCCGATATTCACCATGGGAGTTTCTAGTGGGAATATAAGATGTTTTACCAAATCTGAAGACAATCTGATACAATATGTGGTCACTAGAGCGGAAAAAGTCAAATCGGGAGCGAAATTTGTATGGGAGCTATATATAAATCTGAACCGATTTTCTTCAAATTAAAATCGACTCAGAAAGTGATTCTAAGACGATCGGTATAATTAACAATGGGTCTATCTCGTTTCCTTTTGGGTGTTACAAACAAATGCACAAAGACATAATACTCTCGTGGAGTGTATTATGTCCTTAAAGTAATAAATAATAAGTTAATATTTTTTTTTTTGTTTTGACAAATAATATTAGACGGAAATCTCTAGCAGAAATGTAGAGAAGTAAGCAGTCTTCTTGAAAATTATCCAAAACTGAAGAACCATGTTGAAATGCATATAAAACATAAATCACTCAATACTACGATCAAAAAGCTATTTACTGAATTAGAAAGATCATGTTTAGGACATAAATCAACTCCATTCGCAAAAAATGGTTAGTAGACTAAAAAAACTCTAAGCCGATAAATTATTGTTTTTATAATTAATAAATTTTTGTTGCAATGGTAATGGAGCACGTACAATTTATGAAAGGTGTTGTAAAGGTCAGTTTAAACACACAGAATATTTGCTCAAAACGTCGTGTTGCACATAATTTTGCATTTGTGGTTCTACACCAGATTATGTAAATGTCTAAACCCCCTATGAACAATATACTAGTAGTCGATTACAGAATTAGAAAGTTAATTTTTAGCCATAAATCAAAAATTCCGAACACCTTCAAAATTATAAAAGATAGCTGTCGACGTCATCAACGCACACGTCGAGAACGCCCGACGCTATTAAACAATGAAACTCGCCAAAACCCCCAAAAAGAACAAATCAGAAAAATAGTATAGAGTGTATAACGAAAAAATGCATAAAGTTACTGCCGAAGTAGGGTTTGGGGTCCGGGAATTCCCGAATCGTTTTTCCCGGGAATTCCCGGAAAAATTTGGACGGGAATTCCCGGGAAAAGATTTTAAATTTCCCGGGAATACGGGAAATATTAAGAAATATTTTATTGATTATTTTGAGCACTAATTTAGTTTTACTGTACAATTGGGAAATTATTTTTTATATATTTTATTTTAAATTCATATATTTACATTATTGACAATAGTAATGAACATTTCTTTACATAATATTACTGCAAAAAAACTTTTTAAATTCGCTAAGTCGCTATTTTTTGCTGTCTAGGGGAAAACACACTTTTTATTAGGATATTTGCAGGATTTTTAATAAAGGGTGATTTTTTAAAAGCTATAGGAAAGTTTTTCAAAAAAAAAATCAGAAAAATGCATGAAATCTTTATTTGAATCGATAGTAGGGTCCCTATAATTTAACCTTTGAAGATTATTTCATGCAAATGTTGACCTTGACTGCGCCTCAAATGATCCACCCGCTTAGTCCAATTTTGGCATTTCCACGTTTTTGAGTAACAGAGGCCCAATTGCTGTGAACGGCGACGAATCGATAATTGATGGTCATCATTAACACTGGCCGATACAGCAGCGATATTTTCTTCAGTTCGCACTCTACGTAAGCGTTTTGGTGTTTTAATGTCCAACAATGTAAATTTGGTGCGAAATTTAGTCGCAATAGCCCGAATAGCCGCTTCAGTGGGTCGATTAAACTGACCATAAAATGGAAGCGCGCGATGAACTTTCTTAACAGAGCACGCATTTTGATAATAAAATTCAATAATTTGCAAGCGTTGTTCGTTTGTAAGACGATTCATGGTTAAATTATAGACCAAACTGAAGATGTTTGACAGTGAAACAAAACACGAAACGTGCGTCAGCTGTTTAAACCAGTGTTGCCAAAAAGATAATAGCTAAAAAATCACCCTTTATAAATCGAAAATATCTGACACTGACAATACTATGGCTGACATAGTGTCAATACTTAACCCCTCGTGCTATCTGGTTTAACTTTCTTGTTTTACCAGAAGAATCTACGAGATAAAAGGTGAAAATATTCTTAATGAAGAATTTATTTTACATATGAAGCCAGTAAGAAATGGTATAAAAATAGGGAAAATATTAAAATTGTTCACGTGGAAACTTTCGAGATTAGAAATATGTATATCCTACTGTATATTTAAATGACCTTCTGTAAGAACTAATGACTGGACTATTTCAATGTTTTAATTTTTTATGAATTTATTTAATTAATATTAATTTTTTATAATGTTTCAATTGCTTTTAAAGTTTAGAATATTCCCCCCCCCCGTTCCTGTTAAATATTTTCGTCTCTAGACGAATGAATTTTCTAAATTAAAGACGTTCTCAGCCATACGAGTTATTGTTGTCAGGCACTTGTGCCTATGATTTAAATGTCCAATTTTTTGACGACAATTAGTCTAGAATAAAATATTTGTAAAATGTAAAATATTTTGACAAACACATTCGCTTTTAATTTGTAATATGACAGTATTTTTAAAAAGCACATCCGTTACTAAATATAGTTGTTTTAAACCATATTGGACATACCTAAAATAAATTACTTCTTTCCCGGGATTCCCGGGAATGAAACTTTTCATTCCCGTTTTCCCGGGAAATGAAAAAAGTCCGGGAAACCCCAAACCCTATGCCGAAGCAAACAATTTTACCTATTGTGAAGCAAAATACCGCAAATAAAAAGGGACATTTCAATGAACAAACATGTATCTAATCAAATATTTCCATTTATTGCAGACAGTTTCACAGCTTGAACTAAAATATTTACCAAATTGCGGTCAGAAAATATTAGTGGGTCGGAATGAATTAGGTTATACGGATATTCGTCAACACACACAGCGTATTCCACATTTTTCAAAGCAATCTGTACGATCAGGCGTTGTTACTCAACCTTCTAGAGGAGACGTATACGAAGTTAGTGCAGATACAAAAAGTAATACATACAGCGGATAATAAAAAGGAGTAAAAATTGTGGTGTTTGAACGAATCTGAATAAACCTTTTTCAAAACGGAGCCTTAAGGCACTACTTGACGATTCCGTGAGCACAGCCAGTGTTTATTCAATCAAGTTTTATTTTTTATAAGTGCCGTTAACAACAAACATCCCTCTTTCCATATCGTCGATTCTTTTTATCTTCGTACGATATGATTTGTCTATCGCACATGCTTAATTTGACAAATCATTTTACTCAGTACAAGGTAAAAGTAGTAGTAGTAATTTGGGCCAATTTGACCCAAAGATGTTACAGTGTTCTATTTCGAAATATAGCACAAGGACTAACAAATTTTTGGCGTTGACTTTATGTTTTTTTGAGTGTTCCACTGTTTTGTTGTTGCATACTGCATCTGCATTACAATCGGATCGACCTTACTTAAAACCTCGGATTTTCTGGAAATGTGGAAACTGAAACTTAACCCGGTTTCTAGTACGAAGAGCGAAGAGAGTAAGCCCACGTGAGAGAACACTTACAATGCAGCTGCTTCAAGAGTTTGATGTATTGCAACAAATGCATAAATCAATACATGTATACAATTTTCCCCACGTTGTATAAATTGCTCCCACTGTGTGGGGATGGAGAAAACATCTCCACTAGCATACATTTCATTTGGTTTCATTTGTATTTTATGTGCTACGTTTCATCGAAGTGAAATGGACAACAACGCTGAATGCTTTTGATCTGACATACATGATGGAAGACAGACAGGAAAATGCGGCAACATTTGTCATTTTCAGCCAATGCTGTTCTATTCAGTACCCCCATTCTAATCATACGACTCGCCATCTATCTGGCTGTTGGTCTTTAAAGGAAAAATATGGATGGTAAACAAATCGACATTAAATTTCAGCCTAATTCTAAGGATCTCTCCGGATATCTGTGTGGGTTTGCGTTTGTGTGTGAATATTGTATTTGTTATTTTCCTTAAGGGTATTATGTCAAATTATTTCAATATTTATTGCAGGAACCCAAAATCGACAGCATAATTATTGAAGTGGAAATCTAAACAAAAGTGCAAATACACACACTCACCAATACATAAACATACAGTGCTGCGACGGCACAGAGTGCCATGGTTCCCATGGCCCCAACAGCGACCGGCTGTAGCTGCCATCCTGCTGTTTACTTCCTTCGGGGCAACATTTGTTTAAGCAAAAGCAAACAAGTGCACTTAAACAAAAGCCCCGACCCAGTCAATAGCAACAACAACAACAACCACAACGTGAACGACGAGGACCAGTAAAAACCAACAAATCGCCCATCCGTCCGTAATACATTTGTTGCTCAAATAAAATTGTAATTAATTGGAAATTCGTTTGAGATATCAACACCGAAGTATTTGACGTTGTCGTTGTTGTTATAGCTGTTGGCCCAGTCGCTGTTGCCAAAGTTAAGCCCTCTACGTCTGAATGGAGCCAATGCTCCACAACTAAAGCCAATTGTAAAAAAATTACAGTGAATTTTTTGTTTCTAAAATGATGCCATCGCCAATCGCACTGGTATGCATATTTTTCGTATACAATTCCGATTTCTGTTTCGATTCAGTGAAATGGTGATGCGATGTTCATATGTGATTTTTCACTGGGAATGTGATGATGCAGTGTGTTGTGGTCACAAATTCCAGTTCGTATGTGTGTGTGTGGATGTTTTACCTAAGGGTGCCCATGTTTGTTTGCCACACATTCAAAAATGTGGATATGGTGGAAAATACCAAAATTCAAATATTAATACAATTTGACAAAAATGCAGACATATGAACAAACTGTACTCGTACTCGTATCAGTGAATGCATACATCTGCATATTTTTATCAGCATTTCTATTCGGTTGTAGTCGTGATTGTATTGAGGCTTATGCACTTCATGACAACGGAACAAAGTTGCCGGATTTGCTTAGCTATAGTTTTTTGGGCATAATTGTGATCTCATGGAGGTATTTTGAAATTAAACATACTTTATTGAGATATTATTGCCCTTGGATGCGTTGGTAGCTCCGCAACCTGCAGATGACACAGATCGATTGTATTGATATTCTGCTTCAATAATCCAGAAAACATCCACCCGAGATTCGGTCTTCTCTAGCTAAGCTTTTAATTTGATTTATAGAGTCTCTAATACCACAAATTTATAGATCATATTCCACTCGGAATTTCAGTCTTCCCTCGCTAAAATTATTATTTATTGGAGTTTTGAGATTTTAAGGGATTTTGGGGTTAAAATGGAAAGGCGATATAAATTGTACCAACTAAATGACCTCACCTAGAGTCATGCACATCGCAATAAACATTCCTCTAACTGCGTAGACACGAAAATTAATATATTTTTCCAAATTCGTACTTTCAAGGGATACAATGGGAACAGAGGGATCAAAATGGTACCAAGTAAACGGCTACAGGTAGAATGATGAAATTCGGTGTGTACATCCCTCTGCTCCCAGTGCTCCTTGTTGTCTCACAAGCGATTCACTGATCCAATGGTGTCGTCGATTTTAATGAACGGTGTAGATATTGAGCAATCAGATGCTCTCGATGTTCTCGGCATGAAAATACAACGTGATGTTCGCTGGAAAAAACATGTATTTGATGTGTCGAAAGATGCCTTCAAATGTTTAGGCTTTTTAAAAAGATGTAAGAAATATTTCACACCCTCTGATCTTCTCAATATCTACACTACCTACATCAGACCAAAGATGGAATACAACTCCCATATATGGTCGGGTGCTCCAGCTTCATCACTGGAGCTACTTGACCGTGTCCAGAGGAGGGCGATGGTGTTGATAGGTGATGGTAGGATATCCAATTCTATTGTCTCCCTTGAACACCGTCGTAATGTTGGTTGTGTGTCATTGTTCTATCGATACTTCCATGGTGTTTGTTCTTCGGAAATTCGTGATCTCATACCGCCCGTGAGAACGTTCGGTAGAGATACGCGACTCTCCAGGAACGCTCACCCATTTGTTGTCGATTGGACAACCGGCCGCACTACACATTACAGAATAAATTCGTTCTTCGCCCGTACTATTCGTATGTGGAATCGACTTCCGGCAAATATCTTTCCCTCCAATTACGACATTCAGAGATTCAAAACAGATGTCAACAGACACTACTCCCTCTTTCCTCCTTCCCATACCTGATCTTCCTTCCACCAACACAATGCACTGCATTTATAGGGGACATCCCCTGAGTGTTGGTTCAGTGAAAAAAAGTGCGTAGACAAGTAAAATAAGAAGATTTTAGAAAGTCATACTTTTATGTGGGTAAAATGGGACATTGGCCGCAGCTAGAATCATGGAATTCGTTGTATACATTCATCTGACTGCACAGACACGCCAAATAAAAAGAGTTTTCCAAATTCTTACTTTTACGACAAAAATTGGTTGAATCATGAAGTTAGGTTATTTTGTACTGTGTACATGAGAGATAATGGATTTTCAAAGTTTGTACTTTTGGAATTAAAATAGGATGGAAATACAACCAACTGTTGCATCTATACCAATGGCATTTCAGCTTTTTTTGATGATTGCTTTCTTAGTTTTGCTTTTTGAATTGACTTGAAGTATTATTTCGATATATATATCTAGTACAAACTTATTGGTAGCCTTCTCTTATGAGCGTGCTTTAAAATAATTAAAATTGTATATTTATTAATAAAATTATTTTTTAATATTTTTATTTGTTTTGGTTTAGCTATATTTAAAAAAATAATATTTTCGTGTAATGTTAGTGCACATCCACATCGACAGCCTCTATGGAATACAATCCATGGTGGATGCCGTTTTTAATTGTTTTTATTTATTTTTCATTTTTTGCAAAATCAAATAAAATTCCAGTGAAAAATCTTCAAAATGATAAGTTTTCAGTAGTTTATTAACACAAGGTTTTAAAAACAATAAAAATCACTGTTAAATTGATCATAAATTGTGAACGATGCAGCATTCCTATAAGCATCAAACAGATATGGAAAATTTGCCATCCCACTGGTGCTTAAGACACGGGGTTACAAACACCCATGTGACAGAAGCAACAAAATATTTCACGAATTATTACCAATTTAATATTTTATTTTTTTTGCTAATAGCCTCTAACTCCTGCAGTAACTATATATTGCAGCAATTATCGTGAGATCTCGGCCTGCAACTCCATTACCCCTGACTCCTTTGACAAACCAATTTGGTAGAAATTATTATTGTATTTTTTAGATATAATTTCTTTGACCAAAAGTGGATAGTTGTTATTACCAATATAATATTTTATTTTTTGCTAATAGTCTCTAACTCCTGCAGTAACTATATATTGGCAGTAATTATCATGAAATCTCGGCCTGCCATTCCATTACCTCATTTGACAAACCAATTTGGTAGAATTAAGGTCCATAAATTGCTTTAAAATAAAAAATAGAAAATTTATTTTGTATTTATACCCTACACCACAGGGTATAATGTCTTTGTGAATTTGTTTGTAACACCCAAAAGGAAACGAGATGGACCCATCGTTTATTATACCGATCGACTTCGACCTACTTTTTGAGTCGATTTAGCGATGTCCGTCCGTCCGTCAGTCTGTCCATCTATTCTTGTAATCAAAATCCTGGTCGCAATTGTGGTCGAACTAAATGAAAGTGTGCACAACGAAGTTTTATGGGATAAGGACGAACGCTATTTCATTTGAAGCAAATCGGTTCAGATTTAGATATAGCTCCCATACAATTTTTTCTCCCGATTTTACTTTTTCCGCTCTAGAAACCTCATATTTCAACAGATTTTCTTCAAATTTAGCAAAACGTCATATATTTTAACTAGAAATAGCGCTGCTAAAAATAGGCCAGATCGGTTTAGATTTATATATAGCTCCAATACAAATGTCTGCTATGATTTGACTCTCTCACCTCTAGAAACCACATATTTTAACAGATTTTCAAATGTAACGACCTTTTTATACCCTATACCACGGGGTATATTGACTAGGTGTAGGGTATCATATAGTCGGCCCAGCCCGACTTAAACCTTCCTTACTTGTTTTAGATCGCATTTTTTGGACCAAAAGTGGATATTTCGGTAGATAATGGTATACAAAAAACAAATTTGATAGTTTGGCAAAAAAAAAAAAAAAAAAAAAAAACAAGTAAAGAACGGCTAAAGTCGGGCGGAGCCGACTCTATAATACACTCAACAATCTATCCTATTACAATTCAATTCGGTATATAAAGTGAAATCGGGATGTATGTGTTTAACAAAAATGATAAATCGGAAAGGATATCTGTATGGGGGTATATGGAAACATGGAACGATGTGACCCACGTGTATGTTTATATGTGAAATATAATATGTAAAGTTTGGCCAAAATCGGTTAAACATTTGGGAGAAACATTTGTATATATATAAATAAATGTATATCTAAATCTGAACCGATTTAATCCACTTTCACCATAGGTGTTTCTAGTAAGATTATAAGGTGTTAAGCCAAATTTGAAGAAAATCGGGTACAATATGTGGTTTCCAGAGCGGAAAATGTCACATCGGTAGCGACATTTGTATGGGGCTATATCTAAATCTGAACCGATTTGCCTCAGATTAAATAGCGTTCGTCCTTGATCCACAAAACTCACTTGTGCCAATTTTTGTAAAGATCGGACTATAATTGCGACCTGTAATTTGATTGCAACAATAGATGGACAGACAGACGAACAGACAGACAGACGGGCATTGCTAAATCGACTCAGAAAGTGATTCTAAGCCGATCTGTATAATAAACGATGGGTCTAACTCGTTTCCTTTTAGGTCTTACAAACAAATGCACAAAGACATAATACTCTCGTGGAGTGTATAAAAATAGATATATGATTTTCACGCCATCTAACCAACGGATCCGGCTGATTTTTTGCATGGGGCATCTACCAAAAAAAATCCACCAAAGAAATTAAATTCGAATAATTGAAACTTGAAGTTGTTCTCTTTTATTTTTATTAAATGTTGAAGTGTTGTAACGAAAAGTACTACTTTAATTTAATACACGTGGAAATATTTGTAGCGTCCGTTTTGTCGCGTATTACATAATCTAAGATCTAATTCTCTTATTTCATAAATTTACGAACAAAATATATCCTCCGACCTTCAGCTACATGTATATATCAAAAAACAAAATTCTCCAAAAATCGCTGGACTTTGAATATTTCTATAAGAGCTTCAATAATACTTCTGTTTTGTAGCGTCCGTTTCAATGTATTATTGTTTATAATTTTGTACTAATTTTTGTAAAGAAATGGTGATCGACCTTGTTCTTGTTTTTGTATAGTTTAAGGCGTGCGTTTGTCGCGTCCGGGCCACTGGGACCACCGTCGCTTCTAAAATATATAATTTCCAGTGCCTGGACGAGAGCAAAGATGAACTAAAGCAGTGCGACAACTGGGAAAGGAACATTCTGCTCAACGCCATCTACAAGACCATCTAGAAATGAACAGACTGGATTTCTCCACCGACGGTTTAACTCTCTGGCGACGGTTTAACTCTCTGGTGTGTCATCATAGATAATGCCCGCTAAATTAATTACATTACACGGACGAAAACACGCAAGAAATTAATATAAAACAAAACTGTACCAAATTTGAAACACATTGTACAAATTTGGCAAACATGGCTAAATCGATACAAAAAGTCCATCGGAGAGATTACAAAGAAATACTCAAAGACATACGACATTATGGATGGTATACAAATCAATATGGTAGTTTCGTATCTCGATATCTCATGTTACACCCAGAAAACCTGGTGGCGTATAAGTGTTGGAAATTATTATTGCACGTAATAATAATACGCCCACCCCCAGCGAATGTAACGAATTCACAGGCGAATTGTATTTAATCAATAACGGTTGTCTGGGGAAAGCTTGTGGTATCAGTTCCAGGAATTCGATACAATACAACTCTTGAATCAGTTCTTCGAAAGGTCAACATAGGATTCGTATTTCACGGCGGCTGGCGCAGTGCGGCAACAAACAAACACGTGGCAACATCTTTAATTAATCCCCTTCGGCGAAATTCTATTGGAAAAGCACACAAATACACACAGATAGACCTACAACCACATTTATTATTTGCAAATAAATGAATATTTACCAATTTAAGCAATTTCTGGCTTTCTGATGCATAGATTTGATCAAAATGTTGCTGCACTGCTTCTGTGGGTGTGTGTTTATTTTATTATTCATATTGAACAAATAAATGACTTTATAGTTTGCTTAAGAACATATTTTTTGTTTATTGGATTTTGCTTTATTTACATTTAATACGTATAGGTAAATACATTAATATATCAAGCTGGAGATTTAAAAAAATTGTACATTTTGTAGAAAGTTGTGGAAAAATATGACATTTGCAATATACACTGATTACACAAAGTTTTAGCACAGCAAACACTTCTCTTCTATACCTGGCTGATTTAAAATATATAATTATTAAATTATCTTGCGGCAAAGCATTAAGCTGCTACACAATTCTCTGCATTTTTTTCACTTCTTGGAATTCAAGTGAATTTGGTGGTGGCTCGTATGCTGCACATTGGGGAATTTCAATACTCGAAAAATTGTCCAAGCAAATAAACTAAACGCCAGCGAAAGTAATGTAGATGCGTTAAACCACACCATATCAGTGGCTTATTGACCAATTACAATAAATAATTTGATTGGCTGACACACCGCATATCTTCAGTCAACATTCTACTCAACTATCGGCACACATATCGAGCTCGCCGTTCAAGGTAAGTTTTCGCATTATAGAAGTAAGGACCAGCTATTCACTGGCCCATATACTATATCAAACATGTATCAAAGCGCCGTAAATCTCTTGTCGGTTTTCTTCACTCAATTGATCCAACCTCATCAACGAATAGAATATTGCCTATACCAAAGGAGAATTACAACATAAAGACTATGAAACGAAAAAAAAATTCGTCATCTTCTCATTTTTATTTGATGGCTTCGTTTATCGTCAAATTTACCGTACTAGCGGTTTGGGTGTCAATGAATCGTACTTCTTTGAATATGTTGCTGGCCAAATAGTGCCTGTAACAGCTGCTCTATATTGTGACCTTGATTCTGTATTCAAAATGGGACTAAGAAAAGTGTTGTTCAATAAAAAATGGCCGAAACAAAATCAAACAAGGCATTAATGTTATATGCCCTCCACCAAAAAATATAATAATAATAAAATAAAAAAATTGCTTAAATGCTTAAAATATTAGGGGGTATTTTCAGTCCTTGTTAGGAAAAAATTTCCCACCAGTACCAATTTTGCCCACTGTCAACCCGCCAATATACAACCATTAGACACATATGCATGCTTTCATCAGACAGACGGACTTTGCCAGATCGTCTTAGAATTTTACAACGACCAAGAATGTATGCAGTTTACGGGTTCTTCGGTGAATATTTCTGGTGTTACAAGCAGAACGAAACAAATAGTACATACAATATACAACCATCGTTAGGTGGAAGGTATACAAATATGCCATATTATATATTAAAAATAACCTCAAATATTGGGTCTATATTTGTATACCCTCCAGCTCCAGGATGCGGTATAGTAAGTTCGTCATTCCATTTTTAACATCTTGAAATATCGAGCTGGGACCCTATATAGTATGTATATATATTCTTGATCGTAATAAAATTCTTAGATGATCTAGCCATGTCCGTCCGTCCGTCTGCCTGTCTGTTTAAAACACAGTAACATTTAAACGAAATTAGCTAGGAAGTCCGAATTTGACTTAAATGTGTCGTCTAGTTGTAGGTCGATTGGGATTGAAGGTGGACAAAATCAGTCCACAGGGAAAAAAATTACCCTCAGAAGAACTGAAAAGACCCCCAATTATCCTTAATATTTAGAGTATTTAAACTTGTTCTTTTGAATATGAATGCTTATATTTACTTCATATTTCGAATGTGTATTCCCTTGATAACATAAACGTTCTCCATAAAGTGACAAAGGGCAAGAAGCGATAAAAATAGTACCTATCAAACGAAAACACTAGACACGAAATTCAATGTGTACATATTCCTCTAATTGAGTAGATACAACTGGAATAATGAAATTCGGTTAAATGAAATTCGTCTGATTGTTTAGACACGAAAATTAAAAAGGTTTTTCAAAATTCGTACAGAAAGATGTAAGCACAATATTTTTGCAATCGATACGTAATGGTTAGTACTTGTGGCAATAATTTCGAAATTTAAGATGACCAAGGTGACATGTTTTGCAGGGTTCCCTTGCCCCTTTCCCACTACATATTGAAAATCATTTGGCAAACACCTCTACTTCAGCCATATGAATTTTCATCAAGATTTGTTTCTCCGTTCAAAAGTTACAGAAAAATATCTCTAAAACATACAATAATTTTTCTAATAAAGTAGATTTTAAGTAATCTCATTATTTATTTTATTTAAAATGTATACTTTTGTAAAGACGAAAAATTATAAGATTTTTTCAAATTCGTACTTTCAAGTGATACAATGGGAACAGGCATAAAAATGGTACCAGGCTACAGCTAGAATGATGAAATTTGGTTTGTAAATCCCTCTAATTGTGTAGACGCGTAAAATAAAGAGATTTTCGAAAGTCGTACTTTAAAGGGAGTAAATTTCACTATATTCATCAAATTTAAAAATTTCCTGTGATAGCGATATTGTACCAACCAAATGGCCGTAGCTAGAGTTATGGAATTCGGTGTAAACATTCATCTGACGGCATAAGCTTGCAAAATTAAAATGATTTTTCCACATTAGTATTTTTTACTATTACGGAAAATATAGGTAGAATCATGAAGTTAGGTTAGCTTGCACTGTGTAGTGCAACCAAACGGCTATAGCCGAAAATGTTTCCACTATCCCTCAATATTTAGGGTATTCAAACTGTTTTGAAGATTGCTGCATTACATTTAGGGTCCGCCATCTAACGTGTTTTTGTTTTTCAACTATTCAACCGTTGGACTATTATTTGTGGGGTGCCTTCAGCAGCCATTTGAATGGAATTATTTTCCATTATTAACCAGAAGGATGGTACTTTCGAATGAAAAAAGAAATTTGAGAAAATATTCAGTATTTTTTTATAGCATTTTCAAAAAAAAAGTTATTTGTTGAAATATGTGGTTTCTAGAGCGGAAAAAGTGAATCATAGGAGACATTGGTATGGGGTCCGCTATCTAACGATTTTTTTTCAACTATTCAACAGTTGGACTATTATTTGTGGGGAGCCCGAGGCAGCCATTTGAATGAAATTATTTTCCATTATTAGCCGGAAGTATTGTACTTTCAAATAAAAAAGGAAATTTGAGAAAATATTCAGTAGTTTTTTTATAGCATTTTCAAAAAAAAAAAATGTTATTTGGCGGACGCTTATTTATATCTAAAATTACTTTTTCAATGTTTTCATTTGTTTTTATTTGGGCAAAAAATGTCATAATGCCC
Source organism: Polietes domitor (assembly GCA_947397865.1). NCBI lineage: Eukaryota > Metazoa > Arthropoda > Insecta > Diptera > Muscidae > Polietes > Polietes domitor. The sequence goes on from OX377618.1 coordinate 50,994,269, forward strand.
AATCAAAATGTCAGAAAGCTCAAATAATTTATTTGGACATTATGACGTAAAGTTTGGGCTTTATGACATTTTCGTAAAATGAATAAATATTTTCTCGTATGTTGTATTGTAAAGGATTCTTGCATTGTCGGCATTCGGCCGGGATTAACAATTTTCTTTTATGGAGTATGTTCAAAAGCGTCTACGCAAAGTAAAAGTTTTGAGATTAAAAATTTTCTCCTTTGGGGTATATTCAAAGCCGGTTACGCATTGTAAAGGTTTCTTACGTTGCCTGCCTTCAGCTGGGATTTAAGACTTTTTTCTATGGGGTATATCCAAATCCGCTTACATTGTGAAGCTTTCCTGCGTTTACGGCCTTCGGCTGGAATTAAAGATTTTCTCCTATGGGGTATGCCGGCTACGCAAAGTAAAAGTTTACTGCGTTGCCGACCTTCGGACGGGATTGGGTATGTCCAAAGACGCTGAAAACGTTTACTTTGCGCAGCCGGCTTTGAACATACTTCATAGGAGAAAGTCAATTCATAGCCGTTTTTGGACATATCCCATAGAGGAAAATCTATAAACCAGGCCGAAACGTAGAAAACCTTTACTTTGCGTACCCGGTTTTTGACATATCCCATAGGAGAGAATCTCTAAACTCGGCCGTAGGCCGTCTAGTGGGAATCTTGAGGGTTTTGGGCAATATGTCGCAAATTTGGGTTTTATGACAGTGATTATAGGTCTTTATAGCTTTGGGCGATAGTGATTTGGGTGTTGTTGCCTAGAAATAATGCTCAAACGCAACGACTAGGGTACCCAATTGTTCGTACTTTTGGATTATTCGATTAATCGCTTATTAGAAAATACAAAATTTCTAATTAACCGAATAAAGTCGGCAGCTCTTGATCGATTATCTGATTAATCGAATAAAATTTCCTGTAAATTATTTAAATTTTGATACGAATATATAACAAGTTTCATCGTTTTATTTGAAAAAACAATTGGATATAAGGCGACTCTTTTCCTTTTTCGAAAAAACTGTTGTCGGAGCATTATAAAGAAGAGCATGTAAATAAGCTTTTAAGATTTATCTAAACAAAAAAATCATCTTGTATGTCATTCGATTCTACTTTTCGTTTTTTTTTTGCTGGATTGTGTACTCTTTTCGTTCCGTTTGGACGTTTTCAACTCCTTTTGTGTAATGAGCTAGCAAACTCTGTAGTTTCCGCTTTTGTTGATGATTTGAACAAATATTTGATATCAAATATTCGATTAAAGGAAAACAATTTAATCGGTTGGATACCCTAGCAACGACATATTGCCCAAAAAATCAATAAATTTTACAACAACACAATCAATTCGTCGTTTTTGGCTTTATGACATTTTCAATTTGGGCGTTATGACCGTACGTTTGTTTATTTTTAATTAGAGGTGACTATTTAATATTGAGTATTTTCCTAACGAACATCATCCAAAAACCAAATATAAAATATCGTCCATATTTAACCTCGCAACACACACAGCCTATACTGTGGATTTGGGCATATCCCAGAGGAGAATATATTCAAGTCCAGCCGAATACCTCCATTACTATTTGTTACCGTTATTGGCCATACCCCAGAGAAGAAAATGTTTAAGTTCGACAGGAGGTCGCAAAACAGACAATATTTCTTCTATGTACGTAGCCGCAGAGAAGAAAATCGTTAATACCGGCAGAAGACCTTTAACGCATGGAAACTTTACTCTTCGTATTAGGTTTTGTATATATCCCACTGAAGAAAATCTTTAAACCCTGGAACTTTGCATAACATCATGTATGTACTCTTTTTTTTATTCAGTGTAACAACTTATATTCCTGAAAAACTGACAACAAAAATTTAATTGAAAAATGTTTTGAATTCTAAACAAAGTTTGCCATTTCTTGGAAAATAATCCATAAGTATTTAAAAATTTCACAAAAAGAAATGTTACAGCCATTATGACTCTAAGATAAGGTAGGAGGCTCGTTGTGGTTGCCCACACCTAAGAGTGTGACACAAAAAGAAACCAAAATCAGTTGTTACACAAGGTAGAGAGCATGATTTGAAACGAGGGTCACTTAAAGGCTAATGGAAATTATTATTTGACTCATATTCCTACTGTTTGCATCCATTGGAACAACCGAATTATATAAATCAATGTGAATTACTATTGAGCCAAGTGGCTTTTCACTCTAGATACCACATATTACAACAGATTTTCTTCAAAATTGGCAAAGCATCTTATATTCCAACTAGAAACACCTGTGGTAAAAATGGTTCAGATCGGTTCAGATTTATATATAGCTCCCATACAAATTTCGCTCCCGATTTGACTTTTTCCGCTCTAGAAGCAACATATTGTATCAGATTGTCTTCAGATTTGGCAAAACGTCTTATATTTGAACTAGAAACACCTGTGGTAAAAATGGGGCAGATCGGTTCAGATTTATATATAGCTCCCATACAAATTTCGCTCCCGATTTGACTTTTTCCGCTCTAGAAACCACATATTGTATCAGATTGTCTTCGGATTTGGCAAAACATCTTATCTTTCAACTAGAAACACCTGTGGTAAAAATGGGTCAGATCGGTTCAGATTTATATATAGCTCCCATACAAATTTCGCTCCCGATTTGACTTTTTTTGCTCTAGAAACCACATATTTTGACAGATCCCCTTCAAATTAGGCGAAATATATTATATTTGTCCTAGAAACACCTGTGGTAAAAATGGGTCAGATCGGTTCATTTTTATATATAGCTCCCATACAAATTTCGCTCCCGATTTGACTTTTTCCGCTCTAGAAACCACATATTGTATCAGATTGTCTTCAAATTTGGCAAAACACCTTATCTTTCAACTAGAAACACCTGTGGTAAAAATGGGTCAGATCGGTTCAGATTTATATATAGCTCCCATACAAATTTCGCTCCCGATTTGACTTTTTTGCTCTAGAAACCACATATTTTAACAGATCCCCTTCAAATTAGGCGAAATATATCATATTTGTCCTAGAAACACCTGTGGTAAAAATGGGTCAGATCGGTTCAGATTTATATATAGCTCCCATACAAATTTCGCTCCCGATTTGACTTTTTCCGCTCTAGAAACCACATATTGTATCAGATTGTCTTCAAATTTGGCAAAACACCTTATCTTTCAACTAGAAACACCTGTGGTAAAAATGGGTCAGATCGGTTCAGATTTATATATAGCTCCCATACAAATTTCGCTCCCGATTTTATTTTTTCCGCTCTAGAAAGCACATAATTTGGCAAAACATCCTATATTTCAACTAGAAACACCTGTGGTAAAAATGGAGCAGATCGGTTCAGATTTATATATAGCTCCCATACAAATTTCGCTCCCGATTTGACTTTTTCCGCTCTAGAAACCACATATTGTAACAGATTGTCTTCAGATTTGGTAAAACATCTTATATTTCCACTAGAAACACCCATGGTGAATATAGGTCAGATCGGTTCAGATTTATATATAGCGCCCATACAAATTTCGCTCCCGATTTGACTTAGTCCACTCTAGAAACCACATATTGTATCAGATTGTCTTCAGATTTGGCAAAACATCTTATATATAAACTAGGAACATCTATCGTGAATATAGGTCAAATCGGTTCAGATTTAGATATAGCCCCCATACAAATGTCGCTCCCGATTTGACTTTTTCCGCTTTAAATGCCTCATATAGCACTCGATTTTCTTTAAATTTGGGACAACATCTTATAATATAACTAGAAACACCTATGCAGAAATTGGGTAAGATCGGTTCAGATTTAGATATAGCCCCCATACAAATGACGCTCCCGATTTGACATTTTCCGCTCTAGAAACCAAATATTGTACTCGATTTTCTTTAAATTTGGCACAACATCTTATAATCTAACGAGGAACACATGTGGCTAGAGAGGGCTAGATCGGTTCAGATTTAGATATAGCCCCCATACAAATGTCGCTCCCGATTTGACTTTTGCCGCTTTAAAAGCCACATATTGTGCTCGATTTTCTTATAGTCTTATAGTCTAACTAGATACACCTGTGTCTAAAGCGGGCTAGATCGGTCCAGATTTAGATATAGCCCAAATAAAAATGTCGCTCCCGATTTGACTTTTGCGCTATAGAAACCACATATTGTACCCGATTTTCTTTAAAATTGGCACAACATCTTATAGTCCAACTAAACAAAACTATGGTGAAAGTGGGTAAGAACGGTTCAGATTTATAGTCCAAATACAAATGTTGCCCCCAAATGTTTAACAGATTTTGGCCAAACTATACACTTTATATTTCACCTATTTCGTTCCAGGTTTCAATATATCCTCATACAGATGTCCTTTCCGATTTAACATTTTTTGTCAAACACATATATTTACAGGATACAAAAAACCTTCCCGTTTTCACTTTTTCACCGAATTGAATTGTATTCGGATAGAAAGTGGAGTGTGTCATAGAGTCGGCCCCGCCCGACTTTAGCCTTTCCTTACTTGTTTTCATATGAAAAGCGATAAGCTATTTTCATATCATAAAGAATTTGAGCAGAGAGGGAGGGGTATTTTTTTAAGACATTTATTAGTGAGAATACCATCAGGATTTTAAAACATAAAATAATAACGTTTATGGATTTTATGATGGACCGGAAATTGCTTTAATTCCACAATTTTAATTGAAGTGGAATATTGTCCTGGCTCAAGTCCTATGCAATATGTTATTATGTATATGTTAGTTAACACTTATTTGCAATCAAAATAATTAACAATTTTGACAACTGACATTACACACATACACTCCACGAGAGTATTATGTCTTTGTGCAATTGTTTGTAACACCCAAAAGGAAACGAGTTAGACCCATCGTTTATTATACAGATTGGCTTAGAATCACTTTCTGTGTCGATTTAGCAATGTTCGTCTCTCCGTCTGTCTGTCATTCTGTCTGCCTGTCCATCTATTGTTGTAATCAAATTACAGGTCGCAATTATAGTCCGATCTTAACAAAAATTGGCACAAGTACGTTTTGTGGATCAAGTACGAACGCTATTTAATTTGAAGCAAATCTGTTCAGATTTGGATATAGCCCCCATACAAATGTCGCTCCCGATTTGTCTTTTTTGCTCTAGAAACAACATATTAAACTCGATTTGCTTCAAATTTGGCACATTACCCTATAATTAAAGTGGAAATAGCTATGGTGAAAATCGGTCAGATCGATTCAGATTTAGATATAGTCCCCATACAAGTGGCGCTCCCGATTTGACTTTTTCCGCTTTAAAAACTACATATTGTAAACGATTTTCTTTAAATTTGGCACAACATCTTATAATTCAACTAAAAACACCCATAGTGAATGTTTTTTTATATATATACATTTTTATATATATACAAATGTCGCTCCCAAATGTTTAACCGATTTTGGCCAAACTTTACATATTATAATTCATCTATAAACATACATAGTGATTGCGGGTCACATTGTTCCATGTTTCACTATACCCCCATGCAGATGTCCTTTCCGATTTAAAAGTTTTTGTCAAACTCATACATTTACAGGATACAAAAATCCTTCCCAATTTCACTTTTTTACAGAATTGAATTATAATAGGATAGCAAGTGGAGTGTATCATATAGTCGGCCCCGTCCGACTTTAGCCTTTCCTTACTTGTTTAAACATAGCTAAAACAAAATAAATAAAAATTTTGAAAAAAATATTCTATACATAGGTATACAATTTTTATTATTTCAATGCTACAAATACGTAGCCTATTATATATATATATAGGGTCCGCCAAATAACTTTTTTTTTTGAAAATGCTATAAAAAAACTACTGCATATTTTCTCAAATTTCTTTTTTTATTTGAAAGTACAATCCTTCCGGTTAATAATGGAAAATAATTTCATTCAAATGGCTGCTGAGGGCACCCCACAAATAATAGTCCAACGGTTGAATAGTTGAAAAAAAAAAGTTAGATGGCGGACCCTATATATATATAATACTTCAAGTCATACTATTAATATCATACTATTCAAGTCATACTGTTAATATTGGTAGATAGAGCTGGAGCAATTTGGTTGGTACCATTTTTATCCCCTTTTTCAAATTTTACCCCTTTAAAAGTATGAGTTTCTAAAATTTCCTTAATTGTAGTGTCTACACAGTCAAAGGAATGTATACTCCGAAGGTCATTTGGTTGGTACAATTTGTACCCCCTTTTTCCATTTTAAGCTCTAAAAGAGAGAATTTCGAAAAATTCCTTTATTTTACGTGTCTGTGGAATCAGAGGAAATGTATACACCGAATTTCATTATTTTAGATGCAGCCATATGGTTGGTACCATTTTTATTCCTCTATTCCCATTTTACCCCTTAAAAGTACGAATTTGGAAAAAATACTTTTCTAATATGTATCTACTCGATTAGAGAAATGTACACACTTAATTTCGTGATTCTAGCTGCTGTCGTTTGATATCTGATAAAGAACACATCAGAGAAATGCCTTTGGGTTTCATGGAAAAAATAAGTATTTTTATAGTTTAGTTGTAAAAATGTTCACAGGGCCTGCTTTCATCCTACTTTGTACGTAAGCGTTTTCTCAAATTTGGTAGACAATATATTTTAAGTACTAATATAGAAGACAGTGCACAAGGTAGGTATTAAAACTGTGTGATAAAAAAGTGTGTGTGAATTTCTAGTTGTGTAAAAATTTCAAATGTTTAAAGTAGCCTCGTGCCAGTTGCCGTAAATTTAAAAATATGAAGTTATATAGGCTATTAAAATTACGGGACGGTTTGAGAGAGTAAAGCCAGACATAGAATTAAAGCTTGATGTGTTGCGAACTTATTAATAAATAACTGGTTTTGCACAAGTTTGCCCCTCGGTGAAAATATCACTCTTTTCAGATACACTCAGTATACAAAATGTCGAACTATTGTCCTATTATGTCCTTTGTAAAATTGGATCTAACAATTTTCAGAAAGAAAATATAGCACAGTTTAAAGAAAATAATAAGACATTTTTTCGGTCGTTATCTTTAAAATGGAAAAAAGGATGCTAACGGACATTGGTTGAAATTTACTGAGACTTTTAAAAGACCTCGGGTACAATTTTGTCACAAATCTGGCCGCGGTAAGAGAAGAGAAGTATATAAGTATCACAACATAATTACAATGATATCGATATATGCAGCAGCAGTATTTAAAGAAACCATACAAAGAAACCAATACAAGGCCATCGAAGAAGTCTGCATTTTTCCAAAATGATCCAATGTCAGTGAAATTATTACCAGATGAAGATCTAACGTATTTTTAAATAGTGGATTTATTATTGATTATTGTAATAATATCTTTGGTTACATATGACATCACATTACACAAAGTGCTTATCCATTCTATATAGATTATGGAAAATTCGTCACTTCCTGTAGATTTTTTTTGAAAGATGCTGCAAAATCTCGTCATAAAGTATATAAGTCTGACTGATTACAGCACGCTCGGAAGTATAGCCATACAAATAATATACTAGATTTATCAGAGCCATGGGTACATCGGATCCACTGATTTCTTCGATATATTTAAATAAGTTAATACGACAAAGGAAGCGCTTTTTAGTTCGTCCAGAAGTAAAATAAAATAAATTTAAATAAATTTAAAATTTAGTTTGCGAACATGACAAATATAGTCCACAACATAAATCAGGACCTGCGAGAACGATGATGAAGACGACACTTACGTGATCAACAACAATATCCTTGACAAAATATATTTGGCAAATCAAATTGAATCATGTTTTAAAGCATTATACTTTAAACAATAAATAGAAAACTGTCTACTAAATGTACAGAATTTTGTAAATAATGGTTTAGGGATCAAAATAATACAGCTGTCCCAAATGTTTTTTTTTTTTTAGTTTGTATTTCAAGAATAGCGTTCGGCAAGAATAATATCTACTTTTTTGTACTTACATTGTTCAGTTAAATTAATTGTTTGAGGCTTAAGACTTTTGGTTTAAGATTATTTGAAATTCAAAAATTCCATTTGAAATTCAAAAAATATCAATTGAAATTCAAAAATTCCATTTGAAATTCAAAAAATATCAATTGAAATTCAAAAAATATCATTTGAAATTCAAAAGTCGTCATATGAAATTCAAAACTCATTTTGAATTTCATTTGTAATTCAAAACCCGTCATTTGTAATTCAAAAGACACAATTTGAAATTCAAAAGTTTTCATTTGAAATTCAAAAATTATTCTATTTGAAATTCAAAAGATTCCATTTGAAATTCAAAAAAGTAAACAAACTTATTTAAGAAAAATATACATTAGGTGGGGTAGCATTTATTTTTTCTGCAAATTTGGATATTCTGCAGTTTTGGAAACAAATTTAATAAAATGATAAGCAACTAATAATTATAATGATGTAAAATATCGGTAATTTCATATATAGTTTATAACCCTCACCAGCTCAGGGAGCATCTGCATATAATTTATAATGACATGCATTTTACTTAGGGTTGGATTATTTGTGCGGGAGGTACAACAAATCATAACTATTTTACAGGCATAAAGTGATTATAAAACCATTTCCAATATTAAATTGTTACTGATCAGTTTTATTTTAACCAAAGCTTATGCCAATTTCTGTGAGAGGTCTTGCAATATCGCTCATATTGCAGGTGTATATAACGTCTATGAAAACATTGCAAATATAACACGATCCTGAAAATTGTGTCATGATCCCATGTAAAATGTGTATTCTAGAGCAGTAATAGTGTAAATTATAAGGATATTTTTATGGAGGCTATATCTAAATCTGAACTGATTTACCTTCGAAGAAAATTGGAATTTTATTTCAATGGAAAATATCCATTGGATCATTTCGTATTGATTTTATGAATCACTTTGCCTCAGAGCACACAAGAAATAGATTTGTACGCTTCGGACACAATTGTTTTTAATTTTCTGTGGCATAGCGTAGTTAATATTCACCCGTCGCTCTTAAATTTCTGGCGTTATTAATGTTATCAGCGAAAATTCCTGGGCTTTTTATTCAGACAACCCTCGTATTTGCGGCCTGTGTCCATTCCATGACATTCTATAAAATAAACAAACATTTCGTTTGACATTTTGAAAAGCTATCAATGAAGTTTGAACAGTACAAACAACCTATTGCTCCCATAAAAATACTTTCTTCGTTCTGGGACATTTTTTCCGATTTTATCATAAGAAACATTTCGAAATTCTCAGTTTTTATTTTTTATTCTTTAGGAGAGGAATAAAAATCACTTGGCTTAAGTAAATATTGCCATAAAAGTGTATCTGTGTGTGTTGCTATAACATATTGGATATATGTTTGTAAGTATATATATATATGTGCATCATAAATGTATGTAGTGTATATGTAGCGATAAAAACCAGACGCCAGCATGACGGATTATGTACACCTAAACATTTACAAACATACATTCATATAATAAATACTAGTTCAATCACACGCAGACATACACGTGTAGCTATCTTTAGGTCCGCCAGCTAGACATGTTAGTCATGTCCAGTAAAAAAATGTCGATACATTTGTTATACAGCATTTCATCTTTTTTGATATTGTTGTTATTGTCATTTCTTTTTCTGTCGACTAGAAACCCTCTATTTGTGGCTGTCATGGTCTCACATCTCTCATGGCATTTGTAACACGAGAATCCTTTTAGCGACTTCGAGAGGTCGATGTTTCGTAGGACGATTGATTTAATTATGATATTTTTTCTAAATGTTCAGTCTCAGTTGTGCTTCGCAGTTACAGCTAAAAGTTTTGCGCTACACCAAGGAACAGTGGGTTTCCGTTATAGACCAATATTTACCAAAAAATATATATTTCATCGAATCAATATGAAAGTCCTTATGTTGGGCGATGCAAAATTACTCCATTCCGACTTCAGCTTTTTTGTAATTTTTGTTGTAACAATTTACTCAGGTTCGAGATCATTTGTTTTGCTTTCTTAGACAGAAAACAAAGTGTTTTTTAAAAGAAATGTGTGACATTTATTTGGTTCGGTTGCTAGCAGCGCAGACGATCGATAAGGGGAATAATGTTTTCAATACAATACCCTAGACCGCATTGTGGAATATGGTTAGTTTAATGCAAAATGTTGGTAACACTAAGAAATAATTGAGATAGACGAATAATTGAGGGACGAACGCTAATGAATATGGAGATAAACTGTCCACACTTTATATATTCTCCATAGAAATGCTGATATTTCAGCTAGGAACACCTTCACGAAATACATCATTGCCCATACAATTTAATTTCTTATCGCTTTGGAATGCACAAATTACAACTAGTAAAGTTACGATCTATTTGGCTAATGATGAACCAGTCTAAACTAAACGCTTACTTTAACAAGTAAGGAAAGGCTACAGTCGGGCGGGGCCGACTATATGATACACTTCACTTTCTATCCGAATACAATTCAATTCGGTAATAAAGTGAAAACGGGAAGGATTATTGTATCCTGTAAACGAATGTGTTTGACAAAAAATGTTAAATCGGAAAAGACATTTGTATGGGTGTATATTGAAACCTGGAACGAAATAGGTGAAATATAATATGTAGAGTTTGGCCAAAAGCGGTTAAACATTTGGGAGCAACATTTGTATTGGGGCTATATCTAAATCTGAACCGATCTTACCTGCTTTCACCATAGGTGTTTTTAGTTGAAGATTATAAGATGCTGTACCCAATTTAAATATGTGGTTCAATATGTGGTATCTAAAGCGGAAAAAGTCAAATCGGGAGAGACACTTGTATGGGGCTATATCTAAATCTGAACCGATCTAGTCCGCTTTAGCCACACGTGTATCTAGTTAGAATATAAGAAGTTGTGCCAAATTTAAAGAAATCGGGTACAATATGTGTTTTCTAGAGCGGCAAAAGGCAAATAGGAAGCAACATTTGTATTGGGGCTATATCTAAATCTGAACCGATCTTACCCACTTTCAGCATAGGTGTTTCTAATTAGATTATAAGATGTTGTGCCAAATTTAAAGAAAATCGGGTACAATATGTAGTATCTAAAGCGGAAAATGTAAAATCGGGAGTGACATTTGTATGACGGCTATATCTAAATCTGAACCGATATTACCCACTTTCGGCATAGCTATTTCTAGTTAGATTATAAGATGTTAAGACAAATTTAAAGAAAATCGGGCACAATATGTGGTTTCTAGAGCGCAAAAGGTCAAATCGGGAGCGACTTTTGTATGGGGACTATATCTAAATCTGAAACGATATGCCTCAAATTAAATATCGTTCGTCCTTGATCCCCAAAACTTACTTGTGTCAATTTTTGTTAAGATCGCACTATAATTGCGAGCTGTAATTTGATTACAACAATAAATGGACAGACGGACATTGCTAAATCGATTCAAAAAGTGATTCTAAGTCTATCGGTATAATTAATAATGGGTCTACCTCGCTTTCTTTTGGGTGTTACAAACAAATGCACAGAGACATAATACTCTCGCGGAGTGTATAAAAATCGACCTTAGGCTGGAGCACAAAAATATGCTGCGGTCTCCAACAGAAATAAAAATTGTATTTTTAATGATGACTAGTACAATATTTCGAAGCTTGGACATACCCTTTGTGAGCTAAACGCCCTTGAAAACACATCTAAATATCATGTTTTCCCAATGTACTATTTCAGGTTGCACTTATAGAACAAAGTTTTCCGGATTAGTTTTCGGATTAGAATACACTTTACAGAACATTAATTACGATTTTTTCTTGACTTAGGGCTAGTGCATAACATTGCTCGAATAATTGGACTGGCTTCTATTTTTTACGATTTTTTTTACAAAATCAACAAGCATTACAGTGAAAAATCATCAAAACTATAATTTTCTCATTAGTTCATAATCAGAAGGTATAAATACAATGAAAAATCTAAGAAGGAATAGTTTATGGAAAAATATTTTTGTTATCCCTTTTTGTCCCGCGCAACCCTTAAAAGTACAAAATGCACTTATATTGCGCTTCTATGTGGTGAGAGGAATTTACATACCAAATTTCACGACTATAGCTGCTATAATTTAGTTGGTACCATTTTTATCCCTTTTTGTCCCGCTCACCTTTTATAAGTACAAATTTCGAAAAATCCAATTTTACTGCGCTTACATATCAAGTTTCAAGATTCTAGCTGCAATACTTTAGTTGGTACCATATGTATCCCTTTTTGTCCCGCTAACCTCTTATAGGTACAAATTTCGAATGATCCAATTTACTGCGCTTACATATCAAAATTCAAGATTCTAGCTGCAATACTTTAGTTGGTACCATTTTTATTCCCTTAAAGTACAAATTTCGTAAAATGCCTATTTGTAGCTCGTCTGCATGCATTGCAACATAACACATTAAAATTGGTAAAGTATTTCAAGAGTTGAATTAACACACCTTTTTGAAAAAGTAGTATTTTTACACTGTTAAATTGGTCATAAATCGTGAAAAAATATTTTTTTTTTCAAAAATACGTATACAATATTTTTATGAGAAGAATACGTACACAAAATTTCAAAACAATCGTAGCTGTCGAAGTCAAAAGACACCTGACGAAACCTTTCAGAGGGTGGAAATCATGATGGTGGTAGTGTGCAGCAAAGTAATAAATCAAATCAAGTCAATAAATCAAATCAAGTATTGATTAAGGATCAAAATATAAGAAAGGAAAAAAAATAGAATTTCAAAATCGTTTAGTTATGAAAAGCTGTGGTATGATTTGCTATACTCCGATTTAATTTTATATTTTTTTTCCGAAATAAACGTTTTTTTCGATTTTAACGACCGCAACTAAACCACTATTTCTACATGAAAGATGCATTTATAGCCCTAATAATTACCATAATTACCTCGTGTGGGCTTATACAGGGTTTTCCAACAAGAGGAGTTATTTTGAATAACCCGTATTTCGGTGTCTGTCACTTTTGGAGCTTTTATTCTTTGACATTTGACAACTAGAAACTACGCCATTACTAAAAATGGAACGATACACACTTCAACAACGCATTGAAATTATTAAAATTCATTAATGAAAATGATCCGGAATTCCATCGAAAAATCATCTTGACTAATCAGGCCCATTTCCACCTCAGTGGCTACGTCAACAAGCAAAATTGTCTCATCTGGGGCTCGGAAAACCCAAGAGTTATTGTTGAAAATCCATCCTCATCGTGTGACTGTTTGGTGCGGTTTATGGTCCGGCATGGTCATTGGACCTTACTTTTTCGAAAATGAGGTTGGATCAACAGTACGGTGAATGGATTGCGCTATCGAAAGAGATTAATTATTTTGTATGGTCGGAGTTGGATGGTATTGATCTGGACAACGTTACTTTCAACAAGACGGCGCTACGTGCCACACAAGCCACGAAACCATTGCTCTTTTGCGGGAAAAGTTTCCGGACCGTGTTATCTCTCGAAGAGGTGATCACAATTGGCCACCGAGATCTTGTGATTTAACACCTTACGACTTCTTTCTATGGGGCCACGTGAAAGATAAGGTCTATGCCAACAACCCAGCGTCGATTCAAGACCTCAAAGATAGAATTCGTGAGGCTATCGAGGACATAGGGCAGCCACTTTGCGATTTGGTTATGGACAATTTCATGAAAAGGATATGGTCCTGTAAGCGTGGTCGTGGTGGTCATTTGACTGATGTTGTTTTTCATTATTAACGGCATACCTTACTCTTTATTATGAAATAAACATCCGATCATTTATCTCAAAAAATGGCATTTTTTCGTTGAATACCAAAATAACACCTCTTGTTGGAAAACCCTGTACTTCAGAACTAAAGTACCTGCGACCATAATTGTAATTTTAACCAGTAAGGAGAGGCTAAAGTCGGGCGGGGCCGACTCTATGATACACTCCACTTTCAATCCGAATACAATTCAATTCGGTGAAAAAGTAAAAACGGGAAGGTTTTTTGTATCCTGTAAATGTATGTGTTTGACCAAAAATTTTATATCGGAAAGGACATTTGTATGAGGATATATTGAAACCTGGAACGAAATAGGTGAAATATAAAATGTATAGTTTGGCCAAAATCGGTTAGACTTATGGGAGCAACATTTGAATTTGGGCTATATTTAAATCTGAACCGATCTTACCCAATTTCAGCATAGTTTTGTTTAGTTAGATTATAAGATGTTGTGCGAAATTTAAAGACAATCGAGCACAATATGCGGCTTTTAAAGCGGCAAAAGTCAAATCGGGAGCGACATTTATATGGGGGCTATATCTAAATCTGAACCGATTTTACCCAATTTCTGCATAGGTGTTTCTAGTAAGATTATAAGATGTTGTGCAAAATTTAAAGAAAATCGAGTACAATATGTGGTTTCTACAGCTCAAAATGTGAAATCGGGAACGACATTTGTATGGGGGCTATATCTAAATCTGAACCGATTTGACCTATTTTCACCATAGATGTTCTTAGTTTAAATATAAGATGTTTTGCCAAATCTGAAGACAATCTGATGCAATATGTGGTTTCTAGAGCGGAAAAAGTCAAATCGGGAGCGAAATTTGTATGGGAGCTATATATAAATCTGAACCGATCTGACCGATATTCACCATGGGTGTTTCTAGTGGAAATATAAGATGTTTTACCAAATCTGAAGACAATCTGATACATTATGTGGTTTCTAGAGCGGAAAAAGTCAAATCGGGAGCGAAATTTGTATGGGAGCTATATATAAATCTGAACCGATCTGCCCGATATTCACCATGGGAGTTTCTAGTGGGAATATAAGATGTTTTACCAAATCTAAAGACAATCTGATACAATATGTGGTTTCTAGAGCGGAAAAAGTCAAATCGGGAGCGAAATTTGTATGGGAGCTATATATAAATCTGAACCGATCTAACACAATTTTACCACAGGTGTTTCTAGTTACAATATAAGATGTTTTGCCAATTTTAAAGAAAATCTGTTGTAATATGTGGTATCTAGAGTGAAAAGAGTCAAATCGGCAGTGAAATTCGTATGGGGGCTATATCTAAATCTGAACCGATTTTCTTAAAATTAAATAGCGTTCGTCCTTATCCCGAAAAACATCGTTGTGCAAAGTTTCATTTGGTTATGTCTACAATTGCGACCTGTATCGTGATTACAAGAATAGATGGACGGACGGACAGACAGACAGACAGACAGACAGACAGACAGACAGACGGACATTGCTAAATCGATTCAAAAAGTGATTCTAAGTCGATCGGTATAATTAACAATGGGTCTATCTCGTTTGCTTTTGGGTGTTACAAACAAATGCACAAAGACATAATACTCTCGTGGAGTGTATAATAAAAAATAAATAGAAATACAATTCATTATGCAAATTATTTAGTTATGAAAAACTGTGATATGCTTTGCAATTCTCCGATATAATTTTATTTTTGTGATGAATTAATTTAGCTCGATAAATCGTCAGAAAAGGCTTTTTATACCCTACACCACAGGGTATAATGTATTTGTGCATTTGAAACGAGATAGACCCATCGTTTATTATACCGATCGACTTAGAATCACTTTTTGAGTCGATTTAGCTATATCCGTCCGTCCGTCTGTCCATCTATTCTTGTAATCAAAGTCCAGGTCGCAATTGTGGTTCGAACTAAATGAAACTTTGCACAACAATGTTTTATGGGATAAGGACGAACGCTATTTAATTTGAAGCAAATCGGTTCAGATTTAGATATAGCTCCCATACAAATTTTGCTCCCGATTTTACTTTTTCAGCTCTAGAAACCACATATTTCAACAGATTTTCTTCAAATTTAGCCAAACATCATATATTTTAACTAGAAATAGCTCTGGTAAAATAGGTTAGATCGGTTCAGATTTATATATAGCCCCAATACAAATTTCGCCACTGAATTAATTATTTCCGTTCTAGAAATTTCATATTTGAACAGATTTGCTTAAAATTTAGAAAACCTGCTCATATTTCAACTACAAACACCTATGGCGAAAGTGAGTCACATCGATTCAGATTTATATATAGCTCCCATATAAACGACTCAACCATTTTAATTCTTTCCGCCCTAGAAACCACATATTTCATGTGGGCGTGGCACCTCCCACACAAATTGGGGTTTTAGTCGTTTTTTATAAATTAGCATATTTGGAGTACTGTTGGAGCTAGAGCCTTGAATTTTTGTGAAAGTTCACTAATTGTTAGTCTGCACAGTTGTGCCAAAAATGGGCGGTATTGGAAAAGTGGGCATGGCACCTCCCATACGAAGTTAAAACCCAATTTTGAATATTGTCAGTTCTAGGACACCTAGAGTGCTGAAATTTTGTGTAGGTTCATTTAGCGTCAATGTGGGTAGTTGTGCTAAAAATGGGTGGTATTGGAAAAGTGGGCGTGGCACCTCCCATACGAAGTTAAAACCCAATTTTGAATATTGTCAGTTCTAGGACACCTAGAGTGCTGAAAATTTGTGTAGGTTCATTTAGCGTCAATGTGGGTAGTTGTGCCAAAAATGGGTGGTATTGGAAAAGTGGGCGTGGCACCTCCCATACGAAGTTAAAACCTATTATTGACTAATGTCAGTTCTATGGCACCTAGAGTGCTGAAATTTTGTGTAAGTCCATCTAGCATCAATGTGCGTAGTTGTACCAAAAATGGGCGGTATTGGAAAAGTGGGCGTGGCACCTCCCATACGAAGTTAAAACCCAATTTTGAATATTGTCAGATCTAGGACACCTAGAGTGTTGAAATTTTGTGTAGGTGCATCTATCGTCAATGTGGGTAGTTGTGTAAAAAATGGGCGGTATTGGAAAAGTGGGCGTGGCACCTCCCATACGAAGATAAAACCTATTATTGACTATTGTCAGTTTTATGGCACCTAGAGTGCTGAAATTTTGTGTAAGTCCATCTAGCATCAATGTGCGTAGTTGTACTAAAAATGGGCGGTATTGGAAAAGTGGGCGTGGCACCTCCCATACGAAGTTAAAACCCAATTTTGAATATTGTCAGTTCTAGGACACCTAGAGTGTTGAAATTTTGTATAGGTGCATCTAGCGTCAATGTGGGTAATTGTGCCAAAAATGGGCGGTATTGGAAAAGTGGGCGTGGCACCTCCCATACGAAGTTAAAACCTATTATTGACTATTGTCAGTTCTATGGCACCTAGAGTGTTGAAATGTTGCGTAGGTGCATCTAGCGTCAATGTGGGTAATTGTGCCAAAAATGGGCGGTATTGGAAAAGTGGGCGTGGCACCTCCCATACGAAGTTAAAACCCAATTTTGAATATTGTCAGTTCTAGGACACCTAGAGTGTTGAAATTTTGTGTAGGTTCATCTAGCGTCAATGTGGGTAATTGTGCTAAAAATGGGCGGTATTGGAGAAGTGGGCGTGGCACCTCCCATACGAAGTTAAAACGTATTATTGACTATTGTCGGTTCTATGGCACCTAGAGTGCTGAAATTTTGTGTAAGTCCATCTAGCATCAATGTGCGTAGTTGTACCAAAACTGGGCGGTATTGGAAAAGTGGGCGTGGAACCTTCCATACGAAGTTAAAACCCAATTTTGAATATTGTCAGTTCTAGGACACCTAGAGTGCTGAAATTTTGTGTAAGTGCATCTAGAGTCAATGTGGGTAGTTGTGCCAAAAATGGGCGGTATTGGAAAAATGGGCGTGGCACCTCCCATACGAAGTTAAAACCCAATTTTGAATGTTGTCAGTTCCAGGACACCTAGAGTGCTGAAATTTTATGTAGGTGCATCTAGCATCAATGTGCGTAGTTGTGCCAAAAATGCCCGCTATTGGGAAAGTGGGCGTTGCACCTTCCATACGAAGTTATAACCTATTTTCGAATATATTCAGTTCTATGACAGATACAATACTGATATTTTGTGTGAGTGCATCTAGCATAAACCTGCTTAGTTGTGCCAAAAATGGGCGGTATTGGAAAAATGGACGTGCTAACTCACATACGTTCGTATATATTGTCAGTTCTATAACACCTAGAGTGCTGAAAATTTTTGTTAGTAGATCCAGTGTAAATAGTTGTGCAAAGATGGGCGGAAAGTGGCCGTGACCCTTCCCATTAGAAATTAAAAACCGTTTTAGAGTATATTCGACGCCAAGATTCCTATATTGTTGTGTGAGTTAATACAAATATAATATAGAAATAACAAAGGGTGATTTTTTAGCTATTATCTTTTTGGCAACACTGGTTTAAACAGCTGACGCACGTTTCGTGTTTTGTTTCACTGTCAAACATCTTCAGTTTGGTCTATAATTTAACCATGAATCGTCTTACAAACGAACAACGCTTGCAAATTATTGGATTTTATTATCAAAATGCGTGCTCTGTTAAGAGAGTTCCTCGCGCGCTTCAGTGGTCAGTTTAATCGACCAACTGAATCGGCTATTCGGGCTATTGTGACTAAATTTCGCACCAAATTTACATTGTTGGACATTAAACCACCAACACGCTTACGTAGAGTGCGAACTGAAGGAAATATCGCAGCTGTATCGGCCAGTGTTAATGATGACCATCAATTATAGATTCGTCGCCGTTCGCAGCAATTGGGCCTCTGTTACTCAAAAACGTGGAAATGCCAAAATTGGACTAAGCGGATGGACCATTTGAGGCGCAGTCAAGGTCAACATTTGCATGAAATAATCTTCAAACATTAAATTATATGGACCGTACAATCGATTCAAATAAAGATTTCATACATTTTTCTGAATTTTTTGTGTTTTTTTTGAAAAACTTTCCTATAGCTTTTAAAAAAATCACCCTTTATACAATACAATATACAAATGGGCGGGATTTGAAAAATGGGGAATTTTTTATTAGAATTTTGTAAAATTACACGTTTTCTTTTTTAGCACAATAGTAAAGAAAGGTTAAAAAGAGGTAATATTCATTCGTCAAAAGCCGACTTAAGTCAAAAAATGGAAATTATATTAATTTTTTAGTTTGTGTGTTGTTTGATTAGTGAACAATTTGATTGACTTTTTATGTGTGTTTGAATGTTTTACATTCGAATTCCAGGTATTCCGTATTCCAGTAAGTTCTTCTTACGTAGAAATTTTTTTGTTTTGGTAATGGAAAGGAGGAGAATCACATTCAACCTAAAATCAATTTTATTTTTGACAATTCTTCCTTTATTCGCCGCAAACTAAAGTTCAGTTCTTCAAAATTCTCCATGGAACATATCCATTCTTTTAGTATCTCAGGGAAGTACCTTGATTATAAGTGGTACATATATTACCGAAAAACAATATAAAACCTGATTTTAATTTCCGTTTGTTCTTTTGCCTGGCGAAGCGGGCGGGGGTTCAGCTAGTATATATATATATATATATATATATATATATATATATATATATATATATATATATATATATATATATATATATATATATATATATATATATATATATATATATATATATATATATATATATATATATTTCAACTACAAACATCCATGGCGAAAGTGGGTCAAATCGGTTCAGATTTATATATACCTCCCATATAAACGACTCCCCCAATTTAATTCTTTCCTCTCTAGAAACCACATATTGGGAAATCGTCTTATATTTCAGAAAACCTATGCTAAAAATGTGTCAGATCGGTCAGATTTATATATAGCTCCCATTCAAAGATTGTGTTCAAATTTTCTTACAAATACAGATAGAAGTATGAAATTTGTAGTATATATACCCGGTTCAAATGTAACGACCTTTTTATACCCTATAGGGTATATTGACTAGGTGTAGGGTATCATATAGTAGGCCACGCCCGACTTCAACGTTCCTTACTAGTTGCAATCTATATCAGTTTTGTTAAATCTAGAAAACAATCTGCAAAATAATGCGTGTACATTTCTATGACTTTAAAGACGTGATAAGTCAAGTATTTTTATTTATTTATTTATTAATTTATTTAATGCAAATATAATTTACAGAAAATATTAGAGAAAAAGGACTGGCTGCTAGGGCCTTCGCCTTTGTGTTAACTAAGAAGTGTTTATATAATGTGTATGTGTGTAAATGTGTATCTTAAAATTATTGCAAATTATTCAAAATTGAATAAGGTATTTGATTTTTCAATTGATCATAGTTAAAGTTTTGAATGGAATTTATTATTGATATTGTTTGAGAATTATTATTGGAACATGATAGCACATGGTCCATGGTTAATATATCGTTGCAGTGGTGACAAAGTGAAGGAGTTGAATTTTTCTTAAGCAGATATTCATGAGTAATGGATGAGTGCCCCAGTCTGAGTCTAGTGAAGATTTTCTGTTGTTTTCTAGTTAGAGTGCTGGGGTATACAGGTTTTAGTAAATGTGAGTTGATCCTTTTATAATAACTGTTTGGGCTGTACGTTGCGTCGGATTTTAAATCAAGTTTTATTAAGTTCTTAACGTCTTTTTCCATGTAGTTGTTTATCATGAGTGTAGGTGATCTGTTTGCATTTTTTGCTGCCAAGTCGGCGAATTCATTTCCTTTAATATTTATATGTGCTGGCGTATACATAATTAATGTGTTTTTGCTTCGAAGAAGTTGCTCCTTTATTCTAATTATTAGGAGGTCTGAGTGTTTGTGCGAACTTAGCGCTTTAATGGAGGACATACTGTCTGTGCAGATAAGAAGATTTTCATTTGTGGGTTTCAGCTTGATTGCTTCTTCGATTGCAGTTATCTCAGAAGTAAAAATTGATGTGAACATAGGAACCAATCCAATTTTAATAATGTCGTTGTACTCATTTACTATAGCAAATGAGTTAGCATTAATTGTTTTAGAGCCGTCGCAGTACCAAATTGTGTATTTTTTGTTTTTTAAAGTGCTTGTCTGTTCCAGGTGATATTGTTGGAGCTGTTCCACAGTTGTATTTTTCTTAGAGGGGTTGCGATCATATATAAAACGTGATTTTGTGTCCATCCAAGTGGGGTGGGTGACTCGGAAATTACAAGGCTTATTCAAATGTATTGACAGATCTTGAGATAATTTTATAATAAAAGCTATCGTTGTTTGAATTTTTGGCTGGTTCTTTATTTTTTGGAAGTGTTATCTGTTATGTTGTTATCTGTGAAATTTTTGTAATTTGATTGGAGAGCAGAAATTTGAATCTACCTTCTATTGATGGTAAATCGAGTTCAGCAAGAATGTTATTAATTGGTGTGGTTCTGAAGGCTTGCGAGATAATTCGCATGGCTTGGTGGTAATATTTCTTGATTGGAGATAATAGAGATCTTGACGCTTTTCCATATATGATTAGACCGTAGTCTATTTTACTAAGAATTATGGATTTCAGAACATGAGTTAAGCTTTTTATATGGCTTTCACTAAACATACCGCAGATACTTTTGAGAATATTCACTCTTTTGGATAGATCGCTGCTTATATATTTTATGTGTTTAAACCAACTTAGTTTTCTGTCGAAAATTAATCCTAGAATTTTTAGTTCATTAACATCTGCAAATCTGGTGGTGTGTATTGTAAAATTATTGATTGTGCAATTACGTTTACGGCAAATATGTAAATGTTTACATTTTGATTGTGATATAGAAGCACCTGACGTGTCACTCCATGTATATAGATCGTCCATTATATCATCTAAGTTTTTTTGGGTGTCTTGGTGGTTTTTCGTTATGGCAATTAAATATAGATCGTCAGCATATAAGCAGTGTTGAATTTTTTTGTGATTTTTCATAATGTTATTTATTTTTTCAAATGCAATCAGAAATAGAACTACTGATAATGGAGATCCCTGTGGGATACCATTATCCAGCATTGTTTTTTTAGAAAAATTTCCATTCACATGTACCATGAATGATCTGTAACTCATGAAAGATTTCACGTAGTTGTATATCTTTTTCCCGGTTTTCCAAGTTTGCAGTTGTCTGAGGATGCAATGTATTCCAATCTTATCGAATGCCTTTTCGAAATCAATGCTGAAAACTGAGCAATGTTTGTGACGTGATAAATTTTTTGCCAGAAAGTATTCGAGGTGAATTAGTGTGTCTACACTACAACTGTTTGATTTGAATCCTGTTTGTTTTACATCGATGAAGTTGTTTTGAAGTAAGTACCATGAGATTCGTCTGGCGATCATTTTTTCTAGTAACTTACTAGTACACGAGATCAAAGATATAGGTCTGTAAGATTCTGGCTCAACTTTGCTTTTTGATGGTTTAGGTATGCAGATTATAGTTGCCTTTTTCCATTCATGGGGAATGGTGCCTGTCGAAAATATATTATTGTATAAGTCCAACATTCTATTCTTGAACTGTTCCGGTGCTTTTTTGATCATAGAGTACATTACTCGATCTGGTCCGGGGCTGTTGTCTTTTGTGGACTTCAGTGCCAGATTTAATTCAAATTTAGTAAAGTTTTCTTCAATTTGCCTCGCAGATTTAGTTAGATTATATGGTAAGTAGTTTTGGTCTATCAGTGTTTGTTTTTCATAAATATATTTTGGAGAATAATTGGAGTTATTAGTTATTTTTGAAAATTGGGATGCTAGTATTTCAACTATTTCTTCAGATAAAGTTGTCAGATTTCCGTCGGATTTTTTCAAGGCTTTAATATGCTGTGTATTTGAGACATTATCTGAAAACGATCTAATTGTTCGCCATATACTTTGAATTGGCATATTAGGATTAATATTTGTCGTGAATTCTTTATATGCTTTTCTTTTGGCAGACTTAACAGATTTTTTAAAAATAGCATTTGCTTTTTTGTATTTGACACATAAAGGAATGTTTGGAGTTCTCATAAGTTGATGCCATAAGTTCATTTTCTCATCTCTAAGGGATTTTAAATCTTTATTCCACCAGTATGTATTATGATTGGATTTTGTTGGCTTGTTTTGGGGGATAGTTGTGTTGGCTGCTGATAATATAGATTTTTTTAAAGATGCATTTTCCTTATTGATATTGTTGGATGGTCTTCTGCTATCCATTTGCTTTTGTAATGTGATGGAATAGAGATTCCAATCAGCATATTGTGTTTTGAATTTGGGGGTATAATTTATGTGATTGTTTTTTCTTTTTATATGAAGAATGATTGGGCAGTGATCACTTCCATGTGGATCGTCTATTACGTCCCATGTTATCTTTGCGGATAAGTGGCAGCTACATGCAGATATATCTACTGAAGTAAATGAGTTATGTGTAGAATAATGGGTAAATTTACCATTATTTAAAACAAACATGCTATTATTGTTTAGAAAATTTTCAACGACTTTACCACGACCATTTGTTTGTGAGGAACCCCAAAGAGGATTCCATCCATTTATATCTCCCAGAATTATGTTATGATTAGCTGATACATTTATTGTGTTATCTAAGTCGGTTCTTGTAATTTTATTAGCAGGTGGTAAGTAAATATTTTGTATTAGTAGATTGTATTGCATTTGTATATTAAAGGATTGTATTTGAAAGTTATTAGGATTATTTTGGTTGACAGATACGTGTTGGATGTTCTTTTTTATTAAAAAGGCTAATCCTTGTTTACTTTGGTTATGTGAATTGTGGAAATAGGCATGGTATTGTTTGGGATGTTTTTTAGAGATATTAGAAGGAATATGTGTCTCTTGAAGTACCATTACATCGGGTTTATATCTGCTTATAAGTATTTCTAAGTTGTCGTAATTATTCATATATCCATTTATGTTCCATTGAATTATTTTCATTTATATTAGAAAATATATAAAAATAAAGTAGAAGATAGTAAGATATAAGTTAAGATAAGTAATGGTTAAAAATTTGAAAATTTAGAGTTGTTGTTCCATGTCGTCTTCGTCACTGATATTAGTGAACATATTGGTTGTTGTTTCTTGTTGAATTTTCGCTGATTTTGTTTTGCTACGTATATTTGAGTCTGTGAGGTATTTCTCTTTTATTGTGTTTATCATTGCTTTTGCTGCAGCAGCTGTTGCGTTTTCTGGTTCCTTTTTATTTTGATTATTCGTGTAATTAGTTGTTTTTGTTGTAAGTTCATTTTCAATTTTTTGGAGTGGTTTTTTATTTGTTGTTGTAATTTCTTGTTCTATTTTGTGCGGTGACTTTTGGTTTACTGTTGTTGTAGGTTCTGAAAGTTTTGTAGTTTTGTTTTGTGGTTTGTTGTTTGCTTTTGTTGCTTTTATTTCTTCTAGAGTTTCTATTGGCGCTTCTTTTGTGAAATGATCAGCTGGGTATTGTTCATTAATATGTTTTGTGGCATCTGAGAAAGAAGTTCTGTTAATAGTGGAATGTTTGATTATCGCGTGCCTTTTTAGCAATTTTGGACAGTTCTTGTTAGTTGCTTGGTGTTGTAAATGACAATTGATACATTTGACTTGAGTGCAAATTTCATCTTCGGAGTGAAACAATAGGGAGCAAATTGAACAGAGTTTGACATTTGTACAACGCTTTTGTGTATGTCCAATTTTGTGACAATTTTTACATTGCATTGGCTTCGGGACGTAGTGCTCAAACGGGTAGTAATCAAAACCAATGAAAATTTCATCTGGTTTTTTATAAAGTTCAAATGTCAAAATGTGCAGAGGAGTATTCTCGAGTTTTCCATCAACCATTTTTTTTATTTTGTAAGCTTCTACTACATTCTCTGATGCGAGACCCTTGACGATTTCTTCTTCTGTTAAGTCAATCAATTCTTTGGAGTGAACAACACCTTTGATTATATTTAATTTTTCATGAAATGAGCATGAGATATCACAAATATTAGAAAGCTTTTTGTTTTTAATAAGTTGTTCAGCTTGTTTAGTGTTTTTAGTGAGGATTAGCAGGTTACCATCTCGTGTAAATTTTGTCATAAGACGGTTGTTTTCACTTATTAAGCCATTTACTGCTTTGCTTAGCAGAAATATATTTAGTTTCGACAGTGGTTTCTCGGAGTCAGTTGATTTCATTACGACAAATTTGGGATTGTCTTGGTTTTTGGTGTTTCTTTTAGTTGAAGTTAGATTGGGAAATTCAAGTGAGCAGTCCGTTTCTGGTGTTCTTCGTCTTGATTTTTTTCTTGGAGGGGAGTGTTGGGAGGGATCTCCACCTCCTGGCGGAGGAAACTTCATGTTGTTAACTTAGCACAGTTCGTTGTATTTGTATTAATTTGTATTATGATGTATTTGTATTAAGATGTGTAAGAAAAAGTTCACAGAAACAAAAATTAGGTATAATAAAGTTTATGCAAAAGAGAGGGCTCTGTTTAACACGTGTAGTTTGTTCAATTTCTAACTGTTAACTCTGAAAGTCAAGTAAATTTTGTACTTTTATGGGCAAACGTTGAGAGAGGGTATCAATTTGGTATCAATCAAGCCATCAATAATGCGTGGACTCAAAATGTAAAGCGATAATTCGATACTCGTTCTTTTAGATGCAAAATGTACAAAAAGGGATACAATTGGTGCCGGCCATATGGTTGCAGCTAAAATCGTAAAATTCGGCGTGTACACTGTACATTCCTCTGGTTGTGTTGACGCGTAAGATAAAGGAATTTTTGAAAATTTGTACTTTTAGGGAAAACTGATCGAAAAGGAAAACAAAATGTACCAATCAAAGGGCTACATGTAGAATCATAAAATTCTATTTATACATTTCTCTGACTTCGTAGATGCCCAAAACAGTCTTTATTCAAATGCGATCTTTTAGGGGAAACTAGGGTAGAAGAGCAAAAACTAGTAAAAAGCTAACTGCTGTAGTTAGAATCGTAAAATATACATGATTTTTGGCCTCGATAGCTGCGATTGGATTGAAAGTTTGTGTATGTATTCTTCTCACAAAAATATTGTATAAATATTTTTGGATTTTTTTTCACGAGTTATGACCAATTCAACAGTGAAAACATACTACTTTTTTCAATAGTTGTGTTCATTCAATCGCCTGTAACTCCTGAAAGA